>OY744483.1:123625261-124081992 GCA_963556165.1 Tipula helvola
GAGACAATTCGTGCACAATAAATGTCGACGAGCAAACCGCAATCGCATCTGCGGTTGTATTTCGGCTGATTGAAACGACGGACACCGAACCAACAAATGAGCACCAGCGCAAAAAACGCATTTAACGGACTCACTGAATCTGGACATCTGGTACGTAATCGTGGCCTGCAACTTATGACCAATATTTTCTAATGCAGCATATTGACCAGACATAGTCTCGAGCATTGATTCCACTTCCAATCTCACTACATGAACCTTATCACAAATCGACCATACACACTTTGTCAACGATTCAAGAGCGTCAGCCGTGGAACAAATATCGACACGACCCTGAAGATACTCCAAGTGAGCCCTCAGCACCGCCAGCAGTTCCACCAATTGGTCATACCTGGAAATTTCACCCACACAGCTCATGATGACGTTGATAATAATTGATGCAATTATAATGTGGTCACTGACCCTGGACGTCCTCGTCGGCAAACGGAGCACCGATCCCGACAACAGTTGGCTGGACACCAAAACACTTGTTGATGAACTGCGGTGTAAATTTACGACGAGCAGCTGTACACAATAACGTCGTACAGCTGTATAATATAACGAAGCGCAATGTAAAGTGTAACAAAATATTTGCGTTACAATCCGAAGAGCAGCTGCATAAAAATTCCATGCGCAGCTAAAACCCAATTTCGAAGAACCGTTGTATGTATTGTTGAAGAGCAGCTGTATCATTTGTCGAATAAATTTGTGGAACCTTGTTGAAATACAGCTGTGTATTTGATGAAGAGCAGCTTTGTACAATGGCGAAGAATATGCTTGTGACTTGTCGAAGACTAACGGTATGATTTGTTGACGGACAGCTATGTAAAATGGCGCTGGACCGCGTTGTAATATATCGAGGACTAGCTGTATGATTTGTATATCAGCTGTACAAAATGGCGAAGAATAGTTTTGTAGTTTATCGAAGAATAGCTGTGTAATTTGTATAACAGCTGTACAACATGACGAAGAATAATCTGGTACTTTATCGAAGAATAACTGTACAATGTGCATAATAGCTGTACAAGATGACGAAGAACAGTCGTGCGACCTTATTTTATGGATGGAATACATCCCTCAGCTATGGCATCATTCTCCAATACATCGATTATTGATGTGGGACACACGATGAACAAAACTTTCAGCACAAAACTTCAATTATTTAATTATTTCACAATACGTGTGCCACGCCCGACGAATGAATCACCAACAACTATGTGTCCCGTATGAAATCAATGACAACTAAAGCACGAACATGTGACTCATGCTACTTTCAGCAAAATACGAAAATTTGTATACAAAATGTGTGCCACGCCCGACGATACAATAAACCAAACTCAACTTATTTGTGTAATACATTCACTAATATGTAAATTAACGTTAACACTTACGGCGTGTGGCACACATCCGGCTCGAAGGACCAAAAAATGGCGACGCTCGATAATAATTGTTCGCCACTGATTATTTTATTTTATTAGGAAATTAATGTGGACTGTATTTTAGAATTTTGAATTAGTAAAAAATGTTTTTATTTTCACAAAACTAATGTTGACCATTTAATGATTTTTTTTTATTTAGATATACTTTCAATTTAGGCACATTAATATGACATTTTTGTTTATCCGTACATCGTACAGAATGATGTCTTCATCACAAACGTTCAATACGTAATAATAAATATTATGTCAAATAAAATCACTAAAGCAAAAAAAATACGAAGAACCCTCTGCAGGAATACAGCACTCGTTTACAATATAAGTACAAGTGTTGCATCCTAGGAGGCTAAGTATCACAAAAATGAACCAAATATAATAATAATTTTAGTACAATTATATTTCCTTACGGATTTTTTAGATAAACCTTGGATCGTAAACGAAAGTTAGGTGTCACTCCGATAGAAAAAGAGATGAGTAATTCTTCTCATGAAAGTAACATTTTTTTTTTGTTTTTAAATTAATTTCCTTTTTCTTTTAACGCTGCCGGCGTTAACAGTATCAACTATCGAAATCGGAGCACAATTGCAGAGTTTTTGATTTTTCTGGCTCTGAATTTGTGGGCTATAGTTCAGTTGATTTTCAATAAAATTGAATTTTCTGCGAAATGTGTAGAAATATTCGAGCGATCCAAATGACCGTTAGCATGACGAATGTAGGTCTCAACACCTATTGAAAGAGGTATGAACCATCAAAATCGGAGCACAATTGCAGATTTTCGATTTTTCTGGCTCTGAATTTGTGGGCTATAGTTCAGTTGATTTTCAATAAAATTGAATTTTCTGCGAAATGTGTAGAAATATTCGAGCGATCCAAATGACCGTTGGCATGACGATTACAGGTTTCAACGCCAATTGACAAAGGTATCAACTATCGAAATCGGAGCACAATTGCAGATTTTCGATTTTTCTGGCTCTGAATTTGTGGGCTAAAGTTCAGTTGATTTTCAATAAAATTGAATTTTCTGCGAAATGTGAAGAAATATTCGAGCGATCCAAATGACCGTTAGCATGACGATTAGAGGTTTCAACGCCAATTGACAAAGGTATCAACTATCGAAATCGGAGCACAATTGCAGATTTTCGATTTTTCTGGCTCTGAATTTGTGGGCTATAGTTCAGTTGATTTTCAATAAAATTGAATTTTCTGCGAAATGTGTAGAAATATTCGAGCGATCCAAATGACCGTTAGCATGACGAATGTAGGTCTCAACACCTATTGAAAGAGGTATGAACCAGCAAAATCGGAGCACAATTGCAGATTTTCGATTTTTCTGGCTCTGAATTTGTGGGCTATAATTCAGTTGATTTTCAATAAAATTGAATTTTCTGCGAAATGTGTAGAAATATTCGAGCGATCCAAATGACCGTTAGCATGACGAATGTAGGTCTCAACACCTATTGAAAGAGGTATGAACCAGCAAAATCGGAGCACAATTGCAGAGTTTTTGATTTATCTGGCTCTGAATTTGTGGGCTATAGTTCAGTTGATTTTCAATAAAATTGAATTTTCTGCGAAATGTGTAGAAATATTCGAGCGATCCAAATGACCGTTGGCATGACGATTACAGGTTTCAACGCCAATTGATAAAGGTATCAACTATCGAAATCGGAGCACAATTGCAGAGTTTTTGATTTTTCTGGCTCTGAATTTGTGGGCTATAGTTCAGTTGATTTTCAATAAAATTGAATTTTCTGCGAAATGTGTAGAAATATTCGAGCGATCCAAATGACCGTTAGCATGACGAATGTAGGTCTCAACACCTATTGAAAGAGGTATGAACCATCAAAATCGGAGCACAATTGCAGATTTTCGATTTTTCTGGCTCTGAATTTGTGGGCTATAGTTCAGTTGATTTTCAATAAAATTGAATTTTCTGCGAAATGTGTAGAAATATTCGAGCGATCCAAATGACCGTTGGCATGACGATTACAGGTTTCAACGCCAATTGATAAAGGTATCAACTATCGAAATCGGAGCACAATTGCAGAGTTTTTGATTTTTCTGGCTCTGAATTTGTGGGCTAAAGTTCAGTTGATTTTCAATAAAATTGAATTTTCTGCGAAATGTGAAGAAATATTCGAGCGATCCAAATGACCGTTAGCATGACGATTAGAGGTTTCAACGCCAATTGATAAAGGTATCAACTATCGAAATCGGAGCACAATTGCAGAGTTTTTGATTTTTCTGGCTCTGAATTTGTGGGCTATAGTTCAGTTGATTTTCAATAAAATTGAATTTTCTGCGAAATGTGTAGAAATATTCGAGCGATCCAAATGACCGTTAGCATGACGAATGTAGGTCTCAACACCTATTGAAAGAGGTATGAACCAGCAAAATCGGAGCACAATTGCAGATTTTCGATTTTTCTGGCTCTGAATTTGTGGGCTATAGTTCAGTTGATTTTCAATAAAATTGAATTTTCTGCGAAATGTGTAGAAATATTCGAGCGATCCAAATGACCGTTGGCATGACGATTACAGGTTTCAACGCCAATTGATAAAGGTATCAACTATCGAAATCGGAGCACAATTGCAGATTTTCGATTTTTCTGGCTCTGAATTTGTGGGCTAAAGTTCAGTTGATTTTCAATAAAATTGAATTTTCTGCGAAATGTGAAGAAATATTCGAGCGATCCAAATGACCGTTAGCATGACGATTAGAGGTTTCAACGCCAATTGACAAAGGTATCAACTATCGAAATCGGAGCACAATTGCAGATTTTCGATTTTTCTGGCTCTGAATTTGTGGGCTATAGTTCAGTTGATTTTCAATAAAATTGAATTTTCTGCGAAATGTGTAGAAATATTCGAGCGATCCAAATGACCGTTAGCATGACGAATGTAGGTCTCAACACCTATTGAAAGAGGTATGAACCATCAAAATCGGAGCACAATTGCAGATTTTCGATTTTTCTGGCTCTGAATTTGTGGGCTATAGTTCAGTTGATTTTCAATAAAATTGAATTTTCTGCGAAATGTGTAGAAATATTCGAGCGATCCAAATGACCGTTAGCATGACGAATGTAGGTCTCAACACCTATTGAAAGAGGTATGAACCATCAAAATCGGAGCACAATTGCAGATTTTCGATTTTTCTGGCTCTGAATTTGTGGGCTATAGTTCAGTTGATTTTCAATAAAATTGAATTTTCTGCGAAATGTGTAGACATATTCGAGCGATCCAAATGACCGTTAGCATGACGAATGTAGGTCTCAACACCTATTGAAAGAGGTATGAACCATCAAAATCGGAGCACAATTGCAGATTTTCGATTTTTCTGGCTCTGAATTTGTGGGCTATAGTTCAGTTGATTTTCAATAAAATTGAATTTTCTGCGAAATGTGAAGAAATATTCGAGCGATCCAAATGACCGTTAGCATGACGATTACAGGTTTCAACGCCAATTGATAAAGGTATCAACTATCGAAATCGGAGCACAATTGCAGATTTTCGATTTTTCTGGCTCTGAATTTGTGGGCTAAAGTTCAGTTGATTTTCAATAAAATTGAATTTTCTGCGAAATGTGAAGAAATATTCGAGCGATCCAAATGACCGTTAGCATGACGATTAGAGGTTTCAACGCCAATTGACAAAGGTATCAACTATCGAAATCGGAGCACAATTGCAGATTTTCGATTTTTCTGGCTCTGAATTTGTGGGCTATAGTTCAGTTGATTTTCAATAAAATTGAATTTTCTGCGAAATGTGTAGACATATTCGAGCGATCCAAATGACCGTTAGCATGACGAATGTAGGTCTCAACACCTATTGAAAGAGGTATGAACCATCAAAATCGGAGCACAATTGCAGATTTTCGATTTTTCTGGCTCTGAATTTGTGGGCTATAGTTCAGTTGATTTTCAATAAAATTGAATTTTCTGCGAAATGTGTAGAAATATTCGAGCGATCCAAATGACCGTTAGCATGACGAATGTAGGTCTCAACACCTATTGAAAGAGGTATGAACCATCAAAATCGGAGCACAATTGCAGATTTTCGATTTTTCTGGCTCTGAATTTGTGGGCTATAGTTCAGTTGATTTTCAATAAAATTGAATTTTCTGCGAAATGTGTAGAAATATTCGAGCGATCCAAATGACCGTTGGCATGACGATTACAGGTTTCAACGCCAATTGATAAAGGTATCAACTATCGAAATCGGAGCACAATTGCAGAGTTTTTGATTTTTCTGGCTCTGAATTTGTGGGCTAAAGTTCAGTTGATTTTCAATAAAATTGAATTTTCTGCGAAATGTGAAGAAATATTCGAGCGATCCAAATGACCGTTAGCATGACGATTAGAGGTTTCAACGCCAATTGATAAAGGTATCAACTATCGAAATCGGAGCACAATTGCAGAGTTTTTGATTTTTCTGGCTCTGAATTTGTGGGCTATAGTTCAGTTGATTTTCAATAAAATTGAATTTTCTGCGAAATGTGTAGAAATATTCGAGCGATCCAAATGACCGTTAGCATGACGAATGTAGGTCTCAACACCTATTGAAAGAGGTATGAACCAGCAAAATCGGAGCACAATTGCAGATTTTCGATTTTTCTGGCTCTGAATTTGTGGGCTATAGTTCAGTTGATTTTCAATAAAATTGAATTTTCTGCGAAATGTGTAGAAATATTCGAGCGATCCAAATGACCGTTGGCATGACGATTACAGGTTTCAACGCCAATTGATAAAGGTATCAACTATCGAAATCGGAGCACAATTGCAGATTTTCGATTTTTCTGGCTCTGAATTTGTGGGCTAAAGTTCAGTTGATTTTCAATAAAATTGAATTTTCTGCGAAATGTGAAGAAATATTCGAGCGATCCAAATGACCGTTAGCATGACGATTAGAGGTTTCAACGCCAATTGACAAAGGTATCAACTATCGAAATCGGAGCACAATTGCAGATTTTCGATTTTTCTGGCTCTGAATTTGTGGGCTATAGTTCAGTTGATTTTCAATAAAATTGAATTTTCTGCGAAATGTGTAGAAATATTCGAGCGATCCAAATGACCGTTAGCATGACGAATGTAGGTCTCAACACCTATTGAAAGAGGTATGAACCATCAAAATCGGAGCACAATTGCAGATTTTCGATTTTTCTGGCTCTGAATTTGTGGGCTATAGTTCAGTTGATTTTCAATAAAATTGAATTTTCTGCGAAATGTGTAGACATATTCGAGCGATCCAAATGACCGTTAGCATGACGAATGTAGGTCTCAACACCTATTGAAAGAGGTATGAACCATCAAAATCGGAGCACAATTGCAGATTTTCGATTTTTCTGGCTCTGAATTTGTGGGCTATAGTTCAGTTGATTTTCAATAAAATTGAATTTTCTGCGAAATGTGTAGAAATATTCGAGCGATCCAAATGACCGTTAGCATGACGAATGTAGGTCTCAACACCTATTGAAAGAGGTATGAACCAGCAAAATCGGAGCACAATTGCAGATTTTCGATTTTTCTGGCTCTGAATTTGTGGGCTATAGTTCAGTTGATTTTCAATAAAATTGAATTTTCTGCGAAATGTGTAGAAATATTCGAGCGATCCAAATGACCGTTGGCATGACGATTACAGGTTTCAACGCCAATTGATAAAGGTATCAACTATCGAAATCGGAGCACAATTGCAGATTTTCGATTTTTCTGGCTCTGAATTTGTGGGCTAAAGTTCAGTTGATTTTCAATAAAATTGAATTTTCTGCGAAATGTGAAGAAATATTCGAGCGATCCAAATGACCGTTAGCATGACGATTAGAGGTTTCAACGCCAATTGACAAAGGTATCAACTATCGAAATCGGAGCACAATTGCAGATTTTCGATTTTTCTGGCTCTGAATTTGTGGGCTATAGTTCAGTTGATTTTCAATAAAATTGAATTTTCTGCGAAATGTGTAGAAATATTCGAGCGATCCAAATGACCGTTAGCATGACGAATGTAGGTCTCAACACCTATTGAAAGAGGTATGAACCATCAAAATCGGAGCACAATTGCAGATTTTCGATTTTTCTGGCTCTGAATTTGTGGGCTATAGTTCAGTTGATTTTCAATAAAATTGAATTTTCTGCGAAATGTGTAGAAATATTCGAGCGATCCAAATGACCGTTAGCATGACGAATGTAGGTCTCAACACCTATTGAAAGAGGTATGAACCATCAAAATCGGAGCACAATTGCAGATTTTCGATTTTTCTGGCTCTGAATTTGTGGGCTATAGTTCAGTTGATTTTCAATAAAATTGAATTTTCTGCGAAATGTGTAGACATATTCGAGCGATCCAAATGACCGTTAGCATGACGAATGTAGGTCTCAACACCTATTGAAAGAGGTATGAACCATCAAAATCGGAGCACAATTGCAGATTTTCGATTTTTCTGGCTCTGAATTTGTGGGCTATAGTTCAGTTGATTTTCAATAAAATTGAATTTTCTGCGAAATGTGTAGAAATATTCGAGCGATCCAAATGACCGTTAGCATGACGAATGTAGGTCTCAACACCTATTGAAAGAGGTATGAACCATCAAAATCGGAGCACAATTGCAGATTTTCGATTTTTCTGGCTCTGAATTTGTGGGCTATAGTTCAGTTGATTTTCAATAAAATTGAATTTTCTGCGAAATGTGTAGACATATTCGAGCGATCCAAATGACCGTTAGCATGACGAATGTAGGTCTCAACACCTATTGAAAGAGGTATGAACCATCAAAATCGGAGCACAATTGCAGATTTTCGATTTTTCTGGCTCTGAATTTGTGGGCTATAGTTCAGTTGATTTTCAATAAAATTGAATTTTCTGCGAAATGTGTAGAAATATTCGAGCGATCCAAATGACCGTTAGCATGACGAATGTAGGTCTCAACACCTATTGAAAGAGGTATGAACCAGCAAAATCGGAGCACAATTGCAGATTTTCGATTTTTCTGGCTCTGAATTTGTGGGCAGTTGATTTTCAATAAAATTGAATTTTCTGCGAAATGTGTAGACATATTCGAGCGATCCAAATGACCGTTAGCATGACGAATGTAGGTCTCAACACCTATTGAAAGAGGTATGAACCATCAAAATCGGAGCACAATTGCAGATTTTCGATTTTTCTGGCTCTGAATTTGTGGGCTATAGTTCAGTTGATTTTCAATAAAATTGAATTTTCTGCGAAATGTGTAGAAATATTCGAGCGATCCAAATGACCGTTAGCATGACGAATGTAGGTCTCAACACCTATTGAAAGAGGTATGAACCATCAAAATCGGAGCACAATTGCAGATTTTCGATTTTTCTGGCTCTGAATTTGTGGGCTATAGTTCAGTTGATTTTCAATAAAATTGAATTTTCTGCGAAATGTGTAGACATATTCGAGCGATCCAAATGACCGTTAGCATGACGAATGTAGGTCTCAACACCTATTGAAAGAGGTATGAACCATCAAAATCGGAGCACAATTGCAGATTTTCGATTTTTCTGGCTCTGAATTTGTGGGCTATAGTTCAGTTGATTTTCAATAAAATTGAATTTTCTGCGAAATGTGTAGAAATATTCGAGCGATCCAAATGACCGTTAGCATGACGAATGTAGGTCTCAACACCTATTGAAAGAGGTATGAACCAGCAAAATCGGAGCACAATTGCAGATTTTCGATTTTTCTGGCTCTGAATTTGTGGGCTATAGTTCAGTTGATTTTCAATAAAATTGAATTTTCTGCGAAATGTGTAGAAATATTCGAGCGATCCAAATGACCGTTGGCATGACGATTACAGGTTTCAACGCCAATTGATAAAGGTATCAACTATCGAAATCGGAGCACAATTGCAGATTTTCGATTTTTCTGGCTCTGAATTTGTGGGCTAAAGTTCAGTTGATTTTCAATAAAATTGAATTTTCTGCGAAATGTGAAGAAATATTCGAGCGATCCAAATGACCGTTAGCATGACGATTAGAGGTTTCAACGCCAATTGACAAAGGTATCAACTATCGAAATCGGAGCACAATTGCAGATTTTCGATTTTTCTGGCTCTGAATTTGTGGGCTATAGTTCAGTTGATTTTCAATAAAATTGAATTTTCTGCGAAATGTGTAGAAATATTCGAGCGATCCAAATGACCGTTAGCATGACGAATGTAGGTCTCAACACCTATTGAAAGAGGTATGAACCATCAAAATCGGAGCACAATTGCAGATTTTCGATTTTTC
Organism: Tipula helvola; assembly: GCA_963556165.1. Classification (NCBI taxonomy): domain Eukaryota; kingdom Metazoa; phylum Arthropoda; class Insecta; order Diptera; family Tipulidae; genus Tipula; species Tipula helvola. Next base: position 123,634,979 of record OY744483.1, read on the forward strand.
TGGCTCTGAATTTGTGGGCTATAGTTCAGTTGATTTTCAATAAAATTGAATTTTCTGCGAAATGTGTAGACATATTCGAGCGATCCAAATGACCGTTAGCATGACGAATGTAGGTCTCAACACCTATTGAAAGAGGTATGAACCATCAAAATCGGAGCACAATTGCAGATTTTCGATTTTTCTGGCTCTGAATTTGTGGGCTATAGTTCAGTTGATTTTCAATAAAATTGAATTTTCTGCGAAATGTGTAGAAATATTCGAGCGATCCAAATGACCGTTAGCATGACGAATGTAGGTCTCAACACCTATTGAAAGAGGTATGAACCATCAAAATCGGAGCACAATTGCAGATTTTCGATTTTTCTGGCTCTGAATTTGTGGGCTATAGTTCAGTTGATTTTCAATAAAATTGAATTTTCTGCGAAATGTGTAGACATATTCGAGCGATCCAAATGACCGTTAGCATGACGAATGTAGGTCTCAACACCTATTGAAAGAGGTATGAACCATCAAAATCGGAGCACAATTGCAGATTTTCGATTTTTCTGGCTCTGAATTTGTGGGCTATAGTTCAGTTGATTTTCAATAAAATTGAATTTTCTGCGAAATGTGTAGAAATATTCGAGCGATCCAAATGACCGTTAGCATGACGAATGTAGGTCTCAACACCTATTGAAAGAGGTATGAACCAGCAAAATCGGAGCACAATTGCAGATTTTCGATTTTTCTGGCTCTGAATTTGTGGGCTATAGTTCAGTTGATTTTCAATAAAATTGAATTTTCTGCGAAATGTGTAGACATATTCGAGCGATCCAAATGACCGTTAGCATGACGAATGTAGGTCTCAACACCTATTGAAAGAGGTATGAACCATCAAAATCGGAGCACAATTGCAGATTTTCGATTTTTCTGGCTCTGAATTTGTGGGCTATAGTTCAGTTGATTTTCAATAAAATTGAATTTTCTGCGAAATGTGTAGACATATTCGAGCGATCCAAATGACCGTTAGCATGACGAATGTAGGTCTCAACACCTATTGAAAGAGGTATGAACCATCAAAATCGGAGCACAATTGCAGATTTTCGATTTTTCTGGCTCTGAATTTGTGGGCTATAGTTCAGTTGATTTTCAATAAAATTGAATTTTCTGCGAAATGTGTAGAAATATTCGAGCGATCCAAATGACCGTTAGCATGACGAATGTAGGTCTCAACACCTATTGAAAGAGGTATGAACCATCAAAATCGGAGCACAATTGCAGATTTTCGATTTTTCTGGCTCTGAATTTGTGGGCTATAGTTCAGTTGATTTTCAATAAAATTGAATTTTCTGCGAAATGTGTAGACATATTCGAGCGATCCAAATGACCGTTAGCATGACGAATGTAGGTCTCAACACCTATTGAAAGAGGTATGAACCATCAAAATCGGAGCACAATTGCAGATTTTCGATTTTTCTGGCTCTGAATTTGTGGGCTATAGTTCAGTTGATTTTCAATAAAATTGAATTTTCTGCGAAATGTGTAGAAATATTCGAGCGATCCAAATGACCGTTAGCATGACGAATGTAGGTCTCAACACCTATTGAAAGAGGTATGAACCAGCAAAATCGGAGCACAATTGCAGATTTTCGATTTTTCTGGCTCTGAATTTGTGGGCTATAGTTCAGTTGATTTTCAATAAAATTGAATTTTCTGCGAAATGTGTAGACATATTCGAGCGATCCAAATGACCGTTAGCATGACGAATGTAGGTCTCAACACCTATTGAAAGAGGTATGAACCATCAAAATCGGAGCACAATTGCAGATTTTCGATTTTTCTGGCTCTGAATTTGTGGGCTATAGTTCAGTTGATTTTCAATAAAATTGAATTTTCTGCGAAATGTGTAGAAATATTCGAGCGATCCAAATGACCGTTAGCATGACGAATGTAGGTCTCAACACCTATTGAAAGAGGTATGAACCATCAAAATCGGAGCACAATTGCAGATTTTCGATTTTTCTGGCTCTGAATTTGTGGGCTATAGTTCAGTTGATTTTCAATAAAATTGAATTTTCTGCGAAATGTGTAGACATATTCGAGCGATCCAAATGACCGTTAGCATGACGAATGTAGGTCTCAACACCTATTGAAAGAGGTATGAACCATCAAAATCGGAGCACAATTGCAGATTTTCGATTTTTCTGGCTCTGAATTTGTGGGCTATAGTTCAGTTGATTTTCAATAAAATTGAATTTTCTGCGAAATGTGTAGAAATATTCGAGCGATCCAAATGACCGTTAGCATGACGAATGTAGGTCTCAACACCTATTGAAAGAGGTATGAACCAGCAAAATCGGAGCACAATTGCAGATTTTCGATTTTTCTGGCTCTGAATTTGTGGGCTATAGTTCAGTTGATTTTCAATAAAATTGAATTTTCTGCGAAATGTGTAGAAATATTCGAGCGATCCAAATGACCGTTGGCATGACGATTACAGGTTTCAACGCCAATTGATAAAGGTATCAACTATCGAAATCGGAGCACAATTGCAGATTTTCGATTTTTCTGGCTCTGAATTTGTGGGCTAAAGTTCAGTTGATTTTCAATAAAATTGAATTTTCTGCGAAATGTGAAGAAATATTCGAGCGATCCAAATGACCGTTAGCATGACGATTACAGGTTTCAACGCCAATTGACAAAGGTATCAACTATCGAAATCGGAGCACAATTGCAGATTTTCGATTTTTCTGGCTCTGAATTTGTGGGCTATAGTTCAGTTGATTTTCAATAAAATTGAATTTTCTGCGAAATGTGTAGAAATATTCGAGCGATCCAAATGACCGTTAGCATGACGAATGTAGGTCTCAACACCTATTGAAAGAGGTATGAACCATCAAAATCGGAGCACAATTGCAGATTTTCGATTTTTCTGGCTCTGAATTTGTGGGCTATAGTTCAGTTGATTTTCAATAAAATTGAATTTTCTGCGAAATGTGTAGACATATTCGAGCGATCCAAATGACCGTTAGCATGACGAATGTAGGTCTCAACACCTATTGAAAGAGGTATGAACCATCAAAATCGGAGCACAATTGCAGATTTTCGATTTTTCTGGCTCTGAATTTGTGGGCTATAGTTCAGTTGATTTTCAATAAAATTGAATTTTCTGCGAAATGTGTAGAAATATTCGAGCGATCCAAATGACCGTTAGCATGACGAATGTAGGTCTCAACACCTATTGAAAGAGGTATGAACCATCAAAATCGGAGCACAATTGCAGATTTTCGATTTTTCTGGCTCTGAATTTGTGGGCTATAGTTCAGTTGATTTTCAATAAAATTGAATTTTCTGCGAAATGTGTAGACATATTCGAGCGATCCAAATGACCGTTAGCATGACGAATGTAGGTCTCAACACCTATTGAAAGAGGTATGAACCATCAAAATCGGAGCACAATTGCAGATTTTCGATTTTTCTGGCTCTGAATTTGTGGGCTATAGTTCAGTTGATTTTCAATAAAATTGAATTTTCTGCGAAATGTGTAGAAATATTCGAGCGATCCAAATGACCGTTAGCATGACGAATGTAGGTCTCAACACCTATTGAAAGAGGTATGAACCAGCAAAATCGGAGCACAATTGCAGATTTTCGATTTTTCTGGCTCTGAATTTGTGGGCTATAGTTCAGTTGATTTTCAATAAAATTGAATTTTCTGCGAAATGTGTAGACATATTCGAGCGATCCAAATGACCGTTAGCATGACGAATGTAGGTCTCAACACCTATTGAAAGAGGTATGAACCATCAAAATCGGAGCACAATTGCAGATTTTCGATTTTTCTGGCTCTGAATTTGTGGGCTATAGTTCAGTTGATTTTCAATAAAATTGAATTTTCTGCGAAATGTGTAGAAATATTCGAGCGATCCAAATGACCGTTAGCATGACGAATGTAGGTCTCAACACCTATTGAAAGAGGTATGAACCATCAAAATCGGAGCACAATTGCAGATTTTCGATTTTTCTGGCTCTGAATTTGTGGGCTATAGTTCAGTTGATTTTCAATAAAATTGAATTTTCTGCGAAATGTGTAGACATATTCGAGCGATCCAAATGACCGTTAGCATGACGAATGTAGGTCTCAACACCTATTGAAAGAGGTATGAACCATCAAAATCGGAGCACAATTGCAGATTTTCGATTTTTCTGGCTCTGAATTTGTGGGCTATAGTTCAGTTGATTTTCAATAAAATTGAATTTTCTGCGAAATGTGTAGAAATATTCGAGCGATCCAAATGACCGTTAGCATGACGAATGTAGGTCTCAACACCTATTGAAAGAGGTATGAACCAGCAAAATCGGAGCACAATTGCAGATTTTCGATTTTTCTGGCTCTGAATTTGTGGGCTATAGTTCAGTTGATTTTCAATAAAATTGAATTTTCTGCGAAATGTGTAGAAATATTCGAGCGATCCAAATGACCGTTGGCATGACGATTACAGGTTTCAACGCCAATTGATAAAGGTATCAACTATCGAAATCGGAGCACAATTGCAGATTTTCGATTTTTCTGGCTCTGAATTTGTGGGCTAAAGTTCAGTTGATTTTCAATAAAATTGAATTTTCTGCGAAATGTGAAGAAATATTCGAGCGATCCAAATGACCGTTAGCATGACGATTAGAGGTTTCAACGCCAATTGACAAAGGTATCAACTATCGAAATCGGAGCACAATTGCAGATTTTCGATTTTTCTGGCTCTGAATTTGTGGGCTATAGTTCAGTTGATTTTCAATAAAATTGAATTTTCTGCGAAATGTGTAGAAATATTCGAGCGATCCAAATGACCGTTAGCATGACGAATGTAGGTCTCAACACCTATTGAAAGAGGTATGAACCATCAAAATCGGAGCACAATTGCAGATTTTCGATTTTTCTGGCTCTGAATTTGTGGGCTATAGTTCAGTTGATTTTCAATAAAATTGAATTTTCTGCGAAATGTGTAGAAATATTCGAGCGATCCAAATGACCGTTAGCATGACGAATGTAGGTCTCAACACTTATTGAAAGAGGTATGAACCATCAAAATCGGAGCACAATTGCAGATTTTCGATTTTTCTGGCTCTGAATTTGTGGGCTATAGTTCAGTTGATTTTCAATAAAATTGAATTTTCTGCGAAATGTGTAGACATATTCGAGCGATCCAAATGACCGTTAGCATGACGATTAGAGGTTTCAACGCCAATTGACAAAGGTATCAACTATCGAAATCGGAGCACAATTGCAGATTTTCGATTTTTCTGGCTCTGAATTTGTGGGCTAAAGTTCAGTTGATTTTCAATAAAATTGAATTTTCTGCGAAATGTGAAGAAATATTCGAGCGATCCAAATGACCGTTAGCATGACGAATGTAGGTCTCAACACCTATTGAAAGAGGTATGAACCATCAAAATCGGAGCACAATTGCAGATTTTCGATTTTTCTGGCTCTGAATTTGTGGGCTATAGTTCAGTTGATTTTCAATAAAATTGAATTTTCTGCGAAATGTGTAGAAATATTCGAGCGATCCAAATGACCGTTGGCATGACGATTACAGGTTTCAACGCCAATTGATAAAGGTATCAACTATCGAAATCGGAGCACAATTGCAGATTTTCGATTTTTCTGGCTCTGAATTTGTGGGCGGGCTATAGTTCAGTTAATTTTCAATAAAATTGAATTTTCTGCGAAATGTGTAGAAATATTCGAGCGATCCAAATGACCGTTGGCATTACGATTACAGGTTTCAACGCCAATTGATAAAGGTATCAACTATCGAAATCGGAGCACAATTGCAGATTTTCGATTTTTCTGGCTCTGAATTTGTGGGCGGGCTATAGTTCAGTTGATTTTCAATAAAATTGAATTTTCTGCGAAATGTGAAGAAATATTCGAGCGATCCAAATGACCGTTAGCATGACTATTACAGGTTTCAACGCCAATTGATAAAGGTATCAACTATCGAAATCGGAGCACAATTGCAGATTTTCGATTTTTCTGGCTCTGAATTTGTGGGCTATAGTTCAGTTGATTTTCAATAAAATTGAATTTTCTGCGAAATGTGAAGAAATATTCGAGCGATCCAAATGACCGTTAGCATGACGAATGTAGGTCTCAACACCTATTGAAAGAGGTATGAACCAGTAAAATCGGAGCACAATTGCAGATTTTCGATTTTTCTGGCTCTGAATTTGTGGGCTATAGTTCAGTTGATTTTCAATAAAATTGAATTTTCTGCGAAATGTGTAGAAATATTCGAGCGATCCAAATGACCGTTAGCATGACGATTACAGGTTTCAACGCCAATTGATAAAGGTATCAACTATCGAAATCGGAGCACAATTGCAGATTTTCGATTTTTCTGGCTCTGAATTTGTGGGCGGGCTATAGTTCAGTTAATTTTCAATAAAATTGAATTTTCTGCGAAATGTGTAGAAATATTCGAGCGATCCAAATGACCGTTGGCATTACGATTACAGGTTTCAACGCCAATTGATAAAGGTATCAACTATCGAAATCGGAGCACAATTGCAGATTTTCGATTTTTCTGGCTCTGAATTTGTGGGCGGGCTATAGTTCAGTTGATTTTCAATAAAATTGAAATGTGTAGAAATATTCGAGCGATCCAAATGACCGTTAGCATGACTATTACAGGTTTCAACGCCAATTGATAAAGGTATCAACTATCGAAATCGGAGCACAATTGCAGATTTTCGATTTTTCTGGCTCTGAATTTGTGGGCTATAGTTCAGTTGATTTTCAATAAAATTGAATTTTCTGCGAAATGTGTAGAAATATTCGAGCGATCCAAATGACCGTTGGCATTACGATTACAGGTTTCAACGCCAATTGATAAAGGTATCAACTATCGAAATCGGAGCACAATTGCAGATTTTCGATTTTTCTGGCTCTGAATTTGTGGGCGGGCTATAGTTCAGTTGATTTTCAATATTGAATTTTCTGCGAAATGTGTAGAAATATTCGAGCGATCCAAATGACCGTTGGCATGACTATTACAGGTTTCAACGCCAATTGATAAGGTATCAACTATCGAAATCGGAGCACATTTGCAGATTTTCTATTTTTCTGGCTCTGAATTTGTGGGCTATAGTTCAGTTGATTTTCAATAAAATTGAATTTTCTGCGAAATGAGCTGCAGATTTTCTATTTTTCTGGCTCTGAATTTGTGGGCTATAGTTCAGTTGATTTTCAATAAAATTGAATTTTCTGCGAAATGAGCTGCAGATTTTCTATTTTTCTGGCTCTGAATTTGTGGGCTATAGTTCAGTTGATTTTCAATAAAATTGAATTTTCTGCGAAATGTGTAGAAATATTCGAGCGATCCAAATGACCGTTGGCATTACGATTACAGGTTTCAACGCCAATTGATAAAGGTATCAACTATCGAAATCGGAGCACATTTGCAGATTTTCTATTTTTCTGGCTCTGAATTTGTGGGCTATAGTTCAGTTGATTTTCAATAAAATTGAATTTTCTGCGAAATGAGCTGCAGATTTTCTATTTTTCTGGCTCTGAATTTGTGGGCTATAGTTCAGTTGATTTTCAATAAAATTGAATTTTCTGCGAAATGTGTAGAAATATTCGAGCGATCCAAATGACCGTTGGCATTACGATTACAGGTTTCAACGCCAATTGATAAAGGTATCAACTATCGAAATCGGAGCACATTTGCAGATTTTCGATTTTTCTGGCTCTGAATTTGTGGGCGGGCCATAGTTCAGTTGATTTTCAATAAAATTGAATTTTCTGCGAAATGTGTAGAAATATTCGAGCGATCCAAATGACCGTTGGCATGACTATTACATGTTTCAACGCCAATTGATAAAGGTATCAACTATCGAAATCGGAGCACATTTGCAGATTTTCGATTTTTCTGGCTCTGAATTTGTGGGCGGGCCATAGTTCAGTTGATTTTCAATAAAATTGAATTTTCTGCGAAATGTGTAGAAATATTCGAGCGATCCAAATGACCGTTGGCATGACTATTACAGGTTTCAACGCCAATTGATAAAGGTATCAACTATCGAAATCGGAGCACAATTGCAGATTTTCGATTTTTCTGGCTCTGAATTTGTGGGCTATAGTTCAGTTGATTTTCAATAAAATTGAATTTTCTGCGAAATGTGTAGAAATATTCGAGCGATCCAAATGACCGTTGGCATTACGATTACAGATTTCAACGCCAATTGATAAAGGTATCAACTATCGAAATCGGAGCACATTTGCAGATTTTCGATTTTTCTGGCTCTGAATTTGTGGGCGGGCCATAGTTCAGTTGATTTTCAATAAAATTGAATTTTCTGCGAAATGTGTAGAAATATTCGAGCGATCCAAATGACCGTTGGCATGACTATTACAGGTTTCAACGCCAATTGATAAAGGTATCAACTATCGAAATCGGAGCACAATTGCAGATTTTCGATTTTTCTGGCTCTGAATTTGTGGGCGGGCTATAGTTCAGTTGATTTTCAATAAAATTGAATTTTCTGCGAAATGTGTAGAAATATTCGAGCGATCCAAATGACCGTTGGCATGACTATTACAGGTTTCAACGCCAATTGACAAAGGTATCAACTATCGAAATCGGAGCACATTTGCAGATTTTCTATTTTTCTGGCTCTGAATTTGTGGGCTATAGTTCAGTTGATTTTCAATAAAATTGAATTTTCTGCGAAATGAGCTGCAGATTTTCTATTTTTCTGGCTCTGAATTTGTGGGCTATAGTTCAGTTGATTTTCAATAAAATTGAATTTTCTGCGAAATGTGTAGAAATATTCGAGCGATCCAAATGACCGTTGGCATTACGATTACAGGTTTCAACGCCAATTGATAAAGGTATCAACTATCGAAATCGGAGCACATTTGCAGATTTTCGTTTCAACGCCAATTGATAAAGGTATCAACTATCGAAATCGGAGCACATTTGCAGATTTTCGATTTTTCTGGCTCTGAATTTGTGGGCGGGCCATAGTTCAGTTGATTTTCAATAAAATTGAATTTTCTGCGAAATGTGTAGAAATATTCGAGCGATCCAAATGACCGTTGGCATGACTATTACATGTTTCAACGCCAATTGATAAAGGTATCAACTATCGAAATCGGAGCACAATTGCAGATTTTCGATTTTTCTGGCTCTGAATTTGTGGGCTATAGTTCAGTTGATTTTCAATAAAATTGAATTTTCTGCGAAATGTGTAGAAATATTCGAGCGATCCAAATGACCGTTGGCATGACGATTACAGGTTTCAACGCCAATTGATAAAGGTATCAACTATCGAAATCGGAGCACAATTGCAGATTTTCGATTTTTCTGGCTCTAAATTTGTGGGCTATAGTTCAGTTGATTTTCAATAAAATTGAATTTTCTGCGAAATGTGTAGAAATATTCGAGCGATCCAAATGACCGTTGGCATTACGATTACAGGTTTCAACGCCAATTGATAAAGGTATCAACTATCGAAATCGGAGCACAATTGCAGATTTTCGATTTTTCTGGCTCTGAATTTGTGGGCGGGATATAGTTCAGTTGATTTTCAATAAAATTGAATTTTCTGCGAAATGTGTAGAAATATTCGGGCGATCCAAATGACCGTTGGCATGACTATTACAGGTTTCAACGCCAATTGATAAAGGTATCAACTATCGAAATCGGAGCACATTTGCAGATTTTCGATTTTTCTGGCTCTGAATTTGTGGGCTATAGTTCAGTTGATTTTCAATAAAATTGAATTTTCTGCGAAATGTGTAGAAATATTCGAGCGATCCAAATGACCGTTGGCATTACGATTACAGGTTTCAACGCCAATTGATAAAGGTATCAACTATCGAAATCGGAGCACAATTGCAGATTTTCGATTTTTCTGGCTCTGAATTTGTGGGCGGGCTATAGTTCAGTTGATTTTCAATAAAATTGAATTTTCTGCGAAATGTGTAGAAATATTCGGGCGATCCAAATGACCGTTGGCATGACTATTACAGGTTTCAACGCCAATTGATAAAGGTATCAACTATCGAAATCGGAGCACATTTGCAGATTTTCTATTTTTCTGGCTCTGAATTTGTGGGCTATAGTTCAGTTGATTTTCAATAAAATTGAATTTTCTGCGAAATGTGTAGAAATATTCGAGCGATCCAAATGACCGTTGGCATGACTATTACAGGTTTCAACGCCAATTGATAAAGGTATCAACTATCGAAATCGGAGCACAATTGCAGATTTTCGATTTTTCTGGCTCTGAATTTGTGGGCGGGTTATAGTTCAGTTAATTTTCAATAAAATTGAATTTTCTGCGAAATGTGTAGAAATATTCGAGCGATCCAAATGACCGTTGGCATGACGATTACAGGTTTCAACGCCAATTGATAAAGGTATCAACTATCGAAATCGGAGCACAATTGCAGATTTTCGATTTTTCTGGCTCTGAATTTGTGGGCTATAGTTCAGTTGATTTTCAATAAAATTGAATTTTCTGCGAAATGTGTAGAAATATTCGAGCGATCCAAATGACCGTTGGCATTACGATTACAGGTTTCAACGCCAATTGATAAAGGTATCAACTATCGAAATCGGAGCACAATTGCAGATTTTCGATTTTTCTGGCTCTGAATTTGTGGGCGGGCTCTAGTTCAGTTGATTTTCAATAAAATTGAATTTTCTGCGAAATGTGTAGAAATATTCGAGCGATCCAAATGACCGTTGGCATGACGATTACAGGTTTCAACGCCAATTGATAAAGGTATCAACTATCGAAATCGGAGCACAATTGCAGATTTTCGATTTTTCTGGCTCTGAATTTGTGGGCGGGCTCTAGTTCAGTTGATTTTCAATAAAATTGAATTTTCTGCGAAATGTGTAGAAATATTCGAGCGATCCAAATGACCGTTGGCATGACTATTACAGGTTTCAACGCCAATTGATAAAGGTATCAACTATCGAAATCGGAGCACAATTGCAGATTTTCGATTTTTCTGGCTCTGAATTTGTGGGCTATAGTTCAGTTGATTTTCAATAAAATTGAATTTTCTGCGAAATGTGTAGAAATATTCGAGCGATCCAAATGACCGTTAGCATGACGAATGTAGGTCTCAACACCTATTGAAAGAGGTATGAACCATCAAAATCGGAGCACAATTGCAGATTTTCGATTTTTCTCGCTCTGAATTTGTGGGCTATAGTTCAGTTGATTTTCAATAAAATTGAATTTTCTGCGAAATGTGTAGAAATATTCGAGCGATCCAAATGACCGTTAGCATGACGAATGTAGGTCTCAACACCTATTGAAAGAGGTATGAACCATCAAAATCGGAGCACAATTGCAGATTTTCGATTTTTCTGGCTCTGAATTTGTGGGCTATAGTTCAGTTGATTTTCAATAAAATTGAATTTTCTGCGAAATGTGTAGAAATATTCGAGCGATCCAAATGACCGTTGGCATGACGATTACAGGTTTCAACGCCAATTGATAAAGGTATCAACTATCGAAATCGGAGCACAATTGCAGATTTTCGATTTTTCTGGCTCTGAATTTGTGGGCTATAGTTCAGTTGATTTTCAATAAAATTGAATTTTCTGCGAAATGTGTAGAAATATTCGAGCGATCCAAATGACCGTTAGCATGACGAATGTAGGTCTCAACACCTATTGAAAGAGGTATGAACCATCAAAATCGGAGCACAATTGCAGATTTTCGATTTTTCTCGCTCTGAATTTGTGGGCTATAGTTCAGTTGATTTTCAATAAAATTGAATTTTCTGCGAAATGTGTAGAAATATTCGAGCGATCCAAATGACCGTTAGCATGACGAATGTAGGTCTCAACACCTATTGAAAGAGGTATCAACCATCAAAATCGGAGCACAATTGCAGATTTTCGATTTTTCTGGCTCTGAATTTGTGGGCTATAGTTCAGTTGATTTTCAATAAAATTGAATTTTCTGCGAAATGTGTATAAATTTTCGAGCGATCCAAATGACCGTTGGCATGACGAATGTAGGTCTCAACACCTATTGAAAGAGGTATGAACCATCAAAATCAGAGCGCAATTGCAGATTTTCGATTTTTCTGGCTCTGAATTTGTGGGCTATAGTTCAGTTGATTTTCAATAAAATTGAATTTTCTGCGAAATGTGTAGAAATATTCGAGCGATCCAAATGACCGTTAGCATGACGAATGTAGGTCTCAACACCTATTGAAAGAGGTATGAACCATCAAAATCAGAGCACAATTGCAGATTTTCGATTTTTCTGGCTCTGAATTTGTGGGCTATAGTTCAGTTGATTTTCAATAAAATTGAATTTTCTGCGAAATGTGTAGAAATATTCGAGCGATCCAAATGACCGTTAGCATGACGAATGTAGGTCTCAACACCTATTGAAAGAGGTATCAACCATCAAAATCGGAGCACAATTGCAGATTTTCGATTTTTCTGGCTCTGAATTTGTGGGCTATAGTTCAGTTGATTTTCAATAAAATTGAATTTTCTGTGAAATGTGTAGAAATATTCGAGCGATCCAAATGACCGTTAGCATGACGAATGTAGGTCTCAACACCTATTGAAAGAGGTATGAACCATCAAAATCGTAGCACAATTGCAGATTTTCGATTTTTCTGGCTCTGAATTTGTGGGCTATAGTTCAGTTGATTTTCAATAAAATTGAATTTTCTGCGAAATGTGTAGAAATATTCGAGCGATCCAAATGACCGTTGGCATGACGATTACAGGTTTCAACGCCAATTGATAAAGGTATCAACTATCGAAATCGGAGCACAATTGCAGATTTTCGATTTTTCTGGCTCTGAATTTGTGGGCTATAGTTCAGTTGATTTTCAATAAAATTGAATTTTCTGCGAAATGTGTATAAATTTTCGAGCGATCCAAATGACCGTTGGCATGACGAATTTAGGTCTCAACACCTATTGAAAGAGGTATGAACCATCAAAATCAGAGCGCAATTGCAGATTTTCGATTTTTCTGGCTCTGAATTTGTGGGCTATAGTTCAGTTGATTTTCAATAAAATTGAATTTTCTGCGAAATGTGTAGAAATATTCGAGCGATCCAAATGACCGTTAGCATGACGAATGTAGGTCTCAACACCTATTGAAAGAGGTATGAACCATCAAAATCAGAGCACAATTGCAGATTTTCGATTTTTCTGGCTCTGAATTTGTGGGCTATAGTTCAGTTGATTTTCAATAAAATTGAATTTTCTGCGAAATGTGTAGAAATATTCGAGCGATCCAAATGACCGTTGGCATGACGATTACAGGTTTCAACGCCAATTGATAAAGGTATCAACTATCGAAATCGGAGCACAATTGCAGATTTTCGATTTTTCTGGCTCTGAATTTGTGGGCTATAGTTCAGTTGATTTTCAATAAAATTGAATTTTCTGCGAAATGTGTATAAATTTTCGAGCGATCCAAATGACCGTTGGCATGACGAATGTAGGTCTCAACACCTATTGAAAGAGGTATGAACCCATCAAAATCAGAGCGCAATTGCAGATTTTCGATTTTTCTGGCTCTGAATTTGTGGGCTATAGTTCAGTTGATTTTCAATAAAATTGAATTTTCTGCGAAATGTGTAGAAATATTCGAGCGATCCAAATGACCGTTAGCATGACGAATGTAGGTCTCAACACCTATTGAAAGAGGTATGAACCATCAAAATCAGAGCACAATTGCAGATTTTCGATTTTTCTGGCTCTGAATTTGTGGGCTATAGTTCAGTTGATTTTCAATAAAATTGAATTTTCTGCGAAATGTGTAGAAATATTCGAGCGATCCAAATGACCGTTGGCATGACGATTACAGGTTTCAACGCCAATTGATAAAGGTATCAACTATCGAAATCGGAGCACAATTGCAGATTTTCGATTTTTCTGGCTCTGAATTTGTGGGCTATAGTTCAGTTGATTTTCAATAAAATTGAATTTTCTGCGAAATGTGTATAAATTTTCGAGCGATCCAAATGACCGTTGGCATGACGAATGTAGGTCTCAACACCTATTGAAAGAGGTATGAACCATCAAAATCAGAGCGCAATTGCAGATTTTCGATTTTTCTGGCTCTGAATTTGTGGGCTATAGTTCAGTTGATTTTCAATAAAATTGAATTTTCTGCGAAATGTGTAGAAATATTCGAGCGATCCAAATGACCATTAGCATGACGAATGTAGGTCTCAACACCTATTGAAAGAGGTATGAACCATCAAAATCAGAGCACAATTGCAGATTTTCGATTTTTCTGGCTCTGAATTTGTGGGCTATAGTTCAGTTGATTTTCAATAAAATTGAATTTTCTGCGAAATGTGTAGAAATATTCGAGCGATCCAAATGACCGTTGGCATGACGATTACAGGTTTCAACGCCAATTGATAAAGGTATCAACTATCGAAATCGGAGCACAATTGCAGATTTTCGATTTTTCTGGCTCTGAATTTGTGGGCTATAGTTCAGTTGATTTTCAATAAAATTGAATTTTCTGCGAAATGTGTATAAATTTTCGAGCGATCCAAATGACCGTTGGCATGACGAATGTAGGTCTCAACACCTATTGAAAGAGGTATGAACCATCAAAATCAGAGCGCAATTGCAGATTTTCGATTTTTCTGGCTCTGAATTTGTGGGCTATAGTTCAGTTGATTTTCAATAAAATTGAATTTTCTGCAAAATGTGTAGAAATATTCGAGCGATCCAAATGACCGTTGGCATGACGATTACAGGTTTCAACGCCAATTGATAAAGGTATCAACTATCGAAATCGGAGCACAATTGCAGATTTTCGATTTTTCTGGCTCTGAATTTGTGGGCTATAGTTCAGTTGATTTTCAATAAAATTGAATTTTCTGCGAAATGTGTATAAATATTCGAGCGATCCAAATGACCGTTAGCATGACGAATGTAGGTCTCAACACCTATTGAAAGAGGTATGAACCATCAAAATCGGAGCACAATTGCAGATTTTCGATTTTCCTCGCTCTGAATTTGTGGGCTATAGTTCAGTTGATTTTCAATAAAATTGAATTTTCTGCGAAATGTGTAGAAATATTCGAGCGATCCAAATGACCGTTGGCATTACGATTACAGGTTTCAACGCCAATTGATAAAGGTATCAACTATCGAAATCGGAGCACATTTGCAGATTTTCGATTTTTCTGGCTCTGAATTTGTGGGCGGGCTCTAGTTCAGTTGATTTTCTAAATTGAATTTTCTGCGAAATGTGTAGAAATATTCGAGCGATCCAAATGACCGTTGGCATGACGATTACAGGTTTCAACGCCAATTGATAAAGGTATCAACTATCGAAATCGGAGCACAATTGCAGATTTTCGATTTTTCTGGCTCTGAATTTGTGGGCGGGCTCTAGTTCAGTTGATTTTCAATAAAATTGAATTTTCTGCGAAATGTGTAGAAATATTCGAGCGATCCAAATGACCGTTGGCATGACTATTACAGGTTTCAACGCCAATTGATAAAGGTATCAACTATCGAAATCGGAGCACAATTGCAGATTTTCGATTTTTCTGGCTCTGAATTTGTGGGCTATAGTTCAGTTGATTTTCAATAAAATTGAATTTTCTGCGAAATGTGTAGAAATATTCGAGCGATCCAAATGACCGTTAGCATGACGAATGTAGGTCTCAACACCTATTGAAAGAGGTATGAACCATCAAAATCGGAGCACAATTGCAGATTTTCGATTTTTCTCGCTCTGAATTTGTGGGCTATAGTTCAGTTGATTTTCAATAAAATTGAATTTTCTGCGAAATGTGTAGAAATATTCGAGCGATCCAAATGACCGTTAGCATGACGAATGTAGGTCTCAACACCTATTGAAAGAGGTATGAACCATCAAAATCGGAGCACAATTGCAGATTTTCGATTTTTCTCGCTCTGAATTTGTGGGCTATAGTTCAGTTGATTTTCAATAAAATTGAATTTTCTGCGAAATGTGTAGAAATATTCGAGCGATCCAAATGACCGTTAGCATGACGAATGTAGGTCTCAACACCTATTGAAAGAGGTATCAACCATCAAAATCGGAGCACAATTGCAGATTTTCGATTTTTCTGGCTCTGAATTTGTGGGCTATAGTTCAGTTGATTTTCAATAAAATTGAATTTTCTGTGAAATGTGTAGAAATATTCGAGCGATCCAAATGACCGTTAGCATGACGAATGTAGGTCTCAACACCTATTGAAAGAGGTATGAACCATCAAAATCGTAGCACAATTGCAGATTTTCGATTTTTCTGGCTCTGAATTTGTGGGCTATAGTTCAGTTGATTTTCAATAAAATTGAATTTTCTGCGAAATGTGTAGAAATATTCGAGCGATCCAAATGACCGTTAGCATGACGAATGTAGGTCTCAACACCTATTGAAAGAGGTATCAACCATCAAAATCGGAGCACAATTGCAGATTTTCGATTTTTCTGGCTCTGAATTTGTGGGCTATAGTTCAGTTGATTTTCAATAAAATTGAATTTTCTGCGAAATGTGTATAAATTTTCGAGCGATCCAAATGACCGTTTCCATGACGAATGTAGGTCTCAACACCTAATGAAAGAGGTATGAACCATCAAAATCAGAGCGCAATTGCAGATTTTCGATTTTTCTGGCTCTGAATTTGTGGGCTATAGTTCAGTTGATTTTCAATAAAATTGAATTTTCTGCGAAATGTGTAGAAATATTCGAGCGATCCAAATGACCGTTAGCATGACGAATGTAGGTCTCAACACCTATTGAAAGAGGTATGAACCATCAAAATCAGAGCACAATTGCAGATTTTCGATTTTTCTGGCTCTGAATTTGTGGGCTATAGTTCAGTTGATTTTCAATAAAATTGAATTTTCTGCGAAATGTGTAGAAATATTCGAGCGATCCAAATGACCGTTGGCATGACGATTACAGGTTTCAACGCCAATTGATAAAGGTATCAACTATCGAAATCGGAGCACAATTGCAGATTTTCGATTTTTCTGGCTCTGAATTTGTGGGCTATAGTTCAGTTGATTTTCAATAAAATTGAATTTTCTGCGAAATGTGTAGAAATATTCGAGCGATCCAAATGACCGTTAGCATGACGAATGTAGGTCTCAACACCTATTGAAAGAGGTATGAACCATCAAAATCGGAGCACAATTGCAGATTTTCGATTTTTCTCGCTCTGAATTTGTGGGCTATAGTTCAGTTGATTTTCAATAAAATTGAATTTTCTGCGAAATGTGTAGAAATATTCGAGCGATCCAAATGACCGTTAGCATGACGAATGTAGGTCTCAACACCTATTGAAAGAGGTATCAACCATCAAAATCGGAGCACAATTGCAGATTTTCGATTTTTCTGGCTCTGAATTTGTGGGCTATAGTTCAGTTGATTTTCAATAAAATTGAATTTTCTGTGAAATGTGTAGAAATATTCGAGCGATCCAAATGACCGTTAGCATGACGAATGTAGGT
This sequence comes from Tipula helvola, assembly GCA_963556165.1. Classification (NCBI taxonomy): domain Eukaryota; kingdom Metazoa; phylum Arthropoda; class Insecta; order Diptera; family Tipulidae; genus Tipula; species Tipula helvola. The sequence continues at coordinate 123,652,476 of OY744483.1, forward strand.
CTCAACACCTATTGAAAGAGGTATGAACCATCAAAATCGTAGCACAATTGCAGATTTTCGATTTTTCTGGCTCTGAATTTGTGGGCTATAGTTCAGTTGATTTTCAATAAAATTGAATTTTCTGCGAAATGTGTAGAAATATTCGAGCGATCCAAATGACCGTTAGCATGACGAATGTAGGTCTCAACACCTATTGAAAGAGGTATCAACCATCAAAATCGGAGCACAATTGCAGATTTTCGATTTTTCTGGCTCTGAATTTGTGGGCTATAGTTCAGTTGATTTTCAATAAAATTGAATTTTCTGCGAAATGTGTATAAATTTTCGAGCGATCCAAATGACCGTTGGCATGACGAATGTAGGTCTCAACACCTATTGAAAGAGGTATGAACCATCAAAATCAGAGCGCAATTGCAGATTTTCGATTTTTCTGGCTCTGAATTTGTGGGCTATAGTTCAGTTGATTTTCAATAAAATTGAATTTTCTGCGAAATGTGTAGAAATATTCGAGCGATCCAAATGACCGTTAGCATGACGAATGTAGGTCTCAACACCTATTGAAAGAGGTATGAACCATCAAAATCAGAGCACAATTGCAGATTTTCGATTTTTCTGGCTCTGAATTTGTGGGCTATAGTTCAGTTGATTTTCAATAAAATTGAATTTTCTGCGAAATGTGTAGAAATATTCGAGCGATCCAAATGACCGTTGGCATGACGATTACAGGTTTCAACGCCAATTGATAAAGGTATCAACTATCGAAATCGGAGCACAATTGCAGATTTTCGATTTTTCTGGCTCTGAATTTGTGGGCTATAGTTCAGTTGATTTTCAATAAAATTGAATTTTCTGCGAAATGTGTATAAATTTTCGAGCGATCCAAATGACCGTTGGCATGACGAATGTAGGTCTCAACACCTATTGAAAGAGGTATGAACCATCAAAATCAGAGCGCAATTGCAGATTTTCGATTTTTCTGGCTCTGAATTTGTGGGCTATAGTTCAGTTGATTTTCAATAAAATTGAATTTTCTGCGAAATGTGTAGAAATATTCGAGCGATCCAAATGACCGTTAGCATGACGAATGTAGGTCTCAACACCTATTGAAAGAGGTATGAACCATCAAAATCAGAGCACAATTGCAGATTTTCGATTTTTCTGGCTCTGAATTTGTGGGCTATAGTTCAGTTGATTTTCAATAAAATTGAATTTTCTGCGAAATGTGTAGAAATATTCGAGCGATCCAAATGACCGTTGGCATGACGATTACAGGTTTCAACGCCAATTGATAAAGGTATCAACTATCGAAATCGGAGCACAATTGCAGATTTTCGATTTTTCTGGCTCTGAATTTGTGGGCGGGCTCTAGTTCAGTTGATTTTCTAAAATTGAATTTTCTGCGAAATGTGTAGAAATATTCGAGCGATCCAAATGACCGTTGGCATGACGATTACAGGTTTCAACGCCAATTGATAAAGGTATCAACTATCGAAATCGGAGCACAATTGCAGATTTTCGATTTTTCTGGCTCTGAATTTGTGGGCTATAGTTCAGTTGATTTTCAATAAAATTGAATTTTCTGCGAAATGTGTAGAAATATTCGAGCGATCCAAATGACCGTTAGCATGACGAATGTAGGTCTCAACACCTATTGAAAGAGGTATCAACCATCAAAATCGGAGCACAATTGCAGATTTTCGATTTTTCTGGCTCTGAATTTGTGGGCTATAGTTCAGTTGATTTTCAATAAAATTGAATTTTCTGCGAAATGTGTAGAAATATTCGAGCGATCCAAATGACCGTTGGCATGACGATTACAGGTTTCAACGCCAATTGATAAAGGTATCAACTATCGAAATCGGAGCACAATTGCAGATTTTCGATTTTTCTGGCTCTGAATTTGTGGGCTATAGTTCAGTTGATTTTCAATAAAATTGAATTTTCTGCGAAATGTGTATAAATTTTCGAGCGATCCAAATGACCGTTGGCATGACGATTACAGGTTTCAACGCCAATTGATAAAGGTATCAACTATCGAAATCGGAGCACAATTGCAGATTTTCGATTTTTCTGGCTCTGAATTTGTGGGCTATAGTTCAGTTGATTTTCAATAAAATTGAATTTTCTGCGAAATGTGTATAAATTTTCGAGCGATCCAATAAATGACCGTTGGCATGACGAATCTAGGTCTCAACACCTATTGAAAGAGGTATGAACCATCAAAATCAGAGCACAATTGCAGATTTTCGATTTTTCTGGCTCTGAATTTGTGGGCTATAGTTCAGTTGATTTTCAATAAAATTGAATTTTCTGCGAAATGTGTAGAAATATTCGAGCGATCCAAATGACCGTTGGCATGACGAATGTAGGTCTCAACACCTATTGAAAGAGGTATGAACCATCAAAATCAGAGCACAATTGCAGATTTTCGATTTTTCTGGCTCTGAATTTGTGGGCTATAGTTCAGTTGATTTTCAATAAAATTGAATTTTCTGCGAAATGTGTAGAAATATTCGAGCGATCCAAATGACCGTTAGCATGACGAATGTAGGTCTCAACACCTATTGAAAGAGGTATCAACCATCAAAATCGGAGCACAATTGCAGATTTTCGATTTTTCTTTCTCTGAATTTGTGGGCTATAGTTCAGTTGATTTTCAATAAAATTGAATTGTCTGCGAAATGTGTAGAAATATTCGAGCGATCCAAATGACCGTTGGCATGACGATTACAGGTTTCAACGCCAATTGATAAAGGTATCAACTATCGAAATCGGAGCACAATTGCAGATTTTCGATTTTTCTGGCTCTGAATTTGTGGGCTATAGTTCAGTTGATTTTCAATAAAATTGAATTTTCTGCGAAATGTGTAGAAATATTCGAGCGATCCAAATGACCGTTGGCATGACGATTACAGGTTTCAACACCTATTGATAAAGGTATCAACTATCGAAATCGGAGCACAATTGCAGATTTTCGATTTTTCTGGCTCTGAATTTGTGGGCTATAGTTCAGTTGATTTTCAATAAAATTGAATTTTCTGCGAAATGTGTAGAAATATTCGAGCGATCCAAATGACCGTTAGCATGACGAATGTAGGTCTCAACACCTATTGAAAGAAGTATGAACCATCAAAATCGTAGCACAATTGCAGATTTTCGATTTTTCTGGCTCTGAATTTGTGGGCTATAGTTCAGTTGATTTTCAATAAAATTGAATTTTCTGCGAAATGTGTAGAAATATTCGAGCGATCCAAATGACCGTTAGCATGACGAATGTAGGTCTCAACACCTATTGAAAGAGGTATGAACCATCAAAATCAGAGCACAATTGCAGATTTTCGATTTTTCTGGCTCTGAATTTGTGGGCTATAGTTCAGTTGATTTTCAATAAAATTGAATTTTCTGCGAAATGTGTAGAAATATTCGAGCGATCCAAATGACCGTTGGCATGACGATTACAGGTTTCAACGTCAATTGATAAAGGTATCAACTATCGAAATCGGAGCACAATTGCAGATTTTCGATTTTTCTGGCTCTGAATTTGTGGGCTATAGTTCAGTTGATTTTCAATAAAATTGAATTTTCTGCGAAATGTGTAGAAATATTCGAGCGATCCAAATGACCGTTAGCATGACGAATGTAGGTCTCAACACCTATTGAAAGAGGTATGAACCATCAAAATCGGAGCACAATTGCAGATTTTCGATTTTTCTGGCTCTGAATTTGTGGGCTATAGTTCAGTTGATTTTCAATAAAATTGAATTTTCTGCGAAATGTGTAGAAATATTCGAGCGATCCAAATGACCGTTAGCATGACGAATGTAGGTCTCAACACCTATTGAAAGAGGTATGAACCATCAAAATCGGAGCACAATTGCAGATTTTCGATTTTTCTGGCTCTGAATTTGTGGGCTATAGTTCAGTTGATTTTCAATAAAATTGAATTTTCTGCGAAATGTGTAGAAATATTCGAGCGATTCAAATGACCGTTGGTATGACGAATGTAGGTCTCAACACCTATTGAAAGAAGTATGAACCATCAAAATCGTAGCACAATTGCAGATTTTCGATTTTTCTGGCTCTGAATTTGTGGGCTATAGTTCAGTTGATTTTCAATAAAATTGAATTTTCTGCGAAATGTGTAGAAATATTCGAGCGATCCAAATGACCGTTAGCATGACGAATGTAGGTCTCAACACCTATTGAAAGAGGTATGAACCATCAAAATCGGAGCACAATTGCAGATTTTCGATTTTTCTGGCTCTGAATTTGTGGGCTATAGTTCAGTTGATTTTCAATAAAATTGAATTTTCTGCGAAATGTGTAGAAATATTCGAGCGATCCAAATGACCGTTAGCATGACGAATGTAGGTCTCAACACCTATTGAAAGAAGTATGAACCATCAAAATCGTAGCACAATTGCAGATTTTCGATTTTTCTGGCTCTGAATTTGTGGGCTATAGTTCAGTTGATTTTCAATAAAATTGAATTTTCTGCGAAATGTGTAGAAATATTCGAGCGATCCAAATGACCGTTAGCATGACGAATGTAGGTCTCAACACCTATTGAAAGAGGTATGAACCATCAAAATCGGAGCACAATTGCAGATTTTCGATTTTTCTGGCTCTGAATTTGTGGGCTATAGTTCAGTTGATTTTCAATAAAATTGAATTTTCTGCGAAATGTGTATAAATATTCGAGCGATCCAAATGACCGTTAGCATGACGAATGTAGGTCTCAACACCTATTGAAAGAGGTATGAACCATCAAAATCAGAGCACAATTGCAGATTTTCGATTTTTCTGGCTCTGAATTTGTGGGCTATAGTTCAGTTGATTTTCAATAAAATTGAATTTTCTGCGAAATGTGTAGAAATATTCGAGCGATCCAAATGACCGTTAGCATGACGAATGTAGGTCTCAACACCTATTGAAAGAGGTATGAACCATCAAAATCAGAGCACAATTGCAGATTTTCGATTTTTCTGGCTCTGAATTTGTGGGCTATAGTTCAGTTGATTTTCAATAAAATTGAATTTTCTGCGAAATGTGTAAAAATATTCGAGCGATCCAAATGACCGTTGGCATGACGATTACAGGTTTCAACGCCAATTGATAAAGGTATCAACTATCGAAATCGGAGCACAATTGCAGATTTTCGATTTTTCTGGCTCTGAATTTGTGGGCTATAGTTCAGTTGATTTTCAATAAAATTGAATTTTCTGCGAAATGTGTAGAAATATTCGAGCGATCCAAATGACCGTTGGCATGACGATTACAGGTTTCAACGCCAATTGATAAAGGTATCAACTATCGAAATCGGAGCACAATTGCAGATTTTCGATTTTTCTGGCTCTGAATTTGTGGGCTATAGTTCAGTTGATTTTCAATAAAATTGAATTTTCTGCGAAATGTGTAGAAATATTCGAGCGATCCAAATGACCGTTAGCATGACGAATGTAGGTCTCAACACCTATTGAAAGAGGTATGAACCATCAAAATCAGAGCACAATTGCAGATTTTCGATTTTTCTGGCTCTGAATTTGTGGGCTATAGTTCAGTTGATTTTCAATAAAATTGAATTTTCTGCGAAATGTGTAGAAATATTCGAGCGATCCAAATGACCGTTGGCATGACGATTACAGGTTTCAACGTCAATTGATAAAGGTATCAACTATCGAAATCGGAGCACAATTGCAGATTTTCGATTTTTCTGGCTCTGAATTTGTGGGCTATAGTTCAGTTGATTTTCAATAAAATTGAATTTTCTGCGAAATGTGTAGAAATATTCGAGCGATTCAAATGACCGTTGGTATGACGAATGTAGGTCTCAACACCTATTGAAAGAGGTATGAACCATCAAAATCGGAGCACAATTGCAGATTTTCGATTTTTCTGGCTCTGAATTTGTGGGCTATAGTTCAGTTGATTTTCAATAAAATTGAATTTTCTGCGAAATGTGTAGAAATATTCGAGCTTTCCAAATGACCGTTAGCATGACGAATGTAGGTCTCAACACCTATTGAAAGAAGTATGAACCATCAAAATCGTAGCACAATTGCAGATTTTCGATTTTTCTGGCTCTGAATTTGTGGGCTATAGTTCAGTTGATTTTCAATAAAATTGAATTTTCTGCGAAATGTGTAGAAATATTCGAGCGATCCAAATGACCGTTAGCATGACGAATGTAGGTCTCAACACCTATTGAAAGAGGTATGAACCATCAAAATCGGAGCACAATTGCAGATTTTCGATTTTTCTGGCTCTGAATTTGTGGGCTATAGTTCAGTTGATTTTCAATAAAATTGAATTTTCTGCGAAATGTGTATAAATATTCGAGCGATCCAAATGACCGTTAGCATGACGAATGTAGGTCTCAACACCTATTGAAAGAGGTATGAACCATCAAAATCAGAGCACAATTGCAGATTTTCGATTTTTCTGGCTCTGAATTTGTGGGCTATAGTTCAGTTGATTTTCAATAAAATTGAATTTTCTGCGAAATGTGTATAAATATTCGAGCGATCCAAATGACCGTTAGCATGACGAATGTAGGTCTCAACACCTATTGAAAGAGGTATGAACCATCAAAATCAGAGCACAATTGCAGATTTTCGATTTTTCTGGCTCTGAATTTGTGGGCTATAGTTCAGTTGATTTTCAATAAAATTGAATTTTCTGCGAAATGTGTAGAAATATTCGAGCGATCCAAATGACCGTTAGCATGACGAATGTAGGTCTCAACACCTATTGAAAGAGGTATGAACCATCAAAATCAGAGCACAATTGCAGATTTTCGATTTTTCTGGCTCTGAATTTGTGGGCTATAGTTCAGTTGATTTTCAATAAAATTGAATTTTCTGCGAAATGTGTAAAAATATTCGAGCGATCCAAATGACCGTTGGCATGACGATTACAGGTTTCAACGCCAATTGATAAAGGTATCAACTATCGAAATCGGAGCACAATTGCAGATTTTCGATTTTTCTGGCTCTGAATTTGTGGGCTATAGTTCAGTTGATTTTCAATAAAATTGAATTTTCTGCGAAATGTGTAGAAATATTCGAGCGATCCAAATGACCGTTGGCATGACGATTACAGGTTTCAACGCCAATTGATAAAGGTATCAACTATCGAAATCGGAGCACAATTGCAGATTTTCGATTTTTCTGGCTCTGAATTTGTGGGCTATAGTTCAGTTGATTTTCAATAAAATTGAATTTTCTGCGAAATGTGTAGAAATATTCGAGCGATCCAAATGACCGTTAGCATGACGAATGTAGGTCTCAACACCTATTGAAAGAGGTATCAACCATCAAAATCGGAGCACAATTGCAGATTTTCGATTTTTCTGGCTCTGAATTTGTGGGCTATAGTTCAGTTGATTTTCAATAAAATTGCATTTTCTGCGAAATGTGTAGAAATATTCGAGCGATCCAAACGACCGTTGGCATGACGATTACAGGTTTCAACGCCAATTGATAAAGGTATCAACTATCGAAATCGGAGCACAATTGCAGATTTTCGATTTTTCTGGCTCTGAATTTGTGGGCTATAGTTCAGTTGATTTTCAATAAAATTGAATTTTCTGCGAAATGTGTAGAAATATTCGAGCGATTCAAATGACCGTTGGTATGACGAATGTAGGTCTCAACACCTATTGAAAGAGGTATGAACCATCAAAATCGGAGCACAATTGCAGATTTTCGTTTTTTCTGGCTCTGAATTTGTGGGCTATAGTTCAGTTGATTTTCAATAAAATTGAATTTTCTGCGAAATGTGTAGAAATATTCGAGCGATCCAAATGACCGTTAGCATGACGAATGTAGGTCTCAACACCTATTGAAAGAGGTATCAACCATCAAAATCGGAGCACAATTGCAGATTTTCGATTTTTCTGGCTCTGAATTTGTGGGCTATAGTTCAGTTGATTTTCAATAAAATTGAATTTTCTGCGAAATGTGTAGAAATATTCGAGCGATCCAAATGACCGTTGGCATGACGATTACAGGTTTCAACGCCAATTGACAAAGGTATCAACTATCGAAATCGGAGCACAATTGCAGATTTTCGATTTTTCTGGCTCTGAATTTGTGGGCTATAATTCAGTTGATTTTCAATAAAATTGAATTTTCTGCGAAATGTGTAGAAATATTCGAGCGATCCAAATGACCGTTAGCATGACGAATGTAGGTCTCAACACCTATTGAAAGAGGTATGAACCATCAAAATCGGAGCACAATTGCAGATTTTCGTTTTTTCTGGCTCTGAATTTGTGGGCTATAGTTCAGTTGATTTTCAATAAAATTGAATTTTCTGCGAAATGTGTAGAAATATTCGAGCGATCCAAATGACCGTTGGCATGACGATTACAGGTTTCAACGCCAATTGATAAAGGTATCAACTATCGAAATCGGAGCACAATTGCAGATTTTCGATTTTTCTGGCTCTGAATTTGTGGGCTATAGTTCAGTTGATTTTCAATAAAATTGAATTTTCTGCGAAATGTGTAGAAATATTCGAGCGATTCAAATGACCGTTGGTATGACGAATGTAGGTCTCAACACCTATTGAAAGAGGTATGAACCATCAAAATCGGAGCACAATTGCAGATTTTCGATTTTTCTGGCTCTGAATTTGTGGGCTATAGTTCAGTTGATTTTCAATAAAATTGAATTTTCTGCGAAATGTGTAGAAATATTCGAGCGATTCAAATGACCGTTGGTATGACGAATGTAGGTCTCAACACCTATTGAAAGAGGTATGAACCATCAAAATCGGAGCACAATTGCAGATTTTCGTTTTTTCTGGCTCTGAATTTGTGGGCTATAGTTCAGTTGATTTTCAATAAAATTGAATTTTCTGCGAAATGTGTAGAAATATTCGAGCGATCCAAATGACCGTTAGCATGACGATTACAGGTTTCAACGCCAATTGATAAAGGTATCAACTATCGAAATCGGAGCACAATTGCAGATTTTCGATTTTTCTGGCTCTGAATTTGTGGGCTATAGTTCAGTTGATTTTCAATAAAATTGAATTTTCTGCGAAATGTGTAGAAATATTCGAGCGATCCAAATGACCGTTAGCATGACGAATGTAGGTCTCAACACCTATTGAAAGAGGTATCAACCATCGAAATCGGAGCACAATTGCAGATTTTCGATTTTTCTGGCTCTGAATTTGTGGGCTATAGTTCAGTTGATTTTCAATAAAATTGCATTTTCTGCGAAATGTGTAGAAATATTCGAGCGATCCAAATGACCGTTGGCATGACGATTACAGGTTTCAACGCCAATTGATAAAGGTATCAACTATCGAAATCGGAGCACAATTGCAGATTTTCGATTTTTCTGGCTCTGAATTTGTGGGCTATAGTTCAGTTGATTTTCAATAAAATTGAATTTTCTGCGAAATGTGTAGAAATATTCGAGCGATCCAAATGACCGTTGGCATGACGATTACAGGTTTCAACGCCAATTGACAAAGGTATCAACTATCGAAATCGGAGCACAATTGCAGATTTTCGATTTTTCTGGCTCTGAATTTGTGGGCTATAGTTCAGTTGATTTTCAATAAAATTGAATTTTCTGCGAAATGTGTAGAAATATTCGAGCGATCCAAATGACCGTTAGCATGACGAATGTAGGTCTCAACACCTATTGAAAGAGGTATGAACCATCAAAATCGGAGCACAATTGCAGATTTTCGATTTTTCTGGCTCTGAATTTGTGGGCTATAGTTCAGTTGATTTTCAATAAAATTGAATTTTCTGCGAAATGAGATGCAGATTTTAGATTTTTCTGGCTCTGAATTTGTGGGCTATAGTTCAGTTGATTTTCAATAAAATTGAATTTTCTGCGAAATGTGTAGAAATATTCGAGCGATCCAAATGACCGTTGGCATGACGATTACAGGTTTCAACGCCAATTGATAAAGGTATCAACTATCGAAATCGGAGCACAATTGCAGATTTTCGATTTTTCTGGTTCTGAATTTGTGGGCTATAATTCCGTTGATTTTCAATAAAATTGAATTTTCTGCGAAATGTGAAGAAATATTCGAGCGATCCAAATGACCGTTAGCATGACGAATGTAGGTCTCAACACCTATTGAAAGAGGATGAAGAACCATCAAAATCGGAGCACAATTGCAGATTTTCGATTTTTCTGGCTCTGAATTTGTGGGCTATAGTTCAGTTGATTTTCAATAAAATTGAATTTTCTGCGAAATGTGTAGAAATATTCGAGCGATCCAAATGACCGTTAGCATGACGAATGTAGGTCTCAACACCTATTGAAAGAGGTATCAACCATCAAAATCGGAGCACAATTGCAGATTTTCGATTTTTCTGGCTCTGAATTTGTGGGCTATAGTTCAGTTGATTTTCAATAAAATTGAATTTTCTGCGAAATGTGTAGAAATATTCGAGCGATCCAAATGACCGTTGGTATGACGAATGTAGGTCTCAACACCTATTGAAAGAGGTATGAACCATCAAAATCGTAGCACAATTGCAGATTTTCGATTTTTCTGGCTCTGAATTTGTGGGCTATAGTTCAGTTGATTTTCAATAAAATTGAATTTTCTGCGAAATGTGTAGAAATATTCGAGCGATCCAAATGACCGTTAGCATGACGAATGTAGGTCTCAACACCTATTGAAAGAGGTATGAACCATCAAAATCAGAGCACAATTGCAGATTTTCGATTTTTCTGGCTCTGAATTTGTGGGCTATAGTTCAGTTGATTTTCAATCAAATTGAATTTTCTGCGAAATGTGTAGAAATATTCGAGCGATCCAAATGACCGTTAGCATGACGAATGTAGGTCTCAACACCTATTGAAAGAGGTATGAACCATCAAAATCAGAACACAATTGCAGATTTTCGATTTTTCTGGCTTTGAATTTGTGGGCTATAGTTCAGTTGATTTTCAATAAAATTGAATTTTCTGCGAAATATGTAGAAATATTCGAGCGATCCAAATGACCGTTGGTATGACGAATGTAGGTCTCAACACCTATTGAAAGAGGTATCAACTATCGAAATCGGAGCACAATTGCAGATTTTCGATTTTTCTGGTTCTGAATTTGTGGGCTATAGTTCAGTTGATTTTAAATAAAATTGAATTTTCTAGGAAATGTGTAGAAATACTCGAGCGATCCAAATGACCGTTGGCATGACGTATGTAGGTCTCAACACCTATTGAAAGAGGTATCAACCATCGAAATCGGAGCACAATTGCAGATTTTCGATTTTTCTGGCTCTGAATTTGTGGGCTATAGTTCAGTTGATTTTCAATAAACCTGAATTTTCTGCGAAATGTGTAGAAATATTCGAGCGATCCAAATGACCGTTGGTATGACGAATGTAGGTCTCAACACCTATTGAAAGTGGTATCAACCATCGAAATCGGAGCACAATTGCAGATTTTCGATTTTTCTGGCTCTGAATTTGTGGGCTATAGTTCAGTTGATTTTCAATAAACCTGAATTTTCTGCGAAATGTGTAGAAATATTCGAGCGATCCAAATGACCGTTGGTATGACGAATGTAGGTCTCAACACCTATTGAAAGTGGTATCAACCATCGAAATCGGAGCACAATTGCAGATTTTCGATTTTTCTGGCTCTGAATTTGTGGGCTATAGTTCAGTTGATTTTCAATAAACCTGAATTTTCTGCGAAATGTGTAGAAATATTCGAGCGATCCAAATGACCGTTGGTATGACGAATGTAGGTCTCAACACCTATTGAAAGAGGTATCAACTATCGAAATCGGAGCACAATTGCAGATTTTCGATTTTTCTGGTTCTGAATTTGTGGGCTATAGTTCAGTTGATTTTAAATAAAATTGAATTTTCTAGGAAATGTGTAGAAATACTCGAGCGATCCAAATGACCGTTGGCATGACGTATGTAGGTCTCAACACCTATTGAAAGAGGTATCAACCATCGAAATCGGAGCACAATTGCAGATTTTCGATTTTTCTGGCTCTGAATTTGTGGGCTATAGTTCAGTTGATTTTCAATAAACCTGAATTTTCTGCGAAATGTGTAGAAATATTCGAGCGATCCAAATGACCGTTGGTATGACGAATGTAGGTCTCAACACCTATTGAAAGTGGTATCAACCATCGAAATCGGAGCACAATTGCAGATTTTCGATTTTTCTGGCTCTGAATTTGTGGGCTATAGTTCAGTTGATTTTCAATAAACCTGAATTTTCTGCGAAATATGTAGAAATATTCGAGCGATCCAAATGACCGTTGGTATGACGAATGTAGGTCTCAACACCTATTGAAAGAGGTATCAACTATCGAAATCGGAGCACAATTGCAGATTTTCGATTTTTCTGGTTCTGAATTTGTGGGCTATAGTTCAGTTGATTTTCAATAAACCTGAATTTTCTGCGAAATGTGTAGAAATATTCGAGCGATCCAAATGACCGTTGGTATGACGAATGTAGGTCTCAACACCTATTGAAAGTGGTATCAACCATCGAAATCGGAGCACAATTGCAGATTTTCGATTTTTCTGGCTCTGAATTTGTGGGCTATAGTTCAGTTGATTTTCAATAAAATTGAATTTTCTGCGAAATGTGTAGAAATATTCGAGCGATCCGGATGACCGTTGGTATGACGAATGTAGGTCTCAATACCTATTGAAAGAGGTATCAACCATCGAAATCGGAGCACATTTGCAGATTTTCGATTTTTCTGGCTCTGAATTTGTGGGCTATAGTTCAGTTGATTTTCAATAAAATTGAATTTTCTGCGAAATGTGTAGAAATATTCGAGCGATCCAAATGACCGTTGGCATGACGAATGTAGGTCTCAACACCTATTGACAGAGGTATCAACCATCGAAATCGGAGCACAATTGCAGATTTTCGATTTTTCTGGCTCTGAATTTGTGGGCTATAGTTCAGTTGATTTTTAATAAAATTGAATTTTCTGCGGAATGTGTAGAAATATTCTTGCGATCCAAATGACCGTTGGCATGACGATTACAGGTTTCAACGCCAATTGATAAAGGTATCAACCATCGAAATCGGAGCACAATTGCAGATTTTCGATTTTTCTGGCTCTGAATTTGTGGGCTATAGTTCAGTTGATTTTCAATAAAATTGAATTTTCTGCGAAATGTGTAGAAATACTCGAGCGATCCAATTGACCGTTGGTATGACGAATGTAGGTCTCAACACCTATTGACAGAGGTATCAACTATCGAAATCGGAGCACAATTCCAGATTTTCGATTTTTCTGGCTCTGAATTTGTGGGCTATAGTTCAGTTGATTTTCAATAAAATTGAATTTTCTGCGAAATGTGTAGAAATACTCGAGCGATCCAAATGACTGTTGGTATGACGAATGTAGGTCTCAACACCTATTGACAGAGGTATCAACCATCGAAATCGGAGCACAATTGCAGATTTTCGATTTTTCTGGCTCTGAATTTGTGGGCTATAGTTCAGTTGATTTTCAATAAACCTGAATTTTCTGCGAAATGTGTAGAAATATTCGAGCGATTCAAATAACCGCTGATAAAGGTATCAACCATCGAAATCGTAGCACAATTGCAGATTTTCGATTTTTCTGGTTCTGAATTTGTGGGCTATAGTTCAGTTGATTTTCAATAAAATTGAATTTTCTGCGAAATGTGTAGAAATACTCGAGCGATCCAAATGACTGTTGGTATGACGAATGTAGGTCTCAACACCTATTGACAGAGGTATCAACCATCGAAATCGGAGCACAATTGCAGATTTTCGATTTTTCTGGCTCTGAATATGTGGGCTATAGTTCAGTTGATTTTAAATAAAATTGAATTTTCTAGGAAATGTGTAGAAATACTCGAGCGATCCAAATGACCGTTGGTATGACGTATGTAGGTCTCAACACCTATTGAAAGAGGTATCAACCATCGAAATCGGAGCACAATTGCAGATTTTCGATTTTTCTGGCTCTGAATTTGTGGGCTATAGTTCAGTTGATTTTCAATAAACCTGAATTTTCTGCGAAATGTGTAGAAATATTCGAGCGATTCAAATAACCGCTGATAAAGGTATCAACTATCGAAATCGGAGCACAATTGCAGATTTTCGATTTTTCTGGTTCTGAATTTGTGGGCTATAGTTCAGTTGATTTTAAATAAAATTGAATTTTCTGCGAAATGTGTAGAAATATTCGAGCGATCCAAATGACCGTTGGTATGACGAATGTAGGTCTCAACACCTATTGAAAGAGGTATCAACCATCGAAATCGGAGCACAATTGCAGATTTTCGATTTTTCTGGTTCTGAATTTGTGGGCTATAGTTCAGTTGATTTTAAATAAAATTGAATTTTCTAGGAAATGTGTAGAAATACTCGAGCGATCCAAATGACCGTTGGCATGACGATTACAGGTTTCAACGCCAATTGATAAAGGTATCAACCATCGAAATCGGAGCACAATTGCAGATTTTCGATTTTTCTGGCTCTGAATTTGTGGGCTATAGTTCAGTTGATTTTCAATAAAATTGAATTTTCTGCGAAATGTGTAGAAATATTCGAGCGATCCAAATGACCGTTGGCATGACGATTACAGGTTTCAACGCCAATTGATAAAGGTATCAACCATCGAAATCGGAGCACAATTGCAGATTTTCGATTTTTCTGGCTCTGAATTTGTGGGCTATAGTTCAGTTGATTTTAAATAAAATTGAATTTTCTGCGGAATGTGTAGAAATATTCGAGCGATCCAAATGACCGTTGGCATGACGATTACAGGTTTCAACGCCAATTGATAAAGGTATCAACCATCGAAATCGGAGCACAATTGCAGATTTTCGATTTTTCTGGCTCTGAATTTGTGGGCTATAGTTCAGTTGATTTTCAATAAAATTGAATTTTCTGCGAAATGTGCAGAAATATTCGAGCGATCCAAATGACCGTTAGCATGACGAATGTAGGTCTCAACACCTATTGAAAGAGGTATCAACTATCGAAATCGGAGCACAATTGCAGATTTTCGATTTTTCTGGCTCTGAATTTGTGGGCTATAGTTCAGTTGATTTTCAATAAAATTGAATTTTCTGCGAAATGTGTAGAAATATTCGAGCGATCCAAATGACCGTTGGTATTGCGAATGTAGGTCTCAACACCTATTGAAAGAGGTATGAACCAGCAAAATCGGAGCACAATTGCAGATTTTAGATTTTTCTGGCTCTGAATTTGTGGGCTATAGTTCAGTTGATTTTCAATAAAATTGAATTTTCTGCGAAATGTGTAGAAATATTCGAGCGATCCAAATGACCGTTAGCATGACGAATGTAGGTCTCAACACCTATTGAAAGTATCAACTATCGAAATCGGAGCACAATAGCAGATTTTCGATTTTTCTGGCTCTGAATTTGTGGGTTATAGTTCAGTTGATTTTCAATAAAATTGAATTTTCTGCGAAATGTGTAGAAATATTCGAGCGATCCAAATGACCGTTGGCATGACGATTACAGGTCTCAACACCTATTGAAAGAGGTATCAACCATCGAAATCGGAGCACAATTGCAGATTTTCGATATTTCTGGCTCTGAATTTGTGGGCTATAGTTCAGTTGATTTTCAATAAAATTGAATTTTCTGCGAAATGTGTAGAAATATTCGAGCGATCCAAATGACCGTTGGTATGACGAATGTAGGTCTCAACACCTATTGAAAGAGGTAACAACCATCGAAATCGGAGCACAATTGCAGATTTTCGATTTTTCTGGCTCTGAATTTGTGGGCTATAGTTCAGTTGATTTTAAATAAAATTGAATTTTCTAGGAAATGTGTAGAAATACTCGAGCGATCCAAATGACCGTTGGTATGACGTATGTAGGTCTCAACACCTATTGAAAGAGGTATCAACCATCGAAATCGGAGCACAATTGCAGATTTTCGATTTTTCTGGCTCTGAATTTGTGGGCTATAGTTCAGTTGATTTTCAATAAAATTGAATTTTCTGCGAAATGTGTAGAAATATTCGAGCGATCCAAATGACCGTTAGCATGACGAATGTATGTAAGTCTCAACACCTATTGAGAGAGGTATGAACCATCAAAATCGGAGCACAATTGCAGATTTTCGATTTTTCTGGCTCTGAATTTGTGGGCTATAGTTCAGTTGATTTTCAATAAAATTGAATTTTCTGCGAAATGTGTAGAAATATTCGAGCGATTCAAATAACCGCTGATAAAGGTATCATCCATCGAAATCGGAGCACAATTGCAGATTTTCGATTTTTCTGGCTCTGAATTTGTGGGCTATAGTTCAGTTGATTTTCAATAAAATTGAATTTTCTGCGAAATGTGTAGAAATATTCGAGCGATCCAAATGACTGTTGGCATGACGATTACAGGTTTCAACGCCAATTGATAAAGGTATCAACTATCGAAATCGGAGCACATTTGCAGATTTTCGATTTTTCTGGCTCTGAATTTGTGGGCTATAGTTCAGTTGATTTTCAATAAACCTGAATTTTCTGCGAAATGTGTAGAAATATTCGAGCGATTCAAATAACCGCTGATAAAGGTATCAACTATCGAAATCGGAGCACAATTGCAGATTTTCGATTTTTCTGGTTCTGAATTTGTGGGCTATAGTTCAGTTGATTTTAAATAAAATTGAATTTTCTGCGAAATGTGTAGAAATATTCGAGCGATCCAAATGACCGTTGGTATGACGAATGTAGGTCTCAACACCTATTGAAAGAGGTATCAACCATCGAAATCGGAGCACAATTGCAGATTTTCGATTTTTCTGGCTCTGAATTTGTGGGCTATAGTTCAGTTGATTTTAAATAAAATTGAATTTTCTAGGAAATGTGTAGAAATACTCGAGCGATCCAAATGACCGTTGGCATGACGATTACAGGTTTCAACGCCAATTGATAAAGGTATCAACCATCGAAATCGGAGCACAATTGCAGATTTTCGATTTTTCTGGCTCTGAATTTGTGGGCTATAGTTCAGTTGATTTTCAATAAAATTGAATTTTCTGCGAAATGTGTAGAAATACTCGAGCGATCCAAATGACCGTTGGTATGACGAATGTAGGTCTCAACACCTATTGACAGAGGTATCAACCATCGAAATCGGAGCACAATTGCAGATTTTCGATTTTTCTGGCTCTGAATTTGTGGGCTATAGTTCAGTTGATTTTCAATAAAATTGAATTTTCTGCGGAATGTGTAGAAATATTCGAGCGATCCAAATGACCGTTGGCATGACGATTACAGGTTTCAACGCCAATTGATAAAGGTATCAACCATCGAAATCGGAGCACAATTGCAGATTTTCGATTTTTCTGGCTCTGAATTTGTGGGCTATAGTTCAGTTGATTTTAAATAAAATTGAATTTTCTAGGAAATGTGTAGAAATATTCGAGCGATCCAAATGACCGTTGGTATGACGGATGTAGGTCTCAACACCTATTGAAAGAGGTATCAACCATCGAAATCGGAGCACAATTGCAGATTTTCGATTTTTCTGGCTCTGAATTTGTGGGCTATAGTTCAGTTGATTTTCAATAAAATTGAATTTTCTGCGAAATGTGTAGAAATATTCGAGCGATTCAAATAACCGCTGATAAAGGTATCAACCATCGAAATCGGAGCACAATTGCAGATTTTCGATTTTTCTGGTTCTGAATTTGTGGGCTATAGTTCAGTTGATTTTAAATAAAATTGAATTTTCTAGGAAATGTGTAGAAATATTCGAGCGATCCAAATGACCGTTAGCATGACGAATGTAGGTCTCAACACCTATTGAAAGAGGTATCAACTATCGAAATCGGAGCACAATTGCAGATTTTCGATTTTTCTGGCTCTGAATTTGTGGGTTATAGTTCAGTTGATTTTCAATAAAATTGAATTTTCTGCGAAATGTGTAGAAATATTCGAGCGATCCAAATGACTGTTGGCATGACGATTACAGGTTTCAACGCCAATTGATAAAGGTATCAACTATCGAAATCGGAGCACAATTGCAGATTTTCGATTTTTCTGGCTCTGAATTTGTGGGCTATAGTTCAGTTGATTTTCAATAAACCTGAATTTTCTGCGAAATGTGTAGAAATACTCTAGCGATCCAAATGACCGTTGGCATGACGAATGTGGGTCTCAACACCTATTGACAGAGGTATCAACCATCGAAATCGGAGCACAATTGCAGATTTTCGATTTTTCTGGCTCTGAATTTGTGGGCTATAGTTCAGTTGATTTTCAATAAAATTGAATTTTCTGCGGAATGTGTAGAAAAATTCGAGCGATCCAAATGACCGTTGGCATGACGATTACAGGTTTCAACGCCAATTGATAAAGGTATCAACCATCAAAATCGGAGCACAATTGCAGATTTTCGATTTTTCTGGCTCTGAATTTGTGGGCTATAGTTCAGTTGATTTTCAATAAACCTGAATTTTCTGCGAAATGTGTAGAAATATTCGAGCGATCCAAATGACCGTTGGCATGACGTATGTAGGTCTCAACACCTATTGAAAGAGGTATCAACTATCGAAATCGGAGCACAATTGCAGATTTTCGATTTTTCTGGCTCTGAATTTGTGGGCTATAGTTCAGTTGATTTTCAATAAAATTGAATTTTCTGCGAAATGTGTAGAAATACTCTAGCGATCCAAATGACCGTTGGTATGACGAATGTAGGTCTCAACACCTATTGACAGAGGTATCAACCATCGAAATCGGAGCACAATTCCAGATTTTCGATTTTTCTGGCTCTGAATTTGTGGGCTATAGTTCAGTTGATTTTCAATAAAATTGAATTTTCTGCGAAATGTGTAGAAATATTCGAGCGATCCAAATGACCGTTGGTATGACGAATGTAGGTCTCAACACCTATTGAAAGAGGTATCAACCATCGAAATCGGAGCACAATTGCAGATTTTAGATTTTTCTGGCTCTGAATTTGTGGGCTATAGTTCAGTTGTTTTTCAATAAAATTGAATTTTCTGCGAAATGTGTAGAAATATTCGAGCGATCCAAATGACCGTTAGCATGACGAATGTAGGTCTCAACACCTATTGAAAGAGGTATCAACTATCGAAATCGGAGCACAATTGCAGATTTTCGATTTTTCTGGCTCTGAATTTGTGGGTTATAGTTCAGTTGATTTTCAATAAAATTGAATTTTCTGCGAAATGTGTAGAAATATTCGAGCGATCCAAATGACTGTTGGCATGACGATTACAGGTTTCAACGCCAATTGATAAAGGTATCAACTATCGAAATCGGAGCACAATTGCAGATTTTCGATTTTTCTGGCTCTGAATTTGTGGGCTATAGTTCAGTTGATTTTCAATAAACCTGAATTTTCTGCGAAATGTGTAGAAATACTCTAGCGATCCAAATGACCGTTGGTATGACGAATGTAGGTCTCAACACCTATTGACAGAGGTATCAACCATCGAAATCGGAGCACAATTGCAGATTTTCGATTTTTCTGGCTCTGAATTTGTGGGCTATAGTTCAGTTGATTTTCAATAAAATTGAATTTTCTGCGGAATGTGTAGAAAAATTCGAGCGATCCAAATGACCGTTGGCATGACGATTACAGGTTTCAACGCCAATTGATAAAGGTATCAACCATCAAAATCGGAGCACAATTGCAGATTTTCGATTTTTCTGGCTCTGAATTTGTGGGCTATAGTTCAGTTGATTTTCAATAAACCTGAATTTTCTGCGAAATGTGTAGAAATATTCGAGCGATCCAAATAACCGTTAGCATGACGATTACAGGTTTCAACGCCAATTGATAAAGGTATCAACTATCGAAATCGGAGCACATTTGCAGATTTTCGATTTTTCTGGCTCTGAATTTGTGGGCTATAGTTCAGTTGATTTTCAATAAAATTGAATTTTCTGCGAAATGTGTAGAAATATTCGAGCGATCCAAATGACTGTTGGCATGACGATTACAGGTTTCAACGCCAATTGATAAAGGTATCAACTATCGAAATCGGAGCACAATTGCAGATTTTCGATTTTTCTGGCTCTGAATTTGTGGGCTATAGTTCAGTTGATTTTCAATAAAATTGAATTTTCTGCGAAATGTGCAGAAATATTCGAGCGATCCAAATGACCGTTAGCATGACGAATGTAGGTCTCAACACCTATTGAAAGAGGTATCAACTATCGAAATCGGAGCACAATTGCAGATTTTCGATTTTTCTGGCTCTGAATTTGTGGGCTATAGTTCAGTTGATTTTCAATAAAATTGAATTTTCTGCGAAATGTGTAGAAATATTCGAGCGATCCAAATGACCGTTGGTATTGCGAATGTAGGTCTCAACACCTATTGAAAGAGGTATGAACCAGCAAAATCGGAGCACAATTGCAGATTTTCGATTTTTCTGGCTCTGAATTTGTGGGCTATAGTTCAGTTGATTTTCAATAAAATTGAATTTTCTGCGAAATGTGTAGAAAAATTCGAGCGATCCAAATGACCGTTAGCATGACGAATGTAGGTCTCAACACCTATTGAAAGTATCAACTATCGAAATCGGAGCACAATAGCAGATTTTCGATTTTTCTGGCTCTGAATTTGTGGGTTATAGTTCAGTTGATTTTCAATAAAATTGAATTTTCTGCGAAATGTGTAGAAATATTCGAGCGATCCAAATGACCGTTGGCATGACGATTACAGGTCTCAACACCTATTGAAAGAGGTATCAACCATCGAAATCGGAGCACAATTGCAGATTTTCGATATTTCTGGCTCTGAATTTGTGGGCTATAGTTCAGTTGATTTTCAATAAAATTGAATTTTCTAGGAAATGTATAGAAATACTCGAGCGATCCAAATGACCGTTGGTATGACGTATGTAGGTCTCAACACCTATTGAAAGAGGTATCAACCATCGAAATCGGAGCACAATTGCAGATTTTCGATTTTTCTGGTTCTGAATTTGTGGGCTATAGTTCAGTTGATTTTAAATAAAATTGAATTTTCTAGGAAATGTGTAGAAATACTCGAGCGATCCAAATGACCGTTGGTATGACGTATGTAGGTCTCAACACCTATTGAAAGAGGTATCAACCATCGAAATCGGAGCACAATTGCAGATTTTCGATTTTTCTGGTTCTGAATTTGTGGGCTATAGTTCAGTTGATTTTAAATAAAATTGAATTTTCTAGGAAATGTGTAGAAATACTCGAGCGATCCAAATGACCGTTGGTATGACGTATGTAGGTCTCAACACCTATTGAAAGAGGTATGAACCATCAAAATCGGAGCACAATTGCAGATTTTCGATTTTTCTGGCTCTGAATTTGTGGGCTATAGTTCAGTTGATTTTCAATAAACCTGAATTTTCTGCGAAATGTGTAGAAATATTCGAGCGATCCAAATAACCGTTAGCATGACGATTACAGGTTTCAACGCCAATTGATAAAGGTATCAACTATCGAAATCGGAGCACATTTGCAGATTTTCGATTTTTCTGGCTCTGAATTTGTGGGCTATAGTTCAGTTGATTTTCAATAAAATTGAATTTTCTGCGAAATGTGTAGAAATATTCGAGCGATCCAAATGACTGTTGGCATGACGATTACAGGTTTCAACGCCAATTGATAAAGGTATCAACTATCGAAATCGGAGCACAATTGCAGATTTTCGATTTTTCTGGCTCTGAATTTGTGGGCTATAGTTCAGTTGATTTTCAATAAAATTGAATTTTCTGCGAAATGTGTAGAAATATTCGAGCGATCCAAATGACTGTTGGCATGACGATTACAGGTTTCAACGCCAATTGATAAAGGTATCAACTATCGAAATCGGAGCACATTTGCAGATTTTCGATTTTTCTGGCTCTGAATTTGTGGGCTATAGTTCAGTTGATTTTCAATAAAATTGAATTTTCTGCGGAATGTGTAGAAATATTCGAGCGATCCAAATGACCGTTAGCATGACGTATGTATGTAAGTCTCAACACCTATTGAAAGAGGTATGAACCATCAAAATCGGAGCACAATTGCAGATTTTCGATTTTTCTGGCTCTGAATTTGTGGGCTATAGTTCAGTTGATTTTCAATAAAATTGAATTTTCTGCGAAATGTGTAGAAATATTCGAGCGATTCAAATACCCGCTGATAAAGGTATCATCCATCGAAATCGGAGCACAATTGCAGATTTTCGATTTTTCTGGCTCTGAATTTGTGGGCTATAGTTCAGTTGATTTTCAATAAAATTGAATTTTCTGCGAAATGTGTAGAAATATTCGAGCGATCCAAATGACTGTTGGCATGACGATTACAGGTTTCAACGCCAATTAATAAAGGTATCAACTATCGAAATCGGAGCACAATTGCAGATTTTCGATTTTTCTGGCTCTGAATTTGTGGGCTATAGTTCAGTTGATTTTCAATAAAATTGAATTTTCTGCGAAATGTGTAGAAATATTCGAGCGATTCAAATAACCGCTGATAAAGGTATCAACCATCGAAATCGGAGCACAATTGCAGATTTTCGATTTTTCTGGCTCTGAATTTGTGGGCTATAGTTCAGTTGATTTTCAATAAAATTGAATTTTCTGCGAAATGTGTAGAAATATTCGAGCGATCCAAATGACTGTTGGCATGACGATTACAGGTTTCAACGCCAATTGATAAAGGTATCAACTATCGAAATCGGAGCACAATTGCAGATTTTCGATTTTTCTGGCTCTGAATTTGTGGGCTATATAGTTCAGTTGATTTTCAATAAAATTGAATTTTCTGCGAAATGTGTAGAAATATTCGAGCGATTCAAATAACCGCTGATAAAGGTATCAACCATCGAAATCGGAGCACAATTGCAGATTTTCGATTTTTCTGGCTCTGAATTTGTGGGCTATAGTTCAGTTGATTTTCAATAAAATTGAATTTTCTGCGAAATGTGTAGAAATATTCGAGCGATCCAAATGACTGTTGGCATGACGATTACAGGTTTCAACGCCAATTGATAAAGGTATCAACTATCGAAATCGGAGCACAATTGCAGATTTTCGATTTTTCTGGCTCTGAATTTGTGGGCTATAGTTCAGTTGATTTTCAATAAAATTGAATTTTCTGCGAAATGTGTAGAAATATTCGAGCGATCCAAATGACCGTTGGTATTGCGAATGTAGGTCTCAACACCTATTGAAAGAGGTAGGAACCAGCAAAATCGGAGCACAATTGCAGATTTTAGATTTTTCTGGCTCTGAATTTGTGGGCTATAGTTCAGTTGATTTTCAATAAAATTGAATTTTCTGCGAAATGTGTAGAAATATTCGAGCGATCCAAATGACCGTTGGTATTGCGAATGTAGGTCTCAACACCTATTGAAAGAGGTAGGAACCAGCAAAATCGGAGCACAATTGCAGATTTTCGATTTTTCTGGCTCTGAATTTGTGGGCTATAGTTCAGTTGATTTTCAATAAAATTGAATTTTCTGCGAAATGTGTAGAAATATTCGAGCGATCCAAATGACCGTTAGCATGACGAATGTAGGTCTCAACACCTATTGAAAGTATCAACTATCGAAATCGGAGCACAATAGCAGATTTTCGATTTTTCTGGCTCTGAATTTGTGGGTTATAGTTCAGTTGATTTTCAATAAAATTGAATTTTCTGCGAAATGTGTAGAAATATTCGAGCGATCCAAATGACCGTTGGCATGACGATTACAGGTTTCAACGCCAATTGATAAAGGTATCAACCATCGAAATCGGAGCACAATTGCAGATTTTCGATATTTCTGGCTCTGAATTTGTGGGTTATATATAGTTCAGTTGATTTTCAATAAAATTGAATTTTCTGCGAAATGTGTAGAAATATTCGAGCGATCCAAATGACCGTTGGCATGACGATTACAGGTCTCAACACCTATTGAAAGAGGTATCAACCATCGAAATCGGAGCACAATTGCAGATTTTCGATATTTCTGGCTCTGAATTTGTGGGCTATAGTTCAGTTGATTTTCAATAAAATTGAATTTTCTGCGAAATATGTAGAAATATTCGAGCGATCCAAATGACCGTTGGTATGACGAATGTAGGTCTCAACACCTATTGAAAGAGGTAACAACCATCGAAATCGGAGCACAATTGCAGATTTTCGATTTTTCTGGCTCTGAATTTGTGGGCTATAGTTCAGTTGATTTTCAATAAAATTGAATTTTCTAGGAAATGTATAGAAATACTCGAGCGATCCAAATGACCGTTGGTATGACGTATGTAGGTCTCAACACCTATTGAAAGAGGTATCAACCATCGAAATCGGAGCACAATTGCAGATTTTCGATTTTTGTGGTTCTGAATTTGTGGGCTATAGTTCAGTTGATTTTAAATAAAATTGAATTTTCTAGGAAATGTGTAGAAATACTCGAGCGATCCAAATGACCGTTGGTATGACGTATGTAGGTCTCAACACCTATTGAAAGAGGTATCAACCATCGAAATCGGAGCACAATTGCAGATTTTCGATTTTTCTGGCTCTGAATTTGTGGGCTATAGTTCAGTTGATTTTCAATAAAATTGAATTTTCTGCGAAATGTGTAGAAATATTCGAGCGATCCAAATGACCGTTGGTATGACGAATGTAGGTCTCAACACCTATTGAAAGAGGTATCAACCATCAAAATCGGAGCACAATTGCAGATTTTCGATTTTTCTGGCTCTGAATTGTGTAGAATACAATAAATGCACCGCCTGAATTTCATTTGTGAGTATAACTGAAGAGTTGCTCACACGCAAATTTTCCTCAGTTGTCCGAAACTTATTTGTAGTTTAATATTATTTTTAGCAAACCTCGTGTAACACTTTGCATGACCTGGAGAATATTCAATTTAATTAAAGTGCAAAATAAGATGTAAAAAGAAACAAAAATTTAAATTTAGTGAACTAAAATTGAACAAAATATGAAACTACCCGGAAATAAAAGTATACTCCAAGTCATGCCAGTGTTATCAGAAAATTGGACCTACGCAGGGACTCTTGGCGGTCGTTGCCGGCTAAGCATCAGGGTATGGGCGTGGGGATTTCAAGAGTATGCGTAGATCAATTGTAACCGCTTAGGGAATGATTCTAATTACCTACCTATAACACATCACGATACCTACACTCACCCTAACTCATCCTCAGCTCGACGGTTCCCAATTAGCACATATTGTTAACTGATAACACCGAATTTAAAGTTTGAAAAAACAAAATCAATTATTAAATTTATTACACAAAAAAAATAAAAACAAAAGTAGAACAATCCAATGTCTTTATAACTAATCTAACTAGCTAACCTAATCCCCTAAAACCAACTTAAATATTTATCTTAATTACCCTACACCAGATCGAAGTTATTACAAGAAACGGCAAATATTTCAAGTATATACATAATTAAATCAAAATATAATTTAAAAAAAAATTAATATGTAATAAAATAAAAAGAAAAGAAAAAAAAATTTAAACTTATCAGACATGTTGAAATGTTGAGTGATGCGCGTTGTTCATCGTTGTTGTGTTAATTGTTGCCACGTTGAATGCTGCACAGATTTTTCTCTTTTTATTTTGAGTGTTTTATTTGGTGGCAGTACAATAAACAACCATTTAAGTTCGATGGTATTTTAATTTATTGTTCTCTTTGATGTACTAATATTTTTACCAAACAGGCCACACACAAGCACACGTTTAATTACTATATTATATTTTTTTTAAATTTTTTTTTATGATTCGCTACATTCAATTGTTCATGCGAAATATATAAAAAAAAATGTTTATGTACCAGAAATCAGAATTAAAATATTATGCACTCACTATTTTTTTATAGGTTTTTATATTTAGGAATATGTACCGTATATTTGCCCAACTCAAATTTTGAGTTTTTTTTTTTTCGACACTATACGTATTAATGTTCTTATATTATAATTCACTAATGTAACGAGGAACTCATATTCTTAAATTTCACTTAATTCAGTATGTAGTTGTCTGTTGTAAACAAAAAAATCACACTTCCTCATTAATGTTTAGAATATTCATATATTTTTTTTTCGGGACTATTCTGGAATCTTCGCCCCCACTATATTTTTTTTTTTTTTGGATTTTATTGGCGCACTTTTAGTTGTGTAAAATGAATAATTGATTTATATTCCAGTTATTAAAATAATCAATTGTAATTAATATAAAAAAAACAATAACGTTTTTATCACTAAAATCACATTCACCTTATAAGGGGACTTCCCCTGTTATAGTAGTTGTTCTTTTTTTTTTTATATAACACAACCGAATGGTTAACTATTGATATTAATTTCATTCGCCATAATATAACAACAACAAAAAAAAATATAACTATAATTCCCAATGATTTAAATAATTTTTATTTTCGGTTTAATTATCTATCAATTGGGTTGCTCTATTTTATTATTTTTTTCCTCTTTTTTCCACAAAAAAAAAAAAAAATTATCAAATCTTATTAATTTGATTTTGTCTCAAAACTCAAACTCAGTTTTTACTTTTTAATGACAAGACTATCCCGATTTAATTTTAACCAAAAACTGCCTCGAATCACCTAATCTACTCTCATTTATAGCCCAGTACAACAATAAAAAAAATAGAATAAAATAGAAATATCATTTTTTTTTTTCCCGCGCCCACAAAAAAAAATCAATAGCAACTTCATCAAGCAAGATCAACCAGCGTCCTCTATGAGAAACCAACTAAAAGTTACCAAACTCCGATTATCGATCCATCGTCCTCTACTTTACCGACATTTCATTTTACTAACACCATTCAGGCGTTTTATTTGAACCATAAAAAAATTAAAATAAAAGTGTTGTGACGGCGACGTATGCGCTGTTACACTCGTTATGTTTCAAAACTTTTTCAACACACTGTCTAATCCAGTATCCGTTGTTTTCGATTTTGATGATAAAACGAAATTGTATTTGCTGGAACTACCCTAGAACTATTGCCCACCCAAAATTCGTATTATGAAATGCTGGGAACTTAGTAGCTTTATCGTTGAGCGTGGCTTAACCGAAGTTTTTGAAAAAAAGGTTTCTTTTGCTCCCATTCAAACTCTTTGACGAGAAGCTCATCCGGCCGTAATATAATACGTAATCATATTTCACTCAATTCAATGATTTTGGAATGATTTTTTGTACGATTACGTCATAGTGGTTTTTATAAGGTTCATTAACCTATGAACGTGTTCCTATGGCACAGAGTGACGTACTCACGTGAAAAAAAACCAAGGCATGGGTTGGACTACTCTTATACTGAAGTCATCCGTATTAACTTTAGAAATTCTATCCAATTCCGCTGGATTGTTTTAACGGTTTTTCCGTCTTCTGGGTTCTAGATCTGAAATTCCAATGATAAAACTATAAAGGGCTGAATCCTCACGTGGTGATCAGAACTTCTGTCTTTGGTGTCTTCAATGGGGTTATCATTCACCTGTGTGAGCTAAGTGGAATTGAAGTGAGTTAGGATTTAGTTAGCTTGTATGGTAAGTGTGTGATTTGGTGATTGAGTTGAGGGTTGGTTTGTCGGTTAATTTGGTGATTGTGTTTAGGATTGTGTTACGATTGAGTTGGAGGTTGAGTTGTAAATTGAGCTGAAGATTGCCTTAAGAGGTTTATCCGGGATTGATTTAGGAGTTGAATTAATGTAAACCGAAGTTCTGATCACATCATGAGGTTTCAGCCCTTTATATTTATTCATTTATGTTCGCATCTGGTAAGTTTATAACCAAATTATAACTGTTCACTGATTACAACAAAACTACCCCACAGGGACAACATTTTTTGGATTCATAAAAAGTAACTGAAACTGGTATCGCATATGCTTAGAGGTAGGGCGCTATCTGCTTCCCTTAATTATCAGCTAATTGTACATAAAGTATAACATTGTGAATGGTCAAATACAGAAGTCTGGGACAGGGTAGTTATATCCAAACATTTCGGCAAATCGTAGTTCTATTCTCCAAAACAGTTTAGAAATTTAATTAATATCCTTTCTAATCAGTTATTCGTTTTGATACTTATCTAATCAAAACTGTTTGAATTAGAGATAAGTGGTAGTTTATACTTTAAAAACAAAAAAACACGATTGTGTTACAATAATCAAACATTGCAATATGAAATACAACATTAATTACAAGGTTCCGTCAATTTTTATTGTATGTACTCGTATGTTGTAATGAAAATCATAATTATCAATTTTTATTACTTGCACGAGTAGATGTTTTATTTTCTACTAAACGCTTCACCACCGTTGTATAAAGTTTAAATCATATTTAACGTACAAAACTCAATAAAATCGCAATTAAAAGTCATTTTTAATTTAATTGATAATCACTCGACCTTTAAGGCGGGTAATGAAAATAATTTCACTTTTTCAAATTTATGTAGTACATATGAGGAAGCGTTAACTGAACGAGCCCCGGAAGATGATAATGAGAAATATAATTTGGTAATGAAAATCTTTCTTCACTCTTGGTTAATCAATACGAACGAACAGTATTTTTTATTGTGTTGTAGATTTTATGTGTAGATCAAGATCAAAAGCGCAGTATCAATGTAAATATAGAAATTACCATGACGTGTTAGTCATAATATTTTGTTTTGCATAATTATGATATGTTTTGATATTGATGTTATAATATAATGTTTATGTATTCATATACGTAATATGTGATTTCAAAAGTTTATCGATTTGATTGAATTTTTAATATTTTCACATGCGTACGGTTTCATTATAGACATATTGAAGGTCGGTTTTTATGGGGTTTATTATTATTTGTGGGTATATTATGTCATGAATGATCGATTGTTTTTTTTGGTAATTAATTAATTTGGTTAATGTTGGCGCGTACAATAGACGTTTTACAATATTGACAATTGTGGTAAGAATTGCAAATTTTTAATTATGTGTATAACTGCAATATGGGGATATTGTTGTTCTCTACTAATTTAAAACCGCTCTATTGTTATTTTGGGCTTCCCGATTCACAATACAGTTAGTAGTTGTCTTCCGTAATCATCGATCATGGTTTAAGGTAACATTTTTTAAAGTCATTTTGAATTAGAAATGTAAACAGGAAGGAGTATTATCACACAAAAAAACTTTCAAACATTCAATCTATACGTGCAAAGAAAATGTACATAGATGCAATTTTTACAAACCAAAAATGAAAAACTACATAAATTACTCATGAAAGTAACAAAATGACAACGTTCATGAATCCACAACAATTTAAACAACATCACAAGTATTTCCTAATTCAATTTCTTTGCAATGTTTAATTATTTATGTATATGTTTGCCGTTGTGAATCTTGTTATTTGTATGTAATAGTCGTGCTTACAGTATTCAACAGCTAAATCATTTCTTCCGTCCGGTTATTATATTATTTATTTCAATAAAAATTCATAAATAACAAGAATTATTAAAGTTTTAAAAGCTACAATTATGTTACGCTTTATGTAAGTTGAAACAAGTATTCATTATAATTAAATAACTCCTATATATGCGGCAATATTAGAATTCAATAATACATTTGTTTACAACTCTAGTATTGTTCTCACCTCACCGAACTACCCACCTCACCAATCAGAGTCGTGTGAATCGTACTTTTGTACATAAGTATACATTCACCGAAATATATTAGGTGAGGATTTTTGACATCAGCCTCACCTCTCCATGATAACGGTTTACTCAACTTTGATCCCCTCCCCCCTCCCCTCCAATAGACGCAAAACCACCAATAGTATACATAGTAAATGAATTAACATTGTTTCTAATCCTAGCATTTGTTGCACAATAAAATGTTGTTCTGTAATTTTCCTTCTTTTTTACTTTTTATTTATTTATGTTACAAGAATTTTTACCGATCAGTTTAACCCTAATCAGCATAGGTTGAGTCTTGCAGACTCATTTTATGTTTATGAACTAAAAAATAACCGAAAAACATATTTTTAAGAAAATTGAGCTTTATGTATTCCAATACTTATTATTTAAGATCTAGAATCAGCTACGCATATTTTTTTAATCGTACCGAATGTAGGCCTAACCGGCCCATTTTCAAAAAAACAGACATAAAAGCATGCGATGAGTCTCTTAGACTCAATAGGTTTTTTCAATATAGGATTTCACTTATTTTATTCGATTTTGATAAATCAGAAGGTCTAGAAGAGTTACTTTCTAAGCGTAAAACCCAAATGAATGAAATGCTTTTGGTTTTCAAAAGTTGAACTTTGCTCAAAATCACTTATATCGTCAATGACCCCAACATAGATTTTAAAAACCACAATAATTAAAAACTAGTTTTGGCTATAATACGGGTAGTTGGAAGGTTGGTTGAGACTCTGCATTATACGTGTCACGGCAATTTCTTCAAAGAAAGCTGACCAATGACCCAAGGCGTTAATCCTACTTTATAAAGTATAGATGGTAGTGTAGCCGCAATACAATTGTAATGCTACAAGCCAATTAGCAAAACGATAAATGACGATTAGCAAAATGTTTATTGTAAATTCAGAATAGAAATTAACGACTTACAGAAGGCATTTACGGGCCCCTTGTATATTTTGGCCAGGCATCCAGTACTAAATTTTGTAGAAATAATATGTGACGATTATTTGATCTTGACTATTTGGTCAGCACTTGGGCAGGTTCATCAACTATATGTAACTGTCAAATTGAATTTTTACTTTTGTTATTGTAATCTGTAAATACATTTTTTTAAATGTAGTAAATATTTTCATTTTTCTTTAAAAATTACATACGAGTCCATGAGACTCATCGTATGCCTTTACGTAAGTAAAATGACCCATGCTGATTACACACAAAAAAATATTGCGGTGTGAATGGTATTTTATCCGAAAAAGACTTTATTTTTTATCCAATAGTACCTTATTAACTCCGCAAGATCGGGTACAAATTTTAAAATATCTAAAAGGATCGAACAGTATACTTTTGCACCGTTTGGAGTAAATGCAAAAATTGTCAACAGCGGATTTTTTTAAAAGGTACTTCCCAGAGATTATTTTCGTTCTATCGGAGTAAATATTTACACCGTTTGGAGTTTTCGTGAAAAAGTAAAATTGTAAGAGAATTTGGCTGTATTAGTTAAATTCGCTAAAGCAACCTGCATATTCCTTCTGTATAATAGAATTTAAATTGTGATACAATCAGTCTAGTCGCAGCGGCCTGATGAGAAGATTCAATTCTCTTACAATCTTCGGAACATATTAAAATCATATATGTACATTCAAATAAAATACCAATGGGATAAAACCATACACACACTCAAAAAATGTGCGGTGTTAATTGGTTTTTTATCCGAAAAAGTATTTATTTTTCTCCAACTGAATATAGTTTTATAAAATTAAATGCGCATCAACGGATAAATATTTTTATCTATCCGAAAAGATAAATTTTTATAAAAACTCATTTTGGATTTAATAAAATGCACCTCTAGGTGTTTTCCTAAAGATGAATGTACCTGTTTGGTTTTTATGCGGTGTAAAAGTTTTTATCCAAATGTATTTTATGCCATTTTTATTATAATATCCGATTGGATTCAAATTATAAATATCCGATCGGTGGGACACTATGTAACACCGATTCGGTGTTGTGGTGACCCTTTTTTTTTTTGTGTGTAGGGTTAAAGCCATTCTCCAAAATATAAAGTAGTTATACATACAACAGTGTAGTTTCAGTTTGCCAAATAATAGTAAGTTTTTGATAAGAAAACACAAAGTTATTTTATTATGTTTTTGACTAAACAAAATATGTTATATTCCCAGAAATTATTATGCCGAGCTTCAAAAACCAATTTAGTGTAACTCAACAAAATCTTCTAGTCGATCTCGTTCAACAGGGCAATTCATATCGAGATGTATACACGCTAACAGGAATAGTAGTGCCTACCGTTTATAAGACCATAAAAATATTGAAAACCTATGGGACAACGAATGATCTATGTGGACGAGGCCGCAACTGCAAGACTTCCGGGAAAATTGTTCGAATTATCGCCGGTATGGTCAGCGAAGGTTGCTTCAAGGAAAATTACCGAAAAGCTCATAAATGATCACAATATCGAATTGAGCCTAAAAATAGTACGATTGCGAATTCATGAGGCTGGTTTTAATTCTAGGGTGGCAAAAAGGAAACCATATTTGACTAATTTACATATGAAACGACGATAGAGTTCGCCAACAAGTATGTTAATATGCTCTTAAGTTATTGAAAAAAATTGAATGAACTGATGAATCAAAATTCAACCTTAAGGCATCCGATGGAAAGCCGAAAGTTTGGAGAAAACCCGGTGAAGCTTTTAAATTGAGCTGTACTCGAGCTAATGAGAAACACAGTGGTGGCAACATCATATTGTGGGGCTGCACAATACGAAACAGACTTAGAAACCTACAATTTATTGATTCGAAAATGAATTCTTTGTTGAATATTAATATGTATTTTGAAAAATAATTTAAAATCAACAGCTTTCGTCTTGGTAATTTATGCAAGACAACGATCCCAAGCATCGGTCAAAGGCAACAACAGAATTTTTGAAAAAATCTCACGTAAATGTACTGGAACGGCCAACTCAGAGTTACGACCTCAATCCATTAGAGTATACCTATGATACTTTCTGGACAAAAAAATCGGCGACAGATTTCTCACAAAGCCAGGTCCGCTTAAAGAAGTAATGATATACCCAATTTTTTGCAACGGAGCGATTTAAATTTATCAATGTATATACGCTTGACAACCAATAGCCAATCTCTGAGATTCATGCTTTTTGGTATACTAGAGAGTTCCATGCGAAATTCGTCGAATTGTTAATTGTCAGAAATTGTTTGCACTAACTAGCCTTGCGACCCATTATCAAAATGGCAATGAGTGATTTTAATTCCGCAATGTATACCCTTTACAACCTATATATAGTATATAGCCACTATGTGAGCCAATCTCTGAGATCAAAATTCGTCGATTTGTTAATTTTCAATTTTTTTTTTGCAAGAGCCCTACGGTAGAGACCTGCACGGGCCGTATTATTCATATAAAAACCATATCGGGCCGGGCCCGGGCTTTTTGGTTTCAACAAAAAAATTTCCGAGTCGGGCTCGGGCTCGGGCTGTGTCGTGCCGATCTCGGGCTAAAAAGCAAGAATTGTAATACAAAAAATGAACTCGCGTGACTTTTCAAGAATTAATATTATTTAATAATCTATATTAATTGTAGCGGTTCACCCAATGCACCACTACAATTCTTCCGGCTCAAACACAAGTTCGCCACACATTAGGTGCCACCTGTCCAACACATTGGGCATGATGTCACATGACATCTAACCAACCAACCGCTGACCGGCTTGTCCAAAAACAAAAATGAACCACAAGATACGACGACGAACATATTATCACAAATTCACAAAATAAATAATTTTTGATTTTTAAATTTTTAGTCGACTCACAAATCTCAATGCGGTGACATGCCGCCCACCATCGCGCGCGGTGATTAAAACAAGCAAAACAATGGTGGTGGAAAATAGTAAAGAACATAACATAATTGTAATCTAATTAAATAAATAAATAAAAATAAATTAAATTAAAATAAATATAATTAAAATATTTTTAAAATAAATTGGTTAAATACAAAAATAAATAAATAATTCAAAATGCATATATTCGTGTATACGATCAATGCCTTCTAGAATATACAAGCCATACTACTGCAAGCAAAAATTATTTTTTTTTTATTTCATCGACATAGAACAGGGGTGAGATGTTGTAACCATCACGTTTTTCGCTTCGACGCATTTTCGATAGAATAACTGTACTCCTTTGTTAAAAATATAAAATTTTAAAACAATTTAGTTCTAAAGTACCGTTATTCTATCGAAAATGCGAAAAACGTGATGGTTACAACATCTCACCCCAGATGGCGATGAACGTTCGAAAAATGAAAGAGTAGAGAGAAATAGAGAATAAAATATTTGAAATATAAAAAAATAATTCAGTATTATCTCATGCGTACGAAAGGAAGGTTGTACATATTTTTATTTCCGCCAATTTTCTGCAAAATTCAAAACTAATAAAATTTTTAATAAAATAATCATTTAAATATAAATAAATATTAACTAAAAATGGAAAATAAGTTAGAAAAATATATTTAAACCATAATCTCATTAATAATTTCAAATTATGAAAAAAATACACGACGTACATCCTCCCTTCCTTGCGCTTGGTTTAATACTAATTTATTTCCTATAGCTATACTTTTCACATGGCCCTCTTCGTTTTCATGTTTTATTTTCTTTCATTTTTCTAACATTACTGCCATCTACAGAAGAATAATGGAACTGTCGACATAAATTGAGTGACGTAGCCAGCAGTATGCTTGTATATTCTAGAAGGCATTGATACGATGCTAAATAATATTACAATATACATACAAGCATACCAGGGATGAAATTGACATAAATTCCAAAGTACTAAAATGTTGAGCACTGGGGACTAAATTGAGCTTCAAAGGACTTTTTTAATTTTTTGATGAACTTACTACTTACATATTTCACCGATAGATGTCACTAAAAGTGACAAAAGATAAATCTCTTTTTTTCGTTTTTGTTAAGAGGTTCAGTTAAAAGGTTGAATGCTGATTTTGTGAATAAAGACTGATTTTTACATTCAAAGATTTTCGCAGATGCAGATGTCATATCAAAAATTTGTTTTCTTTAAACATTAAAAATAAATTTAAACAAAAAATGTCTTAAATCAAAACAAATGATTGGTTTTCTTGTTTATGTAACCTTATTTTAGTTATTTATTCACGCATCGCCGATTTTACAGAAAAAATATGAAACTCGTCTTCTGCAAAAAAAGCAGAAGACGATTTTTGGGTTTGTTTCTCGGGGTTCAATTGACTTTTCAAGCAGATGATTATTTTTTCTCTTTTTGTCTTTGTAGTTTCTCCTATATTGTGTTTCAACTTTTTTGCAAAAGTCGAATGTCGTTGACTGTAAATCAGCTACTCATATTCAGTTGATAAATTGACCACAACTTAGAAGTCGGCACTCACTGAGTAAATGGTTTGTTTAGAATTATGGGAGATATCCACAATATTCCACATCAAGCAAGTCTACATAAAATCATTTGTATATACAATTTTTGCCTATTTATGATATTTTAATTTAATTATGTAGTTATATTTATGTAATCAAATAAATCATTATTACAGAACTAAAAATGCTAAAAATAAAGACTTTATTTAACAATGTAACGGTTTCTTTTAATCATTCAAATTGAAGTGATTTAATCATTGATGAAGTGTCAATTTTGGTTTAGTGTTCTAACATTTCTGAATACTTTACAAAAAACAAATATTAAATTTCCTTTCAATTAGACCCGGAAACACAATTTTCTCCTCCAAAGTCAAATAAAATCAAAAATGGATATAGAACACTTTAGCATTTGCATGACGACATATTAGTATATTTCAAATTTAATATATTTTTCAAATATAAACTAAATCTAATTCAATAAGAATCGAATATCAAGGAACCCCACACTAATCATATGGAAATTGAGTTTCGACCAAATTTTTTCATATTGAAGGATTTTGTATGGCTTGGGGTTCCAATTAAAGATATTCACGGGCAGATTGCTCCAAATGCCTTACTTTTTGAGTTACGGGTGCTTGAATGCTAATCTGTATTTTTCTTATGCAAGGTATTGGAATAATATCGGTTAGATAATTGGGAAGGTGATAACTCTGGCACTAAGCTTACTATGGTATCCAATAGGACTTTTCCTTGGAAATTAAATGCTACTCTCAGATTTTGGGCCCGATGCTTAGTAGAAAAATTTATAATCCATTTTTGTTGACTATCAACCGAAAACTTCTCAAGAGTGCTTTTTTGATCATCGAATAATTGGTTCTTAACTCATAAATATTTGGGCAGTATTTGGGTTCAAAGGAATTGTGTCGCTAATATCACTTCCACTGATAGTTCTACCATAAATGTTTCAGGTTGTCACTTAATTCGTTGGGTTAGTATGGTCACTTAATTCGTTGGGTTAGTATGGTAACGATGAATATATTGGAGCGAATAAGGATTTATGTTAAATTGGTTAATGCTTCATCAGCCTTGCAGAAACAGATCAAAGGAATTGTATCGCTTCTACTAAAAGTGAATTTTTTCATTTATTTTAAACAAAATAATTTTTCTAGATTTATTTTTTGGTAATTTCTAGATTTTTTGGGATTTTTTTCTGAATTTTGACTTTTCAATTATTCTGGATTTTAAAATTTCTGTATTTTTTATTTTTTTATCCCCTTTTATTTAAATTGGAATTATTTAGTCTTGATAAAACTAGGTAGTTCGAAATTTCGGAAAGATATTACATTATGATAAATTAATAACGATAAAACAAAACGAAAATCAACTCAAAATCAACGAAATCAAATCTTTTTTCAAGATTTTATAGAAATTTTTGTTACAAATATTATTGAATTCCTTTGAGTACAGTGTTCTGCCAGTGTCTTGGCTTTTTAAACTTTTTGTTTACTTTGAAACCATAAAATCTATTTAGATTATCATCTCGCAATTTGTCCATTATGCTAAATATGCCAATAGCTATCTTTGGTTAAAATTATTGAGGGATGCGTATTGTATTTTGAAAATACAACTCTATTACATATTTCGCATGGCAAGATTAAAAAACTAACACACAAAACTAAATAACAAAGAATATAATTAAACATAAAAAGGAAATTTCCACAAAATAAAGGACATATTAGCTCACAGAAAGCGGAAAGGACAAATTTCACAAAAGAATGTTGGAATTCTCAAAAAATGACGGTTGGGAGCCCTAACTTGCACTCTCGCACGCCACCAATATTACAATGAAAATGAAAATAATAATCAATCAACAAAGAATAAAGAAAAAGCGTTGTTACGTTCGTTTGCCGTCAGTATTCAGTCGTCTCATCTTTTAAAATTTTGTCAAAATTAGAAGAGTTGGCCAACGAAAAATTATTCGATCCTCGAAAAGTGCTGCCTGACGTTTAGAGAGAAAATTCAAATATAAATATTTTTTCGAAAGGACCGAAAATAAAAATATATTTTCGAAAGGACTGAAATTTTGGTCAAAAGTATCGAAGGACTTTTCATTTTCTAAAGGACCGAAAAAAGTCCTATAGAACCAACTTTTTCATCCCTGAAGCATACCCGATTGAAGCAACCATCGTGTGTTTTCGTTTACATAAAATACTTCGTTCACAAAATATTTTTATTTCCCCAGTTTTCCTTTTGTTCATAATAGTTGCTTTCCAATCGACCAACAGCAAGCACCCGCTAGCAAACCGCTAGTAGAAAGGTTTTTGTCTTCGCTAAATTTTCTACTCGTATCTGCTCTTGATATTTTATTACGAGCAGTTAGAAGCAGTTACGCACAATTTCGGCGCTAGGTGGTTAAATGTAGAACCGCGTAATATTTATGTTAAAATTAGAAATTTTAATTGATTTTGTTTAGCGCGTTATATATTAATTATTTTTTAATTGTTTTTATATAAAAAAATAACAACTTTAGGGTAATAGCACGCCATTACGATTTTGAGGTTATGTTTTACTCATAACATCCAAATGTGAGCTTACCAATCAACCATAGCAAAGACAAAAACCATTCTACTAGCGGTTTGCTAGCGATTGGAAAGCAACTAATGTACATATATCACAAATTGCTATGTTTCCATGCAGAGTTCAACCTAGCTTGAACCTAGGTTAGCGTTCATGGAAACGGGGTTGAGCTGGATTTTTGTTGAGTTAATTTGAACTCAACGAAAATACCTGAGTTGAGTAGAGTTGAAATTCAAAATGGCGCGGCGAATAAATTATTAAGGATTTTTATTATTAACATTATAAAAAAATATTACAATACTTAAATACTACAAATAAATATTGACAAAAAATTAAGGATGCAATAAAAAAGTCCTAAATATATATAATATAACGGGCTGTCAAAAACTTTCAACTCAAGTTAACTCAATTTCATGGAAACGATCGACGCCATTTTCAAATTTAACGAAAACCTAATTTCAATCCAACCTAACTCAACCTCGTTCATGGAAACATAGTAAATGTGTTAGTTAGTACATATATTATGTGTATATGTTTGTCAGTATATTATGTGTTGCTATACACGAGAAACAATTTTTGTTTCAATTAAGAACAAAAGACAAAAATATTTGAAATAGACAAAAATGTTTCTGCAATCTGCACCCACACGACTGTGTTATTAAAAAATTTACAGTTATAGCTAGCTGTGTGATTTTAATATACATGCACTAGTACATTGACTTAGAACAGTAATTATAAAATACTAATTTACATGTATAAGTATTGTAATATGACGTTTCGTATTATGTATATTAAACACGTCGGGATAAAGAAAACAAATATTCAAAAATTTTGCGCATCATCAAATCAGTTCGACTTTCGATGAAATTAGATTTAATAATTAATGTGATTTTGGACCGCTTTCGTTCACATGCATCAATTGCGCTGCAGTTCATTTCAAAAGTGAGCTTAAATCGAATTGTTGCCACAATGGTAAGTTGTCTAATTTACCTACTTCCAACGCAAATTTTCCAATTGAAATTAAAGAATTATACATTGGCACTGATCGCAAAAGCCGAAATTTCCGTGAGTTCATTAGGCAATAAATACAACAACTCTAACACGCCTTTACTTCAATGGGAGCCAATATACATAATATACATGGCAGTGTTTATTGCTTTAAAGTTTCTGGTGAAGTCTACCACAAAACTGCTGATAACATTCCAATTGACTTAAATTTGAATATGGGAAACGTCCACACTGCTGATGCCAATATTTTGTATGCTGAACTATTTCTTTATGATACTGATACCGCTGTCAATATTCGTATGAATAATCATTATAACTCAGCCTGCCTAAAAGAAATCATGACAACAATTGGTAATGTTTTGCATAACATATCACCATACGCTAGAAGTTATCAAAAGCTTCGAGAAGCATTCGAAACCGAATCAGCATATGCTGCCCAAAATAATTGCGAGATAAATAAAGTGTCCTTAGTTTTTTATAGAAATTTACAGGATGATCAAAGAGTGTATAATGCACCTACAAATTCTAATGATGTTGCGTTAATTTATGTTCCCGATAATGATGGCAACATACAAGCCCAAATCGATTTTGCAGTTTATCCTACCAATAGCAGAAGCATTAAGCCAATTAACTTCCTATCCAAACATTTGGACCCAATGATTTTCCTCTTTTTTACTCTATTGGAGATTATGGATGGACTACCAATATACCTCATAATACAACGAACTCTACGGCTGTACGAAATACTACCACCATCCTACAATTTTACGCATATAAAATAGCAATTAGGCCAACAATTTTTAACCCTCTTCACTATGGGGGAAAGCTATTTCAGCAGTATATTGTAGAAGCGTGTAGAAGCCAATCGCTTAATGTATATTCGATCCAATCAAAAATCTCTTCGTGTTGATTCGTACAAAGGTCTTTTAGTTTAGATCATATGAATAACTTTATACTTCCATCTTTATTTACTGGTGGGCCACGCTTTATGTCAAAACTTTATCAGGACAATATGGCTATGGTGAGAAAATTATTTATCACGTTTACGTGTAATCCAGCGTGGCCAGAAATTAAATCGCAACTACATTCATTTCAAAACGCTTCAGATCGCCCTGATTTAGTTACACGAGTATTCAATCTCAAATTAAAAGAGTTTTTGAACGATATTACCAAATCCCATGTGTTTGGAAAAACATGCAGTTACGTTTATGTCATTGAGCACGAAAAACGTGGCCTTCTTCATGCTCATTGTTTATTTACTCTCTGTAAGGAGGATAAGTTAAAAACAGCTGCAGATGTGGACAAAATCATTTCAGCTGAAATTCCCAATAAAATTACACATCTGCAACTATACGATATGGTAATAAAACATAATATACATGGGCCATGTGGAAATTTAAATCCCAATTGTGTTAGCATGGTTGATGCTAAATGTTCTAAATAATTTCCGAAACCATTCTGCGAAGAAACCGATATATCTAAAGAAACTTATCCTAAATATAGGCGACGTCTAAATATAACTTCTGAAGTTATGCCCTCAAATGTTTATGTAGATAATCGTTTCATAGTTCCCTACAATCCGTTTTTGACCTTAAAATATAATGCTCATATAAATGTTTAGCTTTGTTCAACAGTTAAGGCCATAAAATATATTCACAAATATATTACCAAAGGACATGATTGTGCTAGAATTGGTGTACAAGTTGATTCTAATAATGATCCCACAGTTGTTGTTGATTTCGATGAAATTTCGCAGTATCTTAACTGTCGCTACATTAGTGCACAAGAAGCAGCCTGGCAACTCCAAGAACTTCCAATTTATGGTCAGTCTCATGACATTGTTATGCTATCTGTGCACTTGAAAGATGGGCAGTCAATATTTTTTAACGAGAATAGCATTGAAAATGATTTGCGACGTGAATCTATTGCAGTGACGATTTTAACATTGTTTTTTGATTTAAACTTGAATGATCCAACTGCACATAATCATTTATATAAGACATACCGATATACTACATATTTAAAAATAAAAAATGGAAAAACGATCCCCAAATTCATATCACGGCAATAAAGCTATAGGAAGAATAATAGCAGTTTCACCAAAAGATACTGAGCGGTATCACCTCCGACTGTTATTACTTTCGGTTAAAGGAAGAGAAGCTGTTTCCTTCGAAAGCATAAAAAGTTTTGAAAATTTAGTATATTCAACTAACAGAGAATCTGCTCGAGCTAGAGGTTTGATAAACGATTCTACCGAATGGCATTTTTGTCTTTCTGAAGCTTCGAAGTATATGCTTCCAAAATCATTACGCTCTCTTTTTGCTACAATTATTTATCACTGCAATCCTTCAACCCATTACAATTATTCCACGACTATAAAGATTATATGATTGAAGATTTCATTTATTCTAGTCTAGGGGAAGATGCTGCGTTAACGAACTGCATTATTTCGCTGCGAAATTTATGTGAAGATGTTGGGTTTGATCTCTTTACTGTATTACCAGTACCAAATTCAGAAATATATGCCAACCTTATTACAGCACCACTTTATATTCCTTACAATGAACCATATCTTTGAGATAATCTAAACGAAGCACAGCGGATGGCTGCTTCAAACAATTGGTCCTCTATTCAAGGTATAAATTCACAGAAATATTTCTAATTAGATGGCTCTGGAGGTAGCGGAAAGACATTTTTGTATCGAGCATTAATACAAAAACTCAGCACAATTAATAAAACAACATTATGTATTGCTTGGACTGGAATTGCGGCAAATCTTCTGCCACATGGTATGGCTTCACATTCTGCCTTTGCACTGCCCTTAAACCTTGACTGCGTTAAATTTCCTTAGTTATCAAAAAACAAAAGGAAGTTACTAACATCAATTGATTGCCTTATATGGGACGAGGCACCTATGGCACCTGCAGTTACTCTTGAAATTATTGACTTAGAATTCGTGACTTAATGAAAAATAATTTACCTTTCGGTGGAAAATTTATTATATTAGGCGGCAACTTTCGGCAAGTTCTTCCTGTTATCCGAGGAGGAAACCGTGTCAGCGTTGTAAATGCTACAATAAAAAAGTCACCACTATGGAAACTTTTTCAAATATTTAAGCTCGATCAAAATATGAGAGCAATCACTGATCCAACTTTTTGCACATGGCTTCTTTCAATTGGCGATGGTAAATGTTGCTCCAATCAATCAATTAAAAAAACACTATATTCACTAAATATATCAAATGAATTTCTATCAGACGATATCATTACCGATACATTTGGCAATAACTTTACTCCAGGAGATGTGGCATCTATATCTTAGAGAGCGATTCTTTGTCCTAAAAATGATGATGTCCCTCATATAAATGACACAGTATTGTACAATTTAAATTCCGAAGAAGTGTCCTTTTGCTCAGTGGATTCCGTTAAAAACGAAGATGGTACCGATGACAGTAATTTACAAGTGAATTTCCCAACAGAATTTTTGAATTTGTTAAATCCTTCTGGTCTTCCTACACATATGTATTTTAAAATTAAAAAAGGGCTCCATCGTAATGCTTATGCGAAATCTATATATTAAAGACGGTTTGCGTAATGGAACAAGATTAGCAGTCACAGATTTACAGAGGAACGTAATAAAAGTTGAAATTTTAACTGGCACAGTACCACACGATCCAGCATTACCTTGAGGCAACATAGTTTAAGAGAATGGCAAAACCGCTGGGATAGTGCACAGAACGGTCGATGGACGCAACGCTTGATACCAAGTATTGCATTATGGTTGGAGAGAAAGCATGGCGATGTGGATTTTTATTTGACACAGATGCTTAGTGGACACGGAAGCTTTCTGGCGTACCTGTATAGGTTTGGGCACGATGACGAACTATTTTGCACGAGCTACTTGTAAAACGTCCAAGAAGATGCAGAGCACGTTGTCTTCAAATGTGACCGTTTCTACGCGGAGAGGGAACTATTGAGAAAAGTTTTTGGCGAAATTCCAACACCTGAGAATGTGGGCACATGTTGATGTCACAAGCAAAGTGGAATGCTGTGTGTAGTGTGGCAGCAAGTATAATAAAAGAATTGCGAAGACATGTAGGGCTTAGAAGCATGCAATAAGGAGCAATTAGTCTGCCAACTCCCCTGTGAAGTAATGCTAAACGGTGGTTCCACAGGGGTGAGAAACATCGGGGGTTAGGGTTTAGTCGGTAAGAATCCGACACTTTTACATGTTCGGAAATGGTTCACATGTAAAGTCTTTTGAAGATTCCCCCCTCCTCCTCAATCGATTAATTTTTACTGTTTTAGACATCTCGATAATCTCGAATTTCATAAACCTAAAACTACATAATAAATATCTGGCATATTTGGAAGAGAGCAAAGTGGTAATCAACATTTTTTTCACCATTATTTCTTCCAATCCACCATATTTTCATCCATGTTAAAATTTTTGACATTTTAATGGATTTCATGAAGTTTTTAAATTGTATTCACTGTAATTATAATTATTTTAATGTTTTCCATTTCTCACAAACCAATAATAATAATAATAAACCAATTTATTTCCTTTGCTGCAAGACTTTTATTATACCATCATTTCTTATAATTAACGCTTAAATGCGTCTTTTTACCGGGTGTTCCGTTTTAATAGTCGTAAGCGAATATTTTGACAACAGATAAGATGAAGAGGTTGCTATTGAGATACATCATACAATAATAATAGCGACAAAACTATATTCTATCGAAATACTTAAGATGAAACATACTAATATAAAGTTTAAAAGTTAAATATATTTTGTATATACATATGTATGTATGTATGTACTTTTAAGATATCTCCAAATAACAGCCCGCAGCCATATACAAAATTTATGAAATGCGATCTTTTTAAGCGCTTTCATTCAAATCGCTTACTCAAGTGCGACTATAACATAACATTGGTACAATATTATTTTTATAGCCGCATAGCAAAATAAATATTGAGTAAAAGAATTCCATATTTTCTTTGAACTTAACCAGTCAGATTACTTTCATTTGCGATTGCAATGGATAAAGAAAAAGAAATACCGTAAAGAAAATGCAGAGTAGACAAAAGATAAGGCAATTTAATGTGTTTTTTATGAGTTCGTTACGTATGCATATAATATGTATGTATATGGTACATGTTTTTGCCTCTTTCACAAAATGTCTTAAATTGAACATATTTATTTATAAGATTCAATAAGTATAGCAAAAGAGTAGTATACAGTTGTTGTTAAAATATAACCGCAAGTAAGATATTTACAATGAAGAAGGAGTCGTTTCTTTAAATTTTAATTAATTTATTTTTTTTTTAT
Organism: Tipula helvola; assembly: GCA_963556165.1. Lineage (NCBI taxonomy): Eukaryota > Metazoa > Arthropoda > Insecta > Diptera > Tipulidae > Tipula > Tipula helvola. Next base: position 123,696,449 of record OY744483.1, read on the forward strand.
TTATGTACATAAACAATTAAAAAAATGTTTATTCAAAATAAATAATTGGTTATTCGTATACGGAGTAAGATGTATTGTTCAAGCAGTATACAGCATAATACAAACTCGTAAATAAGAATGCTTTGTGTAAAGATATGATCCGTCGAGAATATAAAAAAACAAAGCTGTGCAATTTGTGACCAAAATCGTTTTTTGTATATAGACGATCAAACAAACTTGTAACATTAGCAAACGCCTCTGAGATGTGAATTAGAGTTTAGTTATGCCAATCTTTCGAAGGCGACAAAATTGAATAGATAGCAGCCAATGGAAATAAAGTTGAAAATGAGTGTGTTTCGTTCGAGAGGCTAATACCCGGAACAGAGAGGATAATATACGAAATAAATGTATGCCCAAATATGCGAATTACGCTCCAGTTTCGGTTTTATGTACGCTTTCTATATACATTTTTTGAAGTCCCATTAAATTAAAATATGATTTACAATGTCGTAATTATTATGTATTTGTAGTTGGCCCTAAATTCCCAAAAAAAAATGCATTTGCTTCATATTTAAGTATCAGCCCAAAAACAGGATATCATGATGTAATTTAATATGTCAGCCTCAAAAAAATATACTCTAATGATAGCGATATTTTTCACAACAGACTCGCAGCCCAAAAGTAAAACTGTCATGGGAAAGGAGACACACTCATATAAGGAGAACTTTTTTTAAATTTTCGCAATTCAACTGTCAATGAGTATTTTTTCAAGCTTATTTTATTTCTCCCGATAGTTTTTAGTAGACTTATCAATTGCCATTACTTCAGAAATTATTTTAGGATTTTGTCTTGGCCACAAAATTCTGAAGAAATTTTAGAGTACTGACAATTGGTACGTCTAATAGAAGACAGAAGAGCATCATGAGATTGGAGCCAACAATACAGGACTTGATAAAATAATCAGCTGAATTGCGAAAATTTCGGAAGTTTTCTTTAGGCTGTGTGCATGACAATCAGCAATACATCATTTTATTCCTCGTTTCTTTCTCCTTTACCTTCGAAACGTTGTTTTGAGTAGGCCATGTTTTGATTTCTTTTTTTGACAAAATTTTTTGTGGATCTTTGATTTCATACACCAACACAAACAAAATTAAATCAAACAAATGTCAAGGACATATTAAAACATTACACGAAATGACGGATTTGGACACATACACAGAATAGTTATTTACGTCACAAAGGCGGTAAATGAGTTGTTACACTACGAGTTCGACGTTTATGGACTAGAATTTTGAACGAGTACTGTAACGATCATTTAACGTACATCGTGTAACGTACAACGTTTTATTTCATACTATATCGGACATTAATTCGATTTTTTCATTTAAAATTAAATTTTAAAGTAAAAACATGAATTTGAAATTTAAAGAAAATCAATCCAAATGATTTTCAAATTATCAAGTTACCTTAGTTATTTTTTTTTTCGTTTGGTTTTATATTTTTCTGTACTGTAATAGCTCGTTTTCCGGACACTTTTGTTCTGTACCGTCATAATTAATTTCCCGGACACAAATCAATCACGTAGTCATTGATTTTCGGTATAGTATGAAATAAAATATTGTGATACATTGTGATATCAAAGAAATCGATTGAATGATATCCTAGTGTAAAAACAGTGCTTGGCAAAAAATACCATAGTATTCATTACTAAATTCTCTACCAACTAAATGTATTTAAACGGCCTGCTTATTTTCAGGATAGATGGAAAAATACTTCATAATATGGATTGGTGAAATAATACAGATAAGAGCTTAGACAAAGATTTGAATCAGGCAAATTTGAGTTAGCGGCACAATTTGAGGCAAGATCTTCTCCTGAGCAGTACAGAAAAAAAGCTATCACTATCTATTAGTTCTCCAAGAAGTTCTCTTGAACTCTTTAAGCGAACGTTCAAAATTTTCGCCCCGCGCTGTTAGATGATTCTACAGTTAGTCCCATTACACCTCTTACTTGAATTTAAGGTCTTTTCGCGCATTCTTTGGAAGCAGTCAAATTTTTGTATGTTGGATCATTTAAAAGCCGTTGGTGAGAGGCTTCTTTGAAGATCGAATCAAGGATTGTGCGACTTTTTGAGTTTAGCGTGACTGGAATGAATCTGCTCCATTCCTGTAATGATAACTGTGGTCTACTGCTATAGTGTCTGTATGTTACGAAAGGCGAAGCATGTTTGCCATTCGAATTAACGGAGAACTTATTCAGTTCCGACCACTTAACGGCCTTATTATTCAAAGATGGCATTTTGGAGGTATAAATACTTGATACATACACGATGCAGGGAACTCGGCTCTGAAGAGCCGTTGGAGTTGTCAGGATGCAAATTTAATACTAAATTTAACGAATGACCCGTGTCCCGGGAAGAAAAATGTGGAATCCAATTGTCATTCTGCCACAACAATTTCAGCGTTTGATGAAGAGTATGACCGAGTTGAATTAGGGTTAAATTTGATAGTTGAGTTTGGGGTTGAGTTGAAGTTTCAATTGGGGTTGTGTTATGGTTGAATAGAGTTAGAGGTTCGGTTGGGTACTAATTTGGGGTGGAGTTGATGATTTCGTGGAAGATTAGATTGAGTTGCTTTGAGTTGAGTTCATACATCCATGTAGCTTTCGAATCGAGTTGATTTCGGGATTGAGTTGGCACTTGAATGTGGAGTTAGTGGGGGTTGAGATTTGGTTCGAGCTAAGTTGGGTTGAAGTTGAGTTGGGGTTGCATTAGATTACGTTTGGGTTGAGTGAGGGGTTCCGTTGGGGAATTATTTGAGGGTTGTTTCGTAGATTGAGTTAGGCGTTGAATTTGGGGTTAGGTTAAGGGTTCATTTGAAAATTGAATTGGCGTTACGTCGTACGATATGGCAACTTGAAGAAAAAAATCAAATCGTTCAACCGGAAAACGAACTCATTTTCCAGTACGACGATTATTTTTTTCGTGGTGTATACCTCTATGTTTAAAGCCACAAAAGTCAAAGCCTCACTTGAAAAATTTTATTTTTGTTAGTTCGTACGCGTAGAATTTCGAAACGATCTTTTCGTCTATGTAGCCAGCAGCTGTATTCTGAAAAAACGTAACTTTCTGATTTACGTTTTTTTGACAGTTAAAAACGTGAATCGCAAAATTAACCGACGTTAAAAAAATCCACGTTTTTTTGGTTGGGTTTTTGAAACGTTTTTTTATATATGACAAGAAGTAAATAATTTAGCAAAACATTATATATTTTATATTATTAAAACGGATATAATTTATTTGCCGTTTACTTTTAGAATTAAATAATTAAATTATTAATAATTTTGTGAGCAGACAAGAGAAAAGTGGCGCGAGCAGAAATAAGCAAATAGTGGGATAGAGAAAATGGTGGCTTTGAAGAAAATAAACAAATAATGATTTCTTATTAGTTATTACCAAATAATTTATTTCAATTTTCCTTTTCGATTTCGTATATAAAATTCACAAGAAATTCGAGCACGGTTTGGTCAATCCGGCAATGTTATTATTACTACATTGTTGTTTTTTGTTATATTCGGAGCAACCATCATTGTACAACATGTGTGGCGTTTGGCACGACGGTAAGTAAATAAGAATGACAAATCTGACTGTTATATATGCTCATTGGACCAAATTGTTAGTTCAACCTTAAGTTGTTAGTTCAACCTTTAGAAATATGAGTTACGTCAGAAAGAGAAGAATATAGTGTGTGTGTGTGTGTTTCCGGTCATGGAATAATGAAGATATACACGTTCTTCCCTGGTTAACAATAAATAATGTACTTTAAATGAATTAATAAAATAAAGCATAATCATAATCATAAAATACAAAATAATACAAGTGTTTGATTCAGTGACTGTTCTTATTATTAAATATATATACAAATACATAATACTGACAGATATGATAACAAGGTACCCATGAAATATCTGTACTTTTATTCACCTCAGCGGGCCTTGTCTGTCTGCCGGTCAAAGAAGGGTTGATTGGTGTGGAAAGTATTTTCAATAGTTTCAGGTCTTCGCCGAATCAAATAGCCAATGCAAGAAGCAAGTCAGTTGGTATAAAAACTTTTTCCAATGGAAAAAAAACGATAAGTGTACGACGCGACGTCCGAGACAACAACCACGTCACCACTTGCAGCTAAAATAGAGAAATATTTGGCCGTTATATCATATGCAAATACTAATTATATTGCCAACGACCAAATATTGTAGATATGTATTATAACAAGAATTAACGATAATAAAACTCAAAATTCAATTATATATTGTGTCGAAGAGTTTATTTCTAAATCAACGGCCACTCTACCTACATAGTTCCTGAGTGAGCTTTAACGCTTGCTGGCAGACTCCTACAAAGAAACTTTATGGGAAAATAACACACCCACACACAAACCACCCCATATTTATTTATTTATTTATTTATTTATTTTATTGTACTTTAACAATAATTTAGTATTAAAAGGAAAAGCACAGATGGAAACAGAGTAAACGGAACAAAAGAACAAAAATAAAATGATGAAGCTGCTTCCATTAGGCAGAAAAACCTTTTAAATTTTTTCAAACAATTTCCATCTCATGCATACACATTCTATTTTGAGCAATAGCTCATTTACAATAAAATGTACAGCAAGAGGTGAAATAATATTAAAATTTAACAATAATAATAATAATATTAAAAATAAATTTAAAAAAACTACGTATTGCCCATCAATCACGCCACTCCAAAAATTTTGACTTAAATAATTTGGCCGATCCTAAACTCTTAATTTCCAATGGAATTGAATTCCAAAGAGAAACTCCCCTAACGTAAAAGGATTTGTTTAGCGACCTACAACTATTTTTGGCCGGAATCAGGCGGAAGTTTGAGGAATGAGACCTGCTAAAAAGTAACTTCCTATAAAGATAACAAGGCTTCTTAGCTTTGAGAAGTTTAAAAATAAAAAGACAAACGCGAAATTCGTAAAAGGTAGATAAACTATGATACATCCTAAAACAAGGCTAGAGTAGGCAGAAATATGATCGAATTTCCTAATACCAAAAATAAACCTAGTACATGCATTGAAACATCTTTGGAGAACGTTCATATTTTCCTGAAGCATACCGAATAAAACTACGTCACCATAAATAAAATGAGGAAGAAGATAAGACAAAAACATTTTTTTCCTAAACTGACTATCAGAAAATCCTACTACCATACATGCAATACATATAATTTAAAATTAATAAATATAGAGTTTTATTATTATTTAGCCTGTGTCACCGTCAGTTCGCCAAAATATATATTTTATTCCTGTTTTAATCGTAAACGGCCTTGTATAATGTTAAAATGGTTGTCAAGTAACATAATTTGACAGAAAATTTATTCTGTTTTCCAGTTTTCTATGTTTTTTCGATGTTCGTAAATGCTTTTTTTATCGGAATAGAAATTTTACAAAATAGAAACGTTCACGTTAACCGAGCAAAACCCGCACTGTGTTCCACCATTCCGATTTCAATAAAATTTACTCCAGCTAATTATATGAACATAATAAATGTATTTTCCAACTTTGGACCAGATTGATCCAGAGAGCCTGGCTCTGGAGCCTGTATGATGTATCATACATTGGGCAGTCATGAGGGTAAAATAAAAATTCAAATTTTATATGTTTAATTCACATTATATTTAAAAATCATAATTTCATATATCACGTAATTCAGGTACTTTAATAATATCCCAAGCATTTTTATATTCGTTTTTTTCGTCAAATTTCGAAGGATAATCTAAACTTAGTGTCGTTTTTTCCTTCGCTCGAGTTCCAATTTATTAAAAGAAATCGTATGAAACGTGTCGCGAAAATTCGTAACTCAACGAAACTCCAATCTAAAAAAATCGTGTGCATGTATTTGTGAATAAAGAATAAAAAAGGCGGGGCATATTTTGAGCATGTGCATGTATGTGTAAATGTCAAATTAGAAATACGATTGTAATTTTTATTTTTTTTCTTAATGAAACAAAAAACAAATTCCAATTTGAAATTAATTTTATTAAAATATTGTTATTTTATGTAGATACAAATATTCGTAAATAAATCTAAAAAGAAATAAAAAATGTAATTTAACGTATATAGATAAAAAAAAATGGCGTAGGCGTCCTCCTTTTAAGATGCACAGAAAAAGTAAAGTTCCAAGTAAATTGAATCAACATAATTTTATTGATTTTCATGTTTTAATTGAAAATCAAACACAATCACAATTTATTGGTATCAGCATCGATTGTCCAATTATTTTTTAAACACAAAATATTAACTTTATAAAAAAATGAATTACAAACGTAAATTCTTTACCCACGTTACAACGCAACTGAAAACACTTTACTAAAATATTTTACGTCAAACCAAATTCACGATAGTATATTATACACACCAATACTAATCACAAGTACAATGAAGTTATCTTACGATTATTTTCTCAAAAATCGAAGGAAAATACGGTAGCTCAATTTTTAGTTTCGTCTTGTTATACTTGGGATGTACTAAATAAAATTAAAATAAATAATAATTGCAAAGTTACTGAAATACAAATAATATTCAGTTTTAAACTTCAGTGAAGAATATTAGGAAATATGGTACTGTTTGAAACAGACCGTTGGGTGCAAACCAATATTGTATTTTCCACAAATGTACTTAGTGCATTTTCCACACTCGCCACATCACTTCTGTGTGTCACTTATTTCAACAAGATGATTTAAACCATCATATCGAATTATCGAATTGCGATGTCGTGGACCGGGTCTTTTGCTTGGAATTTGTGCGGTCTTATTATTTAAATTCTGCGAGAGAAGTGCAATTACGATATACCGGATAAAACTCAATAGTGTTTGAAGTTTCTTTGAATTTATATAAATGATACAGATTCACGAGTGACCCATTCAAAACGAATCGAAAAAATGGCCAGTACCATTTATTCGATCGAATTCGAGTCCTATATAAGACCGAAATCTATCAAATATGTCCACCCCTCCCATGCCCTGATTATACAACCTTACTAACGTTGGCTGTGGAACCAACACTTTTTTCTGTTCCACAGAACTGTATCGAGTGCAAGACGTGACGGTAAAATTGATCTCGTCATCAATCAAATTAGATACTACAAGAACCTGACTATTATCTTTCCAGCGAATAAGGGTAATTTCGTTTTCTTTGTCATTTAATGCATGGAAGGTTCCTTTTGAAGATTTTTTCATGTCTTTCAGTGGATCTTTCTCGATTCGATCACTTCTCATTGTACCAATGATGTTAACAGATTTTGTTTTAAAATCCTCCACTAAATTGAAGGACGTGAAAAAATTATCGATGTAAATTGTTCCTTTTTTGGGAACTACTCCATCCGATAAACGCTGAACCACACTTTGGCCTAGTGATAAACCATCAGGCCGTTCGCTTTTACCTAAAATCATATAGATGATGTAAAACTATTCAACACAAAGTTTTATAAACTAACCTGTATAAGGAATAAATTTTAATAAATAACCGTTGCATGAAGTAAGACACCAAATTTTAAAGCCAAAGCGAATTGGTTTCCCTCTTATAAATTGCTTTATACTAGACCTTCCAAAATAAGGCTCCATCGCTTCATCAATGGAAAAATTGGATCCGAGAGGCTGAGCTAATTCCAGAAATTTTTCATTGAAATGCTCAATCAATGGTTGAACTTTATATAGTTTATTGTTTGGGTCAATTTTAGCATTGTCATTGAAATGGATAAACCTTAAAATTTTCTCGAATTTATTTCTAGACATAGCATTAGTTACCAGTATATTAAAAGTATCCTCTTGTTGCTCCCAAAACATCCGTTTGGATGGCAGCTTGTTGTAGCCGGATAGCAAGAGAATCCCGATAAATTTATACATTTCATCAGCCGAAACCGTAAAATTCAAGTCACCTTTTAAATTAGCGTATTTGGTTGTTTCTGCGCAAATATGATTTATAAAATCTTCGTTGAAAATAATCTTGAATAATCCCAACGGCGACGTATCCTGCGCAATGATTTCATCTACAACAGAGGGACGAAAATCATTTTCTAGTTTTGAAGAAGCTGCTTGTTCAAGGTCTCGTTCGGTCCAATTTCTTGTCTTTTTTCGTTTTTTATTGCTAATGTTATTGCCTAAAATTGTTGGGTAATCTTCCATAAGTTCAATTTCTTGAACTTCATTGTTAGGCGACACTAGTTCTGGTAATTCATAATAGGTCCCTTGTATATTTAGCCGAACCTCGCCGGTTTCTGCTAATAGTTTTTTTCCTAATAATTGAAGATTTTCGTTAGCTTCATCATCACTATTCGCATCATCTCTATCGCTATCTGCGCCATCGGTCAGTGGAACAAGAATGAATTCAAATTCTTGCACGTTATTTAAGTGTACAGCCTCCAAGACGTCGTCGGTAAGCTCTTCGAAATATTTTAAAAGTTGTTCTGTATCACGCTCACAGTTAAATCTAAAAAAAATATGTATTTTAAATCATACAATGGTTGCGTTCACTGCAAAAATTGTTGTCGGTGTGGTGTGATGTTAGAAATTTCAAATAAACATCGGTGTCAGTCGGTGTAACTTTAAAATCCAGTGAACGACATGTTGTTATTTGTTATCAATCGTAAATTTTTTTCAGTAGAGCAAACTACATTTGGCTATTATTTTGTGTTTTAATAAGATAATAACGCGTATTTATAATGCAATAAAAAATATAACAAATATTAATAAATATTCGTATGAGTTATTAGACGATCATTATTAGCCACACAAATTACACCTTTCTCCTGAATAAAACAATTCCCGTCAACCACAAATTGGCATAATTTTTCCATCAATGTTATTATTTTTTATTTTTGTTTATCTATTTTTGACATTAAATTATAACAATCGCTTTTCAACATCAACTAACAATGCTTGCTACTACAGTCAAAAAATGTCGATTTGTGTCGACGACAACATATGCAGTGAACACCAAGTTGTCATAATATACTGTCACATCTTGGTGCTCAGTGAACAACAAGTTGTCAAAAAATGTAACTTTTAGTAACATTTTGTTGGGCAGTGAACGCATCCAATGAGCAGTTATTGAAGAAAAATGCACGAAAACAAAATTATGCACTTTTGCCCAATGAGTGCTTAATCATACGTGCGTCATTTACATACAATATAATTGTATTTAAACAATAAACTAACTAAATTTTAACCATTTATCGTACCCTGATTATTATTATTCAAGTTTATCCATTATTCACTTCAAAACAACATATAAATAATTAATACTAAATTAAAATTATCATTTACCCGCGTTACGCCATTTTTGGTTATGTTTTTTATCCAAAATTAAACACTGAACTGAAGTTTTTTGACTAAATAATGATTGCACAATGCAGTTCAATGTTTGTATAATTCCCTATCAACATACACATAACAAAAAATAAAGAACCACCTATAAAAAACTTAAAAGAATGCATTACGTTTTACGTATGTTTAATCATACATTGGGTTTTCCACGGTAAGGAACATCGAGTTACCCGCCACGTTTTTTTTTACTTTTTTTCAGAATACAGCTGCTGGATTACGAAAAACCGATTCGAATAGTACGTTTTGTCGCATCATGGAGACTTGCCTTAACGAAAACAAATCAACACAAATTTTACATAGCAATACAGCAACCACAACTTTATTCTATGAACAGTCAAATCAATGCCTCCTAGATTTATATTATATGTATTGAGGTATTGGTTGCAAATTTTACGCCGCAAGAAGCGCTACGATTTGTACGAGCCAATGGTGGTAACCGGTTATTTATGTACCGCATTTATATTTAAATTCAAATATTATTGATACATTATATACCTATCTAAATGAATTTAATTTTTTAATCGCAAAAAAAAACAATTATTTTGAAATAAATTTACTAAGAAACATGTCTAATTATGCATTTATTTACCGGTTGACCACCATTGGCTAAGTTGTAAAACCGTTCACCAGATGTCAGCCACTTTGCGTTAAAAGGCGAATACGATTTTTGATGTGAAAACATCTTTAGCGGCAGGAGTAAGTAAAAAATTGTAAAGAAATCGGGTTACGGAAACAAAAGTGCCGAACAAAAAATATTGTAGGTATGTGTGAATATCGACAAGAACAAAAAATAAATAAAACGTAAAATCAATGCAAAATCTACGCATACACATGCAATATACAACATCATCCGGCATTTCAAAAACATCGTGAGCCGAATACAAAAAAAAATCTAAAAAAGACCGCCTACTTTAATTTATTTGGTTGTGAAAATATCTGCTTAAATGGCCGCAGCAGCAAGTGTTTTTGAAAATGAAAATTTCATACGAGCAAAAGGACCACAAATTATGCTTGTAAAAATTAAATATGGAAATAGCGAGCTGTGAAAATTGCACATATACATTGATACACAATAAAATAATAATTTACCGATTAAAGTATGCTTTCTTATTAGTATTGCTCAAATGCTCATGCTGTTGGTGAGTTTGGTTATGGGGGTTTCGCGCTACTGTCTTTCCAATTGCAATGATTTTACGGCCAGCATTGCGCCCAAATAGAACCGCTCTGCTTAATCTATTTTAAACTGATCAATGATAAAGCGATGCGATTTTGCTTTGTTCAGCGACTTTGCCGTGACCATTTACTACTATGGAATCTTGAACAAGATTGCTGTGTATGAGCAATGGTATATTTTAAAGCGTACATGGCAGGTTTAGGTGATTATCTTAACTGTACTGTGCTTTGTTCTTCTAAGCCTTATTGAAATAACATGAAATGATTCAATAGATATTTACACAAAAAAGTTTTCACATAAATGTTTTGCGAGTTGAGGGTGAACTTGCTCGTTGTTTTTTTTTTATGTTAGTTCAATTCTCATTCATAGGTGGCTATAGCGTAGGAAGGGTATACAAAATTTGACGTTTCAACAATTTAAGCATTATTAGTGAACAAATAAAAAGTTTTAAAAACAAACTTTGTCTCAAAAATTAAATAGGTTTAATATATTCAATTAGTATAAACTTATTCAAAATATTAATCATAATGGTTAGATCTTGTTCTGTGCCAAATTGTCGGAATAAATATTCAAAAAATTAGACATTACATTTCACCACTTTCCAAGTCAACCCAAATTAAAAAAACAATGGAACATAAAATTAAGAACTGGGAAGAACCAACACAATGGTCTCAAGTTTGTAGCGCTCATTTTGCAGAAGATGATTACCAAATTTACAGTTTAGGTAAGCCCGGCTGAGTTTAATTTGCCAAGTTTAAAAGAACAAAGAAATCTCAATTTCAACAGGTGCATATAAAATTCTCAAAGCAGGATCAATTCCATCCCAAAATATTGCACTACGAAAGTTTGACTTACTGAGAAGTAAAAAAGTAAACAGAAGAGACGAACGGTATTGCTTTTCATAATACGTTTTTAAAAGCCCAATACTTTCTTCCATTAAACCTTTGTCATAAGATATATTTTGAATAAAAATCCCTTGGGGCGTCCAAACGACGAAATCAAGAATCTCAATCTTTCCTACATGCATTTGCACTTGACACTGAGTGCAATATTTATGGTTTTTATTTAATTGTCCTTTTCGGATATAGCTTGCATCTGTAGGCTTTCCGTTTCTGCATACATATAAGGACATTTAATCTCCAATAAGTAACTTTTATTTTCGTTCACCCCATCAGGAGTAGCTGCTAAAAATGATACTTTTCGTCGATAATTAATCGGCTTGAAAGAATTTTAAATCCTATGATTTTTTTCGTACTCCCTTCTTGCTGTTTTTTCATTTTTTATGCCCCACTTGAGTGCACTTGAATTTATACATAAATCATTGATATGATATTTTAAGAATAAGGTGCTATATTTTTTACTTTTCATGGTTGTTAAAATGCTATGGCACATTGACGCTGTAATTCTCGTTTTCCTCTCACTCTTCCAACGAATTCCTTGACCTCTAGATGTCTTTTCAATTTCCTGTCGATCTTTCAAAGTGGTAAAATTAATTGAATTTAAATTTAGTAGGGATCTCTGCAATAATCATGGTCGTGAAAACATGTCATCAATCGAAATTTTTTCTAAATGTCTACCACCTTTAGGATGGTGCCAAATAGATAAAACATCAAATAGATAAAACATAGGGTTGTATTAACAATATCATTGCTTTAAAATATTTAATACACCAATAATCGTTTCGAATTGCGACGGTACATTTGTTACTACCAAATTTCAGTTTTGCGTCGCTTAAATTATTTGTTGCATCGTTACTTAAATGTTTTCTTTCTGAAAATATGCCAAGGTTATTTAATTATGTTGCAATTTTATTTACAAGACGCATTTTTATGGAACGAATTACCGTCGCAAAGTGAGGTATGGGTGTATTTATAACACTATTTATTTATTTCTTTTCCCACATTCGAAACACAAAACTTTATATCAAATTTGTATTTTTTGGTTATGTTTTGTTTTAGAATAATTTAAAATAAATGTAGAAAATTGCTAATAGGCTACTTATTAAATCTTATTTAACAAATTTGTTTTTATTGAATTAATAAAAATATTATAAAATCGTATAATTTGTTCGCCTCCAAATTCCATACAACCACCATACAATACAAAAAATAAAAATAAGGATTGACAATTGGCAATATCCGTTCGCGGCGGTGCTGCTACGAAAACAGCGGCAAGGATTGAACTATAAGCATGCTCCATATACGAGTATATTATACATTCATACCAGCGATATACATATATACATGGATAGGGGATAGAACAATATTTATGGAGAAACCGAAAAAGTATTTAGTGTGTGACAGAGAAAGAAAATCCCGTCGTCCTTGTTTTTAAATCCGAATTTTCGAATACCAAATTCAAATTTATGTGTAGGAGGCGATAATAAGCAAAGTAGCTGTAACCTAGACGGAATAAATAAACGTTGCAAATTAAAAGCATGCCAGATACAATAATATAAAGGTAATAGTAACCATGGTAACATACCATAATATTTAAAACCATCTTAAAAATAACAAATGAAAATTCACTTGAATGTTTGTTTATGCTAGATTTTTGACGTTTTACTCGAATTTTTTTTGTTGTTGTTAATTTTTCAGGGATGTATTTGAAATTTAAAGGAATAAATGGTTATTAATTCTTAAATTAGTGTACGAAAACTGGTAGCGTTTTGTTTAACTATTCAAATTTGATATAATTAATTAATTATTTTTAATAAAATTAAACATTATCCAATATTTATTCCATTCAATTTAAAAAAAAGATCTGTTTCGAAAAATTTCGAAATGAAATTTATTCAAGTACGGCACTTATTCGGAAATAATTTGCTCCATTTTTTGTGGCGGAAATCAATGTCATTTTTGATGAATCCCCTATCCATGTATATATATATGCATATCGCTGATTCATACCTAAATAAAAAAAAAAGTATGTTTGAAAATAATTTGCCTGCCCTAAGTCTTTCTCGTTCTTTCTCGCATACTACACAAATACATATCTCAAATTAAAGGTTTTTGTACTATTTAGAGGAGCCGTTCAAATCAGCGATGAGTCATGTAACGAAATAAGAATTTTCTACGTTACGTATAGAAAATGTGTATTTTATGTAGCAAACCAGTAGAAAACTTATAAAAAATGAAGAGGCGCTGCTGTCATCAACAAATATCAGTTTTTTTTTTCTTCTTTATAACCTTTAAAATTGTTTCATTCAAATAAGCGAATAATTTAAAGTCAAATACGATTATTTGTGTTGTGTAATAAATTTTGTTGTGGAAAGACAATGCGGGGCGCCCGACTCATAAGTTCATGCAAATTAAAACAATTAATCATAAGGCGAGATTTGTAAAATCTGTAAGAAAGTGAATTTTGCTTTTGTGTTGTTTAATATCAATAGATTTTAATTTAATTTCTTGTGTATATTAATAAATTTAAAAATATTTTTAGGAATGTTTGCGTGTTCCACCGTTGGAAATTCGAGTCCCGCAGGCTGATGATGTAAACGAAGTGGATGAAAATATAATCTAATAATTGCTTATTTAAGGGTGGAAGAATACAGCAAACAATTCGAAAAATGTTGGCACAAAGCGCATTCTTGAAAGCATTCGATTTTTCGACCGAGAGCGAAATCGGAGATGATCTAACAAACAAGTACATATACATATAAATACTTCAAGTAATATTAACATAATTTAATTATGTACCTATAATGAATAAAAAATAAAATGAAAGGCCAAGATGTTTTTATTTATTTTTATTTTTTACGTTACGTATTATACTTGTATTTTACGTGTATTATAATACACGTGTAAAAAACTACGACCCATCCCTGGTTTAAATGGCAAACAATACTTAACAAAGTTACGTTTCGTCAAAATATCTTTGGCAAATATCAAAATAATGACAAAACAAATTGATTGGCAAATGTACGTTTAATTAAAAATCTATTATCAATTTGACAGGTACGGTGGAAATGCGATTGTTAAATGATTTTTAGAAGAAGTTTTTGAATATGCCCAATTAGCTTGTAACTTGGCTATTTCTTTACCAAATAGGATGAAATTCGACATGTACGATGGAAATGGACTGCTTAAATGACTTTTGGATACATTTTTTGGGTCTAGCCAATTAGCCTATAACTTGGCTATTTGTTAACCAATTGTGAAGAAACTTGACAGCTATACAATACACAGCTATACCGCACGCCAGAATTAATAAAAATATTTTTGCTTGAAAACGAAAATTTAAAATTATCTGGAATATAGAGGTTTAATATTAAAATTAGAATGGAAATCTCCTTTTTCCAGAATATTTCAATATGAAATTCTGGAAAAAGAAGATTAAATCTTTATTTTTCAGAATTTAACTTTTTGTTTTCAAGCAAAAATATTTTTATTAATTCAGGCGCGCAGCGAGGCATTTTGATCGCGCAATTAAAATGCCTCATAATTCCTGAAGAACAATTTGCCAAAAAGTAATTTAACATGGGATACCATCATACTCCCGAACGAAAAAATTCCAAAAAAAAATAATAACAAAAGATACAAATTAAAGTGCCCCATCGAAAAGGAAGACCCAGGAGGAAAGTGTTGAGGTTAGTTTGCTGCATTCAGATTTGTGATTGTTTTTGGGGGTTTAGGAGCGGCAGCCAATTCTTTAAGGCTGTATGTGTTACGACTACGAATTAAAATTGTTATATTTATAGAAGTTGCTTTTATTAACATTTGTGGTACTAACAGGTGAAGCGGTAAGAGCGATAAAAACTCTTTATATGTGTCTGCAAGGTTGACGAAGCAATTATTATTACCAAAAATAAAATAATACTAGCGGTTCACCCGCGCTGCGGGCCTCTTATGCAGAAATAAAATTAACATAGGATTCAAGTAGAGGACAACGTGACCTTGACTATTTTTTTAGTTACGACTTTTTTAACCTTCACTTCGTGCAATACTAAAAGTCACACTAACCGTGTAGTGAGGACAGATTGATCCCAATTTTTCCCATAGGATTTATATGAAAACAAACTAACAAAAGAAAAAACAAAAAACAAAATACAAGAAAAAAAAAATCAAAGCATCAATAACCGTTTATGTTCATAAAGCACTTCGTTTTTGTTGCGTAATATTGGGCCCGATTCAATGTAAATCTTCTATAAATCTTTTCTTCTATTCTTCTATTATTGCTATGAAAATAAATTTTTGATTAAAAATTGATTTCTAAATAGAAAATGCATTAAATTGTATAAGGGGTTAAAATGACCCCACTACACGGTTATCGGCCTAATTTCATTTATTTGATGTAAAATACCCTAAAATTTACCGATTTTGACGAGTTTTTCTTCTAAATCTATTTAATTGATGTCTTTTTAGGCATATCTAAAAGGAATTATCTAAATATTTGACAAATCATTTTTTATTCAGCTTCAAACAGCTCTGGGGTCAGCTAGACCCCACTACACGAAGTGAAGGTTAATCAACTCATGATTTTTTCCACTCTATGTTTATGACGACTTCTTGTATGTGGCATTTAGATATTGATTACTTATACTGCAATATTTTTTAAGTATGCAAAAGATGCAGGTAATATAACGGGTAAAGGGTGCATAGTCAATGAGAACAGTCAATTAACAAATAAATAAAGATATTAATTGAGCAGAAACTGCAGAAATTTACAATACATATTTACAATAATATTTCTTGATAAACAATATTTTTAGTATACCTCTCACCACAAACTTTGACGGCGTCAAAGGTACGGATTTTTGAAAACGCAACGTAAAGTTGCCTATGGGTGAAAACCGGTTTGGGGATATTCAAACATATTATGATTAAAC
The DNA here is from genome assembly GCA_963556165.1 of Tipula helvola. NCBI lineage: Eukaryota > Metazoa > Arthropoda > Insecta > Diptera > Tipulidae > Tipula > Tipula helvola. The sequence goes on from OY744483.1 coordinate 123,712,838, forward strand.
GTCTGGCCCTGGGCCTTATTAATGGTCATCGCATATGAAAGTCTGACCGGAAACTGCTTCCTTCGGAGCTGAAAAGGAAGGTTCGCATCAGATGGCAAAAGGCAAATTCGTGGAATCAAAACTGTGCTCCCCGCGAATTTTCCTTCAGTAATAACTTTGGCCTCTAAGCTAAAATCCATCATTCTTGTAACAAGCTAATCTTGTGCCGTTACAAAGTCCAAGTTTCGTGTTTAAATTGCGTAAAGGCATTATAACCGCTCCAATCTTCAGTCTAAGATGATGAGGTGGCATACCCATGGGTGTTAAGTTATTCAAAAATTCCATCGGATATTGTCCAAATTCATCAGCTCTTCTATGCTATCAATGCTCCTATATTCCTTGCAATTTTCGTTCAAGATCTCCAAAACATTTTCGTTCAACTCCAATGCCTATTGATTGGTCGAACATAAAATTGCTTTTCCGAAATCTGAACTTTCACCAGAATCAATCACATCTCCATATAAAACTTGAACTGGATCCCCGTTTTTAATGTAGCATCTTGCCGGAATCTCAACGATATCGCTTAGATCCCCATTTCAGAATTTCAGCAGCCATAAACAAAATTCATTTTCATTTGGACCTGTCCGCAATTCCGCATGTTTTCTTTCAGTCGATATACTTTGAATTGACTCCAAAGGTTTGCCTTCTGATTCAAGCAGCTGGAGACGATCAAACCTCGTGATCCTCGCGGAATAACGGGTAGCAACTGTCTGAAATCTCCCCCAAAGACGCAAATTTTTCCACCGAAGTTTTTTTTCTGCCTCTTTAGATCCTGCAGAAGTGTGTTCACGGTGAGAAAGCATTGTGAGTGTCTGTTAATTTGCTGTAGCAGTCTTTCCTTAGCTTCTTTTCGGCTTCAACATTTAACAATTCCCTCACGGCAACAACATTTTCATTATTGTAGCTTGGTAATCCTATTTTTTCCAAATTAAGACCGTGCCGTTTCAAAAGCAATCGACATGATGCAAAGCGTTATCTGTAGCTTTTTCCTCGTCCATTGTAAGTTGAAAATCCTCTATCATAAAATCTTTTAACTTTTGCCACAAGGCCACAGGATTTTTTGGTTGACAAAAGACACATAGTTATTGTAGCATATAGATTTCTGATTTGGATTGGCATTGCAAGTAGAGAAGCGTCGTCCAAGTTTCTTTCGCATTCCGAATCGTCTTCAAGGAGTCCATAAGTTATATAGCTGCTGCTTTGAAAGAACCACACTCTTTCACTGCATTATTCTTACAGTTAATTTCCTTCAGGTCGTCATAACTTGTTGCACCTTTCACGTGCAGTAGAAGAAGCCTCAAATAAAAGCGTTGTTCGTCCTTAGGACTGACGATTGCCATTCTTCCGATAACAGAGCCTGCTCCTCTCACGCGGGGTGTGTAGTAACCTCCCTTGCAGTTAGGAAGCAATGATAGTATTATTTCCGTGCAGCAGAATCTTTTTCATTCAACTCGAAGTAAGCCGTCAGCATTGTTTTCTTATCAGCATTCCTGAGCACAGCTTCATCAATCTGGTCTTCGCGAAAACACACTGTTTGCATTGTGGCGGTTCACGCATTTTTATCTTGCGCCTGAGTTATGCGTTCACCACCACATAGTCTATTCCAACGCGAACAGAATTTAAAACGAAACGAAAAACACCCAATACGAAAAATGACAACACACAAAAACAAAATAAAATTAAAAATAAAACAGTCTCGTCTCGGATTTGGTGGCAGCCGTACGCGCGCTCTTTGCGTTGGATAAAGATAAATTAGTTAAGAAAATGGTGATTGTAAAAGACAAAATAAATTGTAAAACTTATCAAATAAATATACATAATATAAATACACATAAATAATTTATAACAAAACATAATTTACATAAATAAACATTAATAAAATAAATAATTAAAAAAACGTATAACATAAATAACAAACGTTAAAGCATATTCTTTACGAACGATCCGTTGGTTTGAGACTTCGTGGCGTCCGACGTTAACACGTATAAGATCTTCTCTTCTGTTATATTGAGAGTATCCATTGGTATTTTCTTGAGTTTCTACTGCAAAATCTTTAGGGAATCCTTTTGAACATTTTTCATCCTCCATACACGGTGACTTCGGGTTATGAGCGCCGCACGGCCCGTGTACCATGTTCCTTTTTACAATTTCAAAGAGACGATCATTTTCTAATGGAAATTCGGCAGAAACGACTTTGTCAATGTCTTCCTTGTCTCGAATTTTATCTTTTGTTGCCAGTGTTAACAGTATGTGAGTATGAGGAAGTCTACGCTTTTGGAACTCAATACTATATATGTAGGCAGTGGGGACACCAAAAACGTGACTTACGCAGTAAGGTCTTTCAGCAATTCTTGAAGTTTCATGTTAAAGACACGTGCGACGACATCTGGCTGGTTTTGCGCTAGTTGATAAGGTTCGATGCTTTTGGAAATTTCATCCCATATTGGGTTGCAAGTCATCGTGATAAACAAATCTGGTTTACCAAACTTCCTCACTATGGCCATTGGGTCTTGGTACCGTTGTTGCTGAGCTCTAGGACCACCTGTCCAGAAACATCAACGTCATTGGAAAACAAAACACACAAATAATTATTTTCTTAAATTAAACTTTAAATTATATAAAATTTATACTTAACTTAATATTTCGAAATTTATTGTAAATGTTTAATTCCTTTTCTGAAATTACAAAGCAAAACTTTAAAACATATTATGTAAACAATAAAATACTTACGTGATCCTTTTGACAGTCGAATAGTCGATAATTGTGCTACAAGTTGATATTTCGATGGTTGTTTTCATTTAGCAATCTATATTATCGACAATGATGTTCTGTATAACTAACTCCATCTACTTTACAGTAGATCCAAGTAATTTTATTCAGCAGTTAGTACAAGCTATCAATTGTCACTAATTTCAATTTATTTCCGCCCTTTTTTTATTTTTTTGGCATTTTTCCTGATTTAATTTGTTAAAATTTTTTGCAATAAAGGAAACATAAAATTATTTTCGACTTTTTTTTGGATATTTGGAGCGTTGTTTCGAATTCGCACACCACCATTGAACGATGATGGCAGTATGACCAAATTCCCTGGCTTAACATTTTCGACCACAGCTCTTGTTTGAATGTGATCCAACAGCCCTTGATATAGATCCACTCTGAGTATGCTTTGATTTGTAAATAATACCGATTTCACACCGTAGATAGTATAATAGCAAAATAGTATAATACTATTTTGCTATCCGGTGTGAAACCGATGTTTTGATAGTATAATAGCAAAAATAAAATATAATATTTCGATTTGATAGCTATCAAATTTTAATAGCTATTATATTTTATTTTTTTTATTGTAAAAGGAAAATTTATGACAGTGTATTTTTAATAAATTAGTCTAGGAACATTTTTGTATATTGCGTAATTATACTTTAGTCATTATTTGTTTTTAATTTTCGTTTTTTTATTAATATTTTATACGGTGTGAAATCGACTATGGTAGATAGTAAAATAGTATTATACTATTTTGCTATTATACTACCTACGGTGTGAAACCGGTATAAATTGAATAAATTGAAGTCTCGTTGCTTCAACGTTGCAGTAGGCATTCACCACACTGAAACAATTTGCCACTGCTATGAAGCAAGCTATACGAATGGTTAATCTGAAAATTGGTAAAATCGCTTGCTGAATTCAGTTTCAAATATCTTAGGTTTCAATTTTTATTACCTATAGGCGTAGAATTGCAGAGCCGTTACCTTAACCGTTATATTTGTTCTCGCTCCTCCATGTTCCATATTTATGGTCCACCCTGTTTCATCATTTGGAAAAAGAAGTGGAATGCAATCCTACATTCTAGCCATTACATAACTTGCTCGGGGTAGTTGGAGGCATAGATTAATTCTTTTTAACTTTAAGCCAAGGTTATAAAAAATTGATTATATTTCGGAGTGATCAATGGAGTTCTCAGAAACTTGTTACGGCACTCGCTACTGTTCATCGTATGGTTTTAGATTGACACTTTAGCCAAAACTGCGCGGTACTCGTTTAAAAATAAATAATCGGCTTTGAACCAGTGACTTCCTTCACATTTAAGATTAGTAAAGGCGGCGATCAAGCATTTCGCTTGATTGTGTAAATTAAGCCAGAGACGGTTGGCGAGAAACTTAATTAGTGGGATAAACTTGATTCTCACTATGGTTTGTCTTCAAAAAGGGTCTAGCTAAGTGTTTTTCGAGTCAACGAAATTTTAAATGTCACCTTTATAAATGGCTTCATAAATTGCTTCCATAACAAATTATGATTTTATCTGTAATAGGTTGCTTATATCACTGTTTGCCGATAAATGCTTTCACAAACATAAAAAAACAAACATTTTGAACCTTAGCTGAATAATTTATTGAAGCTACATACATACATATATGTTATGGATCCCAAACTCAAACTACATATTTCCATTTTACCATATTGGGCTTGATTAATTTCGACATTTCCTTTTAACACAATACATTTACCGTTCGTTCGAGCTTATAAATATTCATAAATAAGTTATTATTCATTGTGAACTTCCCAAATTGGTGCGCACAAAATTAATGCGCATAAATATGCGCGCATAAAATTAATAAACATTTTCACCAAAAAATTCTTATAAATTACTAAAAAAATGTGTTGTTGATGCACAGAAGAGAATAGATGAAAGACTTGGGATGCTTGAGACAAATTCTTTGCCAAATTTGGAAACTTTTGCTGAAACGACAATAAATTTTTGGTGAAAACATTTTGTTATAGTGAAAATTGTAAATAATTGAAATTACCAGTATTTTTTTTTTTGAAATTCCAATTCGATATTATCGCGTTATAGACAACGTGAAAGTATAAATAATGTAATAGTGTTGTTGGGATGTTTATTAAAATGTGGTTCATATCCCTTAAAATCTTAAATCATAAAAGATCGTTGATTTTTTTTTTTTTTTTGTTTTGTTATTATTTATTGCACAAAATGAGAAAAGTAAAAGTTTTTTATTTTGTAATCAATCAAAATGTTTATTGATTAATTAAAATTATAAGCGCGTTCTACTAGCAAAGTGTCACTCTTTATAGAGCTGTAAATCGTTATCAAATGGCAGAAAAACGTTGTGTATTGAAGAAAACAACTTAGAAAGGTTGTGCAGAAAGAAACGTTTTTTTTTATATGTTTATGTAACTCATAAATGATTATTATTATTATTTTATGGTACAACATAATATTATATCGACGACTTCAAGTTCTTGGTCGTATACAATAAAAAAATATGTACGGCGATTCATTAATATTGAGTTGATTTTGTATTTTGAAAGAAAACGAAATTAATTAATAACTGTAATCGTTTTTTTTATATTTTTTACTCGATACGTCGTAATAATTACTTCATAATGTTGAATGCAAAGGAAAATGAGATACAAGTCGTGCATAATTAAAGTGCATATGATAGGACACATGCTTATCCCGACAAACAATTTTAATTTTTGGTATTGTAAAATATCCGATGAGGGTCTGATGGACCGATCGGTTATTTGTTAAACTTTCTTTTCATCAAGTACTGCAAAAAAAAAACTAAGTTTTGGAACACCTTGAGTGATCCTCAATGTCTGAACGAAAAATGTAAGTTACAGCTTACAGTGCAACTGTCGGTAATAAGTAAGTAAACTTTTCCGATTATAAATCACCGTTTTGTGTTGCACTTTACTCTATAAGTGAAAGGAAAAGGAGTATTGCATAACTTATTGTAAGAAGAAAAGCTATTGATTTACATACGACGTCACATCACAACTCTGATGATGCCACTAGCTGTCACTACTAATATAATAGAAAACAAATAAAATGGTGGATAAAATAAATTTAAAAGAATGATAAGCCGTTTGTGGTTTATTTAAAAAGTCTTATTATTTTTTCATCACAGTGGTATTCTTTACATTCACTCCATTTGTCACTACATTTTGTATTTTTTAAACGTTTTATTTGTCATATTACAACTACCATCTACTTTCCTCTGAATCGGTACAAACTTCCGAATATTTGACTCTTACAAGGTCTTATGCTTGGAAAATGAGTTTCCCCACTAAAACCCATGACCCAATGCGAAAAAAGCCGACCACCCCTGATAGATTGATCAAATTTGATGCTTAAACACTTAACTTTTATTTCAACTTTCACGAATTTTTTTAAATTTAATTCAATGCGGCTTCACTTAGGGATTTCAGACCGTGTTGATTTGGGGATTGAACTGAGCGTTAAGTGGGTGGTTAGGTTGAGGATTGAGTTTGGGGTCGAGATGGAGACTTAGGATCATATTGATCTAGAGACTGAGGAGTTGATCCTCGAGTTTATGATTGAATTGAGAGTTGACTTAGAGGTTGAGCGGCGGGTTCAGTTGGTGTTTATTTGAAATGAATCGAGAGTTCAGCTGGAAGTTGGCTTTAGATGAGCTGATTTACGTACGTATTTGTTCGAACCATGTACTATTTTCGGATTGAGTTTGGGGTTGATTTAGGGACTGGCTTTAGGCTCGAGTTGGGGGTAAATTGGGGGTTAGCTTGGGGTTTATTTGCAACCATCCCGGTCATTCAGTTGGGAATTTATTTGGTGGTTCAGTTGAAATTTGAGTTCTAGAATTGAATTCGTAAACGCATATAGTTTTTCGGGCCGGTTTAATTTGAGGATTGAGTTGGGCGTTGAGTTTAACGTTGAGTTGATTTTTTAGTTGTGGTCGATTTATTAAGGGGATTTATTATGTAGTTGAGTTGGGGATTGTGCTGGAGTTAAATTGTTGATTTAGGGATTCAGTTAAAAGTTGAGTTGGGGGCTGGGTTGAGTTGGGTATAGGGTTGGAGGTTGAGTTTAGGGTTCACTTGAGTTGCGGTCGAGTTCGAGTTGAGTAAGGGTTGAGTTGAAGTTGTTTATGGATAGACTTGACCCGGTTACAGACACCTTTGTAGTAGTTAGTAATTTGTTAGTATAATTTATTATAAAATAGTTAGCACAAGACAACACAATTTTAATCGACATGTTGTGTGGATTCTTGTTTCTCTGGAAGCCTTGCCCGGTTACTGAAAAAAAGCGGGATTTTAAAAAGCGGGATTTTCAAAATTGGGATTTTGATTTCGAGATTTTGAAGGCGGGATTTTGAAAAGCGGGCAAACTTATCTTCCCCTTATTTAATACATCCGCAACTGGTTTTTGATCATTCAAGTTCTTATTATCTACCTTTAACCTTAAACCCGTGTGTATGTTTTACAATATAATTCCGTGTTACGGGAAATAGAATTCATCAATATTAATTTTCATTAAATGTATGTACATACTTATTTTATTTATAAAATGATGCAACGAGTAACTAAGTTCATCATAACACCGTGTTGGTGGAACTATATTCCCCAGTTTTAAGGTTTCCCCGGTTTTAAAGTTAAGGAGATTGCTGACTTTACGTTGCAATTAGATTTTTTTTTATGGAGGATTTCATTAACCAGTTTCCACACATTTTTATTGGCAGTGATTTTGGCTGTTTTATTAATTTTATAACTCATTGCCTATACAGAACGAACGTTTGTTTAAATACCTCATTGCTGGGGAAGTCATTCATTAATTTGTAAAACCTATCCCTTTTCTTGACTTTGGATTTCATATAGTTAGTGAACCATGGCTGGTTTTTCAAATTATTCCTGACCAACGATTTTGTTATCTTAACGGTATTTATGGACAGCGAAGTAAGCTGGTTATAGAAATCTTCAAAATCGAGGTTCAAATTATCAAGATTAGCCAGAAAGTTCACTAATTTTGACTCATCGATACTTAATTTGTAGAATCAATTATCGGTTTTACTAAATTTAGACAAATACAATTTAGATAAATTTTGACAGTTTGCTATTAGTAATTTGTGATCACTGAAACCGGAGAGAATAACTTCATTACAAATGGCTTGCTGTTTTAAGAAATTTAACTCATTCAAGAGTATATTAATTTGTGTATTCGCCATTTGTAAGTGTTCATCACGAACTAGCTTCGATTTATTGTTGGTATTGTGACTCACTAATTTATGAACTTCTTGCGAAAATTTATTCTAATTACTTTTTAGTGAGTTTTTTAGGCCCACAATTGCACTTGGAATGTCAGAATTTGTTGGTCATCAGTTTCGCACTAATTAAAATCAGCAATTAGCAGATAGTTGCGGGGGATTAATACAAAATGGTTATTACAGGTATTCTAAATAGAAGTAATATATTATTATGAATGAACCAATTTATTGTTTTAAACTTAATTTAGCACAACACAAACAATCCAACAATTATCTTGTAACTTAAATAGTTATAGCACAGATAAGAATATCAGATGAACCAAGCCCGAATGATTTTGCGGTTTTATGAACTGGAACCCAATATTAAATGTGTCTGTAATATTTTATCTTGGACTCAAAATAACACAAAAATGAGTCACGTAACACCATCTATCGTAAATAAATATAAATATTTTTGAACAAATATTTGCTTTTATTGAACAATTTATTTGTAATATTAAATTGTAAAGTTAAATTATTAAAGCAAAAATTGTAATTGTAATTTTTTACAGCAAAAATGGGCGAAATCATCTAAAAAATAATGAGCTTATTAAAATGTGTCTCTACTAACTGTCTTTCTTCTATTAAAGGCTAGATGGAACCTCAGTATAAATAATTTAAATTGGTTTGAGTTTCAGGTTTTGGGTTCCAGATTGAATTGCCAAAAACTTGTTCTGCTTGAAACATCTGATATTCTTATCTGTGGTTATAGTTGATACACTAAAGATTTCAGTAAAGTTGACTATTAATTTAGCGCAATATAATTTTAATTATTATTTGTATTTGTATAAACTTTAACTGGTTTGTGACGTCTGCAACAGTGAAGTAGTTAAAAAAAATTAAAAATTCAGAGACTTCTTCTTGAAACCTTTATTGCAATCAAACATTTTAATTTCTTTATTCCTCTTGCATTGGACATAATTAAATGCGTTCGGTTTGCTTATAGTAAACAATTCCCATCGATAGATGGCATTAGTAATATTAAGAAACAATATTTTTAACAATGATTTAGAGCTACAGATGGCGTTAACAAATAATAATTTAATTAAATTTCACAATAGGTATATTTTCAAATAATATCCGATGGTTTATCTTCATTACGATGGCCGTAACATCCTGGCCGGCTTAACGAGCAAGATGACCCCATATTGGCTCCCATCGTCATATTGAATGATTCTATCAGATAATTCTTTCCTACTATTTCCATGCACTAGCGCGGTACAAACATGCTCTTCTCATATACAAAATTTCATAATCTACATCCAGCATTTGCCCTAGGACTCTGGGAAAACCTTAGGGAACCATTAAAAAACCCTAAGGAAAACCAGCATCAGATGTGACTACTCCTTTATCCATTAGTAGTAAACATAATTGATTGATCGGTCGTACTAATTTGCATTTCTCCGTCTTTACATTGCATATTCTTGCTTTATCATCTCGCGAAATAAATACTTGGATAATTCTGGACACCATCCATTGACTAGGCGACGTTATTTTACTTTTTACAACATTGCCCTTTATGACCATTCAAGTCATTTCTCATCAAATTCCCATTGCCCCTTTAATTTGACATCCAAAAACTTCCCGAGTTGGCCCTGTGTTGGTAGGCGGGCTTCGCCACCCTGATTACGATATTGCTCCCATGCAACGAGAACAAATATTTAACCATTACAACTCAAATTACAGCTCAACTCATCGTACGATCCATTCAAAACAAGAACAAATATTTAACCATTACAACTCAGCTTATCGTACGATCCATCCAATACGAGAACAAATATTTAACCATTGCAACTCAACACGAGAACAAATATTTAATCATTACAACTCAAATCATCATGCGAAACATACAACACGAAAACAAATACTCAACCCTTATAATTCTTCCCCCAAAACCGCACATGAAGTCAATCCGGCAGAGCGTTCAAGCATGTGTGGCCACACAATACTGCATAAGCGTAACTCAAAAGGAGTATGCAAAATAAGTTAATACGATAATTACGTTACGTAAGAACACCCATCCTTCAGCACACTGACGATATCTATTTATCTCGTCCAATATAGCGCATCTTATTTTTATCTTTATTTCACGTTTCAATTTTTTATTCACTTTTACAACTTCTCTAATCAATAGTTCTAGTTACCGCAATATTTTGTTTACCTTTATACCACATTTAAATTTTTATCCACTTCTACAAACTTCTCTCTATTTCCTTACACTGTAACTCGCCTAACTTGACCGTTTTTACAAACAAAAATCGCCAAATTACCTCGCCATAATCCACCTGGTTCCATACAATTAAAAATCAACTTACCCTTTTTCTTTCTGATATCACTCTCAAATCATTCTACAACAGCGCCCGCGTTGCACCGCCGTGCCCCAAAACTCCTTCTCCTTTTCTATATATCGCTACACGGGAATATACCGCGCCTTTTTCGTTTACAACTCTACTTTTACTTTTAATTTACAACTTTTCTTCGTACTTTAATTTACAACTTTGCTTCTTAGACTGAATAATTATGCTTTATTAGACTGAATATCACCGTTCCCCAATCGTTTCACGGGTTTCTGGCACCAATATTTGTGCTTCAGCACAAAGTAATTAAAATAAAATGCACACGTGTGTTCGTCTTGAAATCTTTATTGCGATTAAAATTTCTTATTTCTTTCCTCTTGCATTTGACATAATTAAATGCGTTCGATTTGCTTCTGGTAAATAATTCCCATCGATAGATGGCACTAGTAATATTAAGAAGAAACAATATTTTTAACAATGATTTAGAGCTACAGATGGCATTAACAAATAATAATATAATTAAATTTCACAATACAATTTCAAATAATATCCGTTGGTTTATCTTCATTACGATGGCCGTAAATAAGCTAAATAATAAATTTTTGGTTAGAACAAAGTTATATGAACGTGGGGTCAATTAGTTTTGTTTACATTTTTTTATATGGAGTTTGGCCCAAAACACCTCTATTAAAATTTTAAAAAAATCAATGAAAATTATTATGATACGAAATACAAATTAAAATAATTGATTAACAAAAGAATAATTATTATATTTTTAACATAAAATAAATAGAAAAGCCTTTGGTTTACAAGCATTTGATGTTTAAACACCGAACATTATTTGAGTTTTGTGAGGTTATGTCAGATGCTTTATGTTTGTTTTTGTTCAAGAATTTAAATTTTTCTTCTCCATTTCTATTAGGAGCTCGTTGCTGATCATTGTTTTTGTGAAATTTGTTATTCCAGGCAGCTCATATGGTTCGTTTAACATAAAATTTACCATACAAAACTTAAATAATTGATGATTTTATATTTCGTTTTACTGACAATTGTAACGGCGATCCGTTTATTTTATGTTAAAAATAAACAAATCCTTCTTTTGTTAACAAATATCATTTGATTATTATTCGCGTCGAGGTAAATTTCATTCATTTTTTTAATTGTTTGTTAGAGCTGTTTTGGGCCAAACTACATATAAAAAAAATGTAAACAAAAATTTTGACCCCGTAACGTCGCGACGCCTAGTGGAATAAAGGTTGAACTGATGTACTAAAACACAATCTATAGCGGTCCATTCTATTGTATGGTCTAAGGTAAATACACTATTTTAAAGTTCACTATTGATTAGCGCAAAATATATTTTAATTATTATTTTATTTGGTTAAACTTTATTTAGCACAAACACAATAATCCCTCGAATTTATAGTAATTTAACTGATTTGTGGCGACATGTCTAAATCCATAACATGTTTGTAACATATAAAGTATTAAATTGATACACTAATGAATCCTATTAAAGTTGACTATTGATTTCAGCGGAAATATTTTTTAATTATTTGTTTTTGTCACAACATTAACAAACCCATTTACTCAAACGCCGTATTTGATTATTTATCCGTTTGAATTGTCGGTGTATACGTGACTATATGGACAACGAGAGCGCGCGTTCGGTTCAAATTTTTTGTATATGGAGATTTAAAAAAAATAATAATAAAATAATTTGTTTTTAATAAAAATCAAATCAGTCAAGTTTGGATTTTAAAAAAGAGCGGTCGATTAGAGGGCCGGTTCTTCCATATTCATCCGGTCGAGCCGTTCTCTCAAGACAGGATGTCGGAGAGAACGACACAACATATGTGTTAGTCGTGAAATCGTCGCGTGGTCTATTTTGAGGGCACACTTCCTTCTTCAATTTGGCATCGGTGACAGTCGCGACCGGAAAGGCGATTCCAAAGGGGGCCTTCTCGAACGAACGCACTCCATTTATTATTTGATTTAGCTCCTGGAGACGTGGCAGATTTTGGTTAGCTTTTACTTTCTCTCGGTTTTTTTTTTATTATTCCTTTTCGGGTTAGCCCCTTAATCTTGCATTACAAAATGTTGCATTACAAAATCTTGCAAGTACAAAATCTTGCATAACAAATTCCCGTACATTTAAAGATACGCGTGCGCGATTTTATAAATGTACGGGAAATTGTTATGCAAGATAACAAATCGCATTGACAAAATTTTACTGTGTAATGATAATTATCCAGTAGAATTTTGCTTGAGATATCAAAAATCAAATGTCCAGGATTAAATATTCTTAACCAGAATATTATGTTGAGATGTTCTGGAAAATGGATATTTTCATTCTAATTCTATCCGGATCGCTAACTGCACAATTTTTTTTTATTTTATTTTTTTTTTCTTAATTATATTGAACTTTTATGAATACGCAATAAATATTATGTTACATACTAAAGACAGGTACAGATACTAAAACTGCAAAATTTTTTAAATGCAAGATATTGTATTTGCAAGATTTTGTATTTGCAAGATTTTGTACTTGCAAGATTTTGTACTTGCTCCCTTCCTTTTCTCATACAGTTGGTTATTCGAGCATGGGATCAAATCTGGAAATCCCCGCGACACACCGTGAGCTCTAGCCAGCTAATAAACCGCACCAAACCTCTGATTCCATGATTCTGTTAACGAAAACTTAGCAGTTTCGTTTCAAAGTTAAGTTGGGATTGAATTGGTTGTTGAGTTAATGGTTGGGTTGGCAGCTGGTTTAGTTTTTGCATTAGGGATTGCGTTGGAATTGAGTTGGAGTATGAATTGGTTAGTTTATGAATTACGTTGGAGATGAAAGTGTTCAGTCAGGGACTGGCTTGTGAGTTCCTTTGGAGGTTAGATTGCATTGACTTTGAATTGAGTTTATCTATGCACGAAATTTTTCAGTCCGAAGTTATGTTCACCTCGTGAGGTGTCAACCCTTTACATTATATTCTTAATATCAATGATCTGTGTTTAATCTGTATCATAAATGCTTAACTCTTCTCGTTCTTTCCAGATTTCCAGACTCAAACTTCAAATTGATTGCACAGCCGGATTAAATATTTATGCAAATTAATTTCATCAACAAAACGCCAAAAATGGAATAAATTCTCTTACGTACGCATGAACGATGAACATCATAAAAATACATCTAACAAATCTTGTAAATCACAGCACATAATTTAAATTGTGCCCCAACAAAAGCAATAATCCGGGTATTTATCAAACTTATAATGTTTGAAAAGTTGTTATCTTGGGATTGTAACATATTCTATTAGTCTTTTGACAGGCAATAAATTCTGCGAGATTTAATATGACCTGCACCTGACCCTCGTAAACCAACGAGTATATTAAATCAATCGATTTGCTTTTATTAAGTCGTTAACGCTGACACTTCATTTTTATGTATTTGCTATTAATCATGTTCACCATAACTTAATTAATTTTATTATTAATTATCAATTACTTATTGGCAAAGACAAAAACTTCGCGATAATTAGAAACCGTTTATGCACAAAAAAAATATTATTACGAAGAATGAAGACGGTGAGACACTTAATTGTATGTAAAAAAAAAACAGAATGTTGTTCATCACGTAATTAATTTCACATCAAGATTTTATGTAATGATTTCCTTTTCCACGAAATAATTATATAGTTAAGTCAGTCAATCGATTTAAATTGATTGAAACAAAACAAAAAAATCGATCATTGGAACAAGAAAATCATGCAAATGAATTAATTAAATAAATGCGTATGCATGATGTCTCTATTGATATCACTTTGTTTAAGGCGCCTCAAGTTATGATAATTATATTGTAATTTATGTACGTACTTGCGATCAAACTAATTTAGAGCACTGTGTTACAAGATTATCGAGTGTTGATTTGTTTGACGGTTATTATTCACGTTTATCACTTATAAGATTTATATCATGGTTACGGTAATAAAAATGATGATGACAAGCCTACATACTATACATACATACATATATCATTGATGTCATTGAAGAGTCATCAATCAGCGTTTGTTTTGTTTAATATTTGGTTGAACTTCACAAAAATCACGGTAGCTTCCATCCGAACGAAAGACAAATAATATTTATATGAATATTATACCGAAGACAACAATGACCAACAAACCCATTTCTTTTATTGCGTAAATATTGTCTTTTTTAAACAAAGAAATTGTTTTGATATGATGAAATCTTGTTTTGATTTTATCTTTTGTAAAGAGTGTTAAAAATATTTTATTTTAAAGAGTAACAACATTTGACTAGTAGTTTATTGTCACTTAAAGATACTTAACAGATCGATCGCGGAATGCTAGAAAGTAATTAAATCCACCATCGTACTTTTACCGAAATAAAATTAGCACCTACGAAGCGGTGGCCTACTCGCTTTACAACACACATTTAAAAAAACAATAAAAGTGAAAATTAGTTTTTGCATTTCTTTGTCCGGTTAAACTTTATGACTAATCCGCACATATTTAAAGATGTTACGAAACAACCAACAAAACGCGAATATATTTGTTCACAGCAACATTGTAGCGTAGGTCAGTTACTTTTAAGCTAGGTGTAATATATGTATAGAGGCGATATATAATGTGAGTTAGTTTTTTTGTGGCTCCATGAGATAAGTTTAGCGCCGTTTAATTTGGTGATTTGTTGGGGAAACGAAATATATCATTATTTGCATACGGAACTAAAACCGAATCATACACATAATGATGAGAATATGAGATCAAAGTTACGTAAAACAGTGCATAGATATAACCTTTTAAAAGTTGTTTTTTATTATATGGATCTGAAGATAACAACAAACAATAATTTATCTTCTTTTTTCCCATAATCGTGACTTGAAATGAAAATGAAAGTATTTTTATCATGTGCAGCTATTATAATACATACTGGAATTTTCATTTTTATTTTTATTTACATATAAAGAGTACGATCCATACTTCAAAACCGAATAAAGATTTAGCAACGTATATTTAAGTTGAATAGCACAGCGCATTTTATGTACATATAAATGTGGATTCTTACTATAAACTGGTAATAAAAATTAGTTACTTTATAATACGTTATTTTCTAATTACGCTACAACACTATAAAATAAAAAAAACAACAACGCATAATCACCCACCTGGGAGGACGGATAAATGTTTTTATTTTTTTTATGTTTTTTTATAAAAAATCGTTTCTGGTAGAAAGTGGATACATTATGTTTATATAATTCCAAATTTATTTATTTGTCTTTACCATTTATAGTTGAATAAAATCGGAAGTTAATAAATTGTTGTCTTTTTTTTAAATTGATGGGAATAAAACCAATTTGACATTGAATCGAAGAATTATGTGCAGTATCGTATACATACGGGAAATGAAATAATAAATTAGTAGAAATGCTGCACTCTGCGGAATACAAGATAAAACAAACATACTATAATAAATCAACTCATTTAAGTGGTGTTGTTGCAAATTTGTTAAGAACACGATAAATTAAAAAGAAACTTACATGTTATCACAAAACAAACAAAAAGAAAAGCCGCTAATTTTATATGATTGTATCATGCAGCCTTAAATAACACAAAAAATTCCGATTTATTAACGTCGATTAAAATACATTTCAATTGGTTTTTAAATCGTATCGCCGATGTCAACTTGGCCCGCAAAACACCATCCCAAAAAAAGACTTTTCAAAAAAATTATTCTGCCCTCACTAAATGTGTTTTAATTATCAGCCCGAAAAACTGAAAACTAAGTAAAGTTTTAGTTGGAAAAATACGATAAATTTAAAAAAAAAACTTTGTTCATTTTAATTTAGGCAATTTTATTAATAAAATATTAAGGGATGAAACCTCATTAAGTGATCAGAAATTCAGAACTTCGGTCTTCAAATATAAGGCTGCTCCCAAATCAATCCCAAACTGAATCTCTTAAGTCAGTCATCGGCTCAAATCTCCAAAAAGAAGATTTTTGTAAAGTTTGGTGTGTATACAGGTTTTACAATGGCCAATTAGGATAAAACGATTTCATAACGATTTTAGTGAAATTTGATATCCGCGATAGAAATGGAATCCTAAAATAATTTTTGGATAAACT
The DNA here is from genome assembly GCA_963556165.1 of Tipula helvola. Taxonomy (NCBI): domain Eukaryota; kingdom Metazoa; phylum Arthropoda; class Insecta; order Diptera; family Tipulidae; genus Tipula; species Tipula helvola. The sequence goes on from OY744483.1 coordinate 123,729,399, forward strand.
TAATATGGCCAAGCGGAATAGAACTTGCCTTATGCTGCTATTATTATGAAATTTAGCATGTGTGTTGGAAATAGCATTCTAAAATGATTTTTGGATGAAATTCCGGAATATGGCCAATTAGGACAGAGCTTGGCTATTCCTTAATCGATTATGATGAAATTCAAGATTTGCGATGGAAAGGTGATTCTAAATGGTACTGCTAATTCCAAGACTCTACACTACCGTTAGTAGTTTTAATTCATCAGCGCGTGTCCGCCACACACTTGGCACACTCTGGCAGTAAATACTCAGGAAACATACCGCAACGCTTAAAGAGAAGGATTAGTGAGAAAAGTTTATAGGCGAACTTGAATATTATTTCGAAAATAATCTTGATCGTTAAAAAATTGAAATAGACTTTTACTCTGCCTCAAAGAAACTGCAATAGCTGCTTGATTTACAGCAACTTCATCATTTCTTTATCGATATCCCACCTAAGCAGACGCGTTTATTTAAATAAAATAAAAATACATTTATTTGTTTTTAAAAATAAACATCCAAATTAATATTTCAGTTTATATTTATAATTTATAGACATAGTTAGTGATAGTGGTAGTCAGTGAATTCATAAGTTAGATTTATCTAACTTATGTACAAAAGACGATTATGTGATTATGTGAATAATGACCTTGATATCAATCATTGTTTAAAAAAATACAAATCAGTCATGTCTAATAAAAATGCAATTGACAACGGTACTGGATACCCGTTCTCATATACTGTTCCAATTAGCAACACTTACCAAAATTTTCTACAAAATAAAAATGAAAACAATGATCATAATAAAATTAAACAACCGAATAAACATCAACAACAATACAAGTTACCTCCGATCGTCACCAAGTTGAACTTAGCTCAAATTAGAGATATAATGAAGAAACTTTGAGGGTAACAACTTATGATAAAACAAACTACACTCAGCTATCCGAGGAGCTAAAAAGAATGACGCAGAATTTTTCTCATTCCCACCAGAAGAGAACAAAACTTCAAGATTCATTTTGTTCGGTCTACCGTCCATGCCTATTGAGGAGGTGGAAAGTTACATAAAAGAAACCGGTCTCTCGCCATCGCGTATTACAAAAGTTCTACGTACAGAAAATAGTCGTTTCCAAAAACAACAACTTTAAACTATTTAAAAAACCATCGATTTATTGGACATATTGCTTGTACTTGGAATATTCGCCATAGAAAACCGGAGCGACTTACACAATACTTGAAGTGCTTCAGGCTCGGTTACACTTCGGGAAACTGTAATATGAAGCGACGTTGCGGATATTGTGCCCAAGCTCATACGGCTAATAAAGAATGCCCGTTTAAAAGTGTTTAAACAAAACATGTATGTGTAACTGCGGAGGAAACCATATTGCCAACTCAATGATTTGCCCAAAACGGAATGAGTTTTTACGTATTCGGGAACAGATCAACAAACGTAACCAACCTAAATCTACGTAATCCTTCAATGGGGTGGCATCAACATTTCCCAATTTGTTGAATTCTAAAGATCAGCAATTCAATCAACCAACTAATATAGAAGCCTCAACTTCTCAAATTCAGTGGTCAAATTTATTTAAAACAAATACAACTCCTATATTGCAACAATCTGAAATTCCAAATAGTGCTAAATTGTACTCTTCCAGTGAATTATTATTAATTTTGGAAAACATCATGGATGGACTCAGGAGATGCCGTACGCCAGCGGAACAGGTCCAGGTCATTCTGACAACAGCTATTCAATATGTCTGTAAATAACTATTTGAATATCTCCAGATCGAAGAAATTCTACGAAGGTTCCTGTAAACTATATTGGATCCAAAAATTAACTAAACTCGGACCACTTTCCAGTTTTGTGATCTATCCGCTTACAAACGTGTCGCATAAATCCATCAATTCAATCTTTCAATTTTAAAAAAGCCGACTGGTACTCATTTCACATTTTTATTGATAACAAATTGAAGTCATATGATAGCAACCAAATTATTACAGAGACTATCCAAATTGACTTGATGACAATTCAGCTTACGGATACTATTAATGAAGCAGCAGAGTTGTCTGTTCCTACTATTGTTGCTTCAAGTAAATATAAGTTAATTTTATCTGACGAAATCCTAAATTTTAGCTTCGTAATGTGAGGCGCAGACAATGGATAAGGAGTCGAGATCCCTATCTTAGAAATATTGTTAATTTGCTTAACGCTGTAATTAGGCAGAAAATATGATATTGTTAACGCTAAATGGCAGAAAAAGCTAACAGCTTTGGACAAAGGATCTAAACCATACTGGCACACGGTGAGATTACTGAAAAAAATACTCTTGCATACCTCCATTAAACCATCCCGATGGCAGTCGAAAAATGTCAAGCACTTGCTCAAAATTTTCATAAAGCTGTCGGAAAGACGGTCAACACCCCAGAATCAGACAAGATTAAAAACAGACTGTTGCCAACTGGGTCATTTTCGCCCGGAGACTCCGGGCTTCAGACCGAATCTCCGGCCTCCGGGCCAAGTTCACAAAACTCCGGGCAAAATCAAAATCTCATCAACTAACAAAATTAAAATAAGATAAAAAAAACATTATAGAAACAATGGATGTTCCATAATATGTACGAGTTCTATGGTTTAAAATTTGAAATATAAAAATTGTCAATTGAACGAACTCTAATGCCGTTTTCGATTGACCAAAAAAACGAACATTTTTTACTATGGCGAGTTTAGTTTTTTTTGCACTGAGTTTAGTTTTTCTTGATCAATCGAAAACGACATAAATAAAATTGGTTGAACGCATTCAACATTAGACCAGCGTCGGTATAGCTGTCATTTCTTTGCATAACCGGAAAAAACAGAAGAAATAGGCCTGCTCGACAATAAAAAAGATTGTCTGTAATTTGGATGGGTATGGGATGGTGATTATTTAAAAACCAAACTGTAAGTATCTACATCTCATACAACCTAACTAAATTAATCAACTTTGGATTAAATTTATTTATTTTGATTGTAGTAGAAATTTTAAATAAAAACAACATGCTGTCCGAATCAGAAAAAGCAAAAGAAATAAACATTGGTGATGATGATGCCGTTTCGCCACAACCAAAAACAGCGAAACGTTAACATTATTTAACGGTATTTCATAATAATTGGCTCAATTTTCCAGAGAACAAAGGCTGGCTGGAAAAACATAATGAATTTACGGGAAAATGCAGGCTTTGTGGAATATGCTTTCTTATTAAACATGATGGGGCAAAGGCCGTTCGTCGACATGGAGACAGTGTAAATCATCGACGAATTGTAAGTGCACGCAATCAAAGTATCAAATTCAGATACGCTTACGAAAAGTACCATTGCCGAATTAGCGATGGTTTACCATGCTGTAATTCACCAACATAGCTACAATAGTACTGATTGCGGTATTAAATTAAATTCAAAAATCTATTCCGACTGTACGCTATCGAAACAAGTACACTGTGGGAAAACCAAAGCATCAGCATAAGCAGAAAATATTTGTAACGTTTCAGCGAGCTTCAAACTTCTTTTCGCTCGCCTCATCGCTAACAGATATCATCCTGAGTCCGCCCCCCCCCCCCTGCAGCATTTCGTCCGGCTAGTGTTCAGCCATGGGGCGTGGTTTGGGTTAGGAGAGCCCATCAGGACCTAAAAAGCTGCCAATATGCCGACTATATGGATACACACATTACACACACACTCTTACAGAGTCTCACCCCCGATTTTTACAAATTAACGACACATTTTTTTTATATAACGTTATAAATTTTATTGGTTAGCAACAATATTGCCATTTCCGTACACTTAGCGATTTTCTTCTTCTTTTACTTTTCGTTTTCTTCCCCAAAACGATTCTAGTGCTTGCTCTCCTTCCTCGTTAATTAATGTTCAATGCAGCCGAAGGTCGTAGAGCTCTGCGAATCCTTTGTATGCACCTGAAATTAGAACGCTAACCACCAAATCGCAGCTAGCTCCACGCACAAGAAAAAAAATTTAAACAAAAAGCAAAAAAAAAAAAATGAAAATTGGCTTAATATGGGCTTCTGTGAAAATTTATGGAATTTTTAACACTAACAGACAACACAAAACAAATTAGTTACACAGATTCAAACCCGTTCCCAAAGTGTCCAAGCTACACTTGCTACTCGCCGAATGTACACGTTGTGGTGTCTGCTCGCCCGAAATCCTGTACCTTCCCCCAGCTCACTGATTCACCATGCGTTTCGTTGTTGAATTTCCTTTGGATGATTGTAAAGGGTCTTTCAACAAGAGCGCTTCAACTTTTTTTTTGAATAAAACACAAACTGTTCGACTTTTGAACTAACTTTTTTTTTTATTAACGAATTTGAACATATACATTTAAGTATGAAACTCGATTTCTTTTGCATGACCACCGAGTGCACGTTTTACGAAGTCCAATCTTTGAACCCAATTTTCGACCACTCTTTCGCATAAATCGGCCGAAATTCCAGCAATTTCACGTTCAATATTGGCTCTGAGCTCTTGCAACGTCGCCGGCTTATTGGCATAGACCAATGACTTCACATAACCCTAAAGAAAATAATCTAGAGGTGTCAAATCACACGAGCGCGGCGGCCACTGGACGGGCCCATTTCGCGAAATAACACGCTCATCGAACTTAGTTTTCAATAACGCGATTGTATCGTGTGCTGTGTGGCATGTGGCCCCGTCCTGTTGAAACCACATGTCGTCCAAGTCCATTCCATTCAATTGCGGCCAAAAAAAATCGTTTATCATATCGCGGTATCGATTTCCATTAACAGTAACGTGGCGATCGTTATCGTCGATGAAAAAATATGGCCCAATGACGCCGCCGGCATGTAATCCGCACCAAACAGTGACTTTTTCGGGATGCAACGGTGCCTCATGAATCACGTGTGGGTTGCTTCCTGCCCAGTAACGCATATTTTGCTTGTTGACAAATCCATTTAGCCAAAAGTGAGCCTCATCGCTAAAGATGATTTTTCGGTGAAAATCTGCATCATTTTCGATTTGCTCTTGAGCCCAATTCACGAATTGGCGTCGCTTCAAATGGTCAAACAACTTTAGTTGTTATGTCAGCTTGATCTTATACGGATGTAGGCCAAGATCTTTACGTAAAAGTCGCCACAATGATGTCACAGAAAGGCCCAATTGTTGCGAACGTCGTGTGAGCGACACATTCGCGTCTTCTTGAACTGAAGCCCTGGCGGCTGCGATGTTTTCAACACTTCGAGCACTTCTTGCTCTCGAGGACACTGGAACATTATGTAGCGAAAACGTAGACTCAAATTTTGCCACTATACGGTCGATTGTCGAACGGGCTGGCTTGTTAAATGAACCGTAAAATGGCCGTAATGCTCTTAAAGTAGCAGCAACAGAACGATTATTTCGATTTTTTTAGCGTTCCATGATGAAATGTATACTAATGAAGTTTCCAAATGACAAAAGAACAATAAAAACTATGGCGTCGTTCGCCGTCCCTATCGGAAAAAAGTTGAAGCGCACCTGTTGAAACATCCTATGTTCCCCAACACAATTCTCTGAGGTGCACCATTGTTTCAGTAGGTGTTCGATGGTATGTATATTCCCCACCGCCAGTTACTAACTTTCACGATGGCCGGTTTTCTTGTTTATTATCCTTTATGTTTTGGATTTGATATTTATATTTTTTTATTTATGATTATTTTTATATATAACAATATATGTATATATGTATAATACGATTACTAGTTGCACTTGAGATTTTTTTAACAAAATTCTATGTAAATCTCACAAAAAAAAAATTTAATAATAATTTAAAAGAAATTGTTTTTCTGGTGGTTATACCAATCCAAGATGTCGTATTCTTTATTTTTTTTTTTGTATATATATATATATATATTTTTTCTTATGATTGCGACCGTCCTTCCCGGAGTCTTGTTTGCTAATCCCTCTTCTTTCATTTTGTCAAGTTTTTTTTATTTCTGTATATATTTTTTTTTTTGTTAACCGCGCCTACGACGACCAACATCCAAACCACAAAAGACCGAGCGCACCCAATTTAGTACACATCACAATTATTTATTTGGCATTTTTGTGTTGGCATCCATGACGAAAAAGAAAATTGTTTATTTACATATTGTTTGTCGTGCACTGACAGGTCGTATATTAAACAAAAGAAAATGAAATCTAAATATTTATTATTAAATAAAATTCTGGTTTAGACGAACCCACCGTCACATATTCTAGCTCCGAAATCAATTGAAATGGTTTTAAATGATTTGACAAGGAACAATCGAAGTCTGTATTTTTGGCCGTCAACTGTTGCAACTAATCGGGGTAACGAAAAATTATTTCCAATAATTGTAACCTATAATTATTTCCATTATTGTAAATAGCCCTCCCGGGGCGCAGTGGTTAAGCCACTGGGTTTGGATCGGGAGGCACCGGGTTCGAATCCCAATCGGGGAGGGATGCAAAAGGGATTTTTCATCATCTGATTACGATCGGTGATGACGATGAACACATCTATGACCCCCTGTTGAAACACATACTCTTCACATGTGATGCTATCATCCTAAAGAAAATACACATACAATCCAGTGGCCTAATGCCGACCCACTGGATATACATCAGGTAGCGGCATTTATCGGGGGCATAATAAGACCTACATTACAGTTAAAGAACCTCTAGGGACGCACAATAGACCTCAATGGTCGCAGTGCTCTGGGCTGCAAAGACACCCACCCTACATTAACAAACAAAAAAAAAAAGCTATTTCAATCCTGAAGAGGGAATGAAAAACAAAATTATTGAGTTTTATGAGGATGAGTACGAATCGTCAACAGCAATTTTCGAACATATTACGGATTGTTTGGCTAATTTAAATTTGTCTTTGGATTATGTCACGGCTTTTAGCGCAGATAATGCGAATGTAAATTACGGGGAGCATAATTCCGTATTTCAAAAACTTCAAACAGTCAATTCGTCAATAATAAAAGCTAATCGCAATTGTCACGTCATACATAATGCTGCTAAAAAGGCTTGCAAGAAACTTTCGTTCGACATAGAAACGCTTGTAAATAAAATTTACTCTGATGCTTCAACTTTTTTAAAATGGAATTTGCACAAATGTTGAAAAATGTGCCAACTAGATGGTTGAGCCTTACTAAAGCAATTGATCGGTTAATTTCATCTTGGCCGGCTATAAGCTTTATTTTCTGCAGCAAGGCGAAGAAGATTGCGATCAGTTTTTATGGGATATATTTAAAAAACAGGAAAATGAAATTGAAGATGACTTGGTGAAACCGACCATACATGAGCTTTATTTATATTTTACCTTGCATTTCCTTAATTTATTGTGCGAGTCAATTTTAGTTTTTGAAAAAAATGACGTAACATCTACTGAATTGAACGATGTAATGCAAATCTTGAAAGATAAAATGGAAATACGAATGAACGACAATTTTTTTGGTGCTAAAGTTCGAAGTTGCATTAAATATTTACCAATACATAAACAAAACAAAATTATTTCTGAAGCTCAATCAGCTTATACAGAGGCTTTAAGATACATTAATCAGTACTATAATTTTGATAGCGAAAAAAACCCATTCGTTCATTTATCATCGCTTAATATTAAAGAAAGGAAATTAAATTTCAGCGATGTATGTAAAGTTGGTAATATTTTAAATATACCAATTAATGAAGATCGGCTGTACGACGAGATTAATAGTATCAATAAATTATTAGATATTATTAAAAAAGAGGAAAAACTCTCTACCGAAGCGTTATGGCTTACGACATTCAAAAATTGGATAATTTAATCGACATGAAAGAAATTGTGTCTAAAGCATTAAGCATTCCAATTAGTAATGCATTCGTAGAGAGGATTTTCTCTATTATGGAATCTGTGTGGAGAGATGGCCGCAATAGAATGCGAGTACAGCTAGTAAAATCGCAACTCTGTATTCGCATAAATTATGAAAAGAGTTGTGAACAATTTGTAAATTTTTTAAAAGCGCCAGAACAAGTAGAACTTCTTCAAAAAACTCAAAGCCAAAGGAAATATAATTTTAAAAAGTGATAGAATTAAATTGTATCGTTGTATCGTTGTGATATATGAATTAAGACTTATTTTGTAACAAATAAATGTGATTTGAATTTTATTATTTATTTTATAAATAAACGTTAATTTTTAGTTTTATTATATTTTTTTTCTTTTTGCTTTTTACCAATACTCCGGCCGAAGCGTGTCGAAGAGTTGGCAACCCTGGTATGGAACATATAAATAAATATGTGGTAACCGACGCTTCGTTGTTCCATGTATCAATACAATAGAAGAGGTAAAATGGATTATAAATAACAGCCGTCCCCTCAAGGCACCTACTTAGTCAAGATTTAATCTTCAATGTTTTCTTAAAACATCTTCCAGAATCTGGACTTAAATTTCTCACAAATTTATTGTCACATTCTATTAGACTTTCATATTTTCCCTCTTGCTAGAAAATAGCTAAGGTGGTTGCAATAATGAAGTAAGGTAGTAATCCATGCGTGTTTGGAATTCCCAAATTATGTATGTAATTTGTTGCAATTGTATTTACTTACCTATGTATTCAAAAAATTATTCATTTTAACTAAATGTCAAATTTATCAAAAACAACAAATCGCATAACCAGTGATACCAATAAACAAGAAATTATATTATTTCACCAAGGGCATAGTTTAACTATCGTAATGTAGATGACAGTACTAGATAATAAATAACATCGCTATGTAGTATTGTTAGTGCTGGTTTATAGGTGTCACGAGTTATGGACAAAATTTAAAATTATGATTAAGCATAAATTGAAAAATTTTAAAATCATTATATGTATTTGTGAAGGTCGTGGGATTAAGTGCCTAAAAATTTATATTATATAAAGCCAAGGATTAATTTAAAACTAGAAAAATTGTTAAGTTGTATTTAAATAAAATTTAAAAAAATAAAATCTTAAGTTAACATTTAATTAAAATAAAGTTTAAATAGAAAGTTTTTTTTCTTTTTGTTATTCCCACAAACAAAAAATTCAAATCTTACAAAATAAATTTTTAAAATTAATAATAAATGTCACGAGGAGATACCGAACTACAAGATTGCATTCACGAACTAAAACCAATTTAATTAAAGATTTATCATTTCAATATTACATGAAATATAAAAATAAACTTTAACTTATAATAATTTAATCAATGATCTTGGTAGAACGCGAATACCCTGAAAGAACATTGTGCATTTGTTGCATTATATGTTGTAGGAGTATATAATGTAGTTAGTTATAAGTTAGAATTAAGTTAGGATTAAGGTATATTTATTGCGAGTTTTCTTGTAATTGATTCATTATATGACTTTGGTCTAAATCTATTTATGTATACATATACTTATTTTCATATATTCTGTAGCAAATTTTATAGCTAAAACTCGGAAAATTATATTGTGTACGTATTACCTTTATAATAAAGTGAAAACAGCAACTTCATCAGACAACAATTTAAAAGCAATATTGACATATTCCTCACAACCTCATCTAAAAAAAATTTTTTGTGTCATATTTCCTTCTATTAATTGGAAACGTCAAAATTCATCATAATTGGTTAAAAATAGTTAAGGTATATCCGAATTGCCCATATATCAGAATTTATTCATAAAATCATCTAAGAATGCAGTTCCTAACCCATTTGTCGAATTTCATAATAATCGGTTAAGGAATAGCCAAGTTCCATCATACTTGGCCATGGCCATATTCCAGAATTGTATCCGAAAATTATTTTAGAATCCCAGTTTCATCGCGGGTGTCATATTTCACTAAAATCGGTTAAGAAGTAGCCAAATGCCACCTCTATATTAGCTATACTCCAGAACCTCTTCCAAAAATCATTTTAGAACCCCACTTCCAACAAACATGTCGAATTTCATCATAATCGGTTGAGAAATAGAAAAGTTACATCCTACTTGGCCATATTCCAGAACTTCATCTAAAAATATTTTGAGAACCCCATTTCCATTGAAAATACTGAATTTCATCAAAATCGGATAATATATAGAATCCCAATAAAATTTTTATAAAAAAAATCACAAATCCTCAGTTTAACTAAAGCTCACTAAACCCTAATCCAACCACAACTCAGCCCTAATTCAACCCGCAAACGCAACTCAGCTCAACCCTCATCTCAACCGCAATCACTATGCCAAACTCAATCCTCAAACTAGCATATATAAAAATTGGTGCTCACTACACCCTAATCCAACCTCAATTCAAACCAAACCTCATCTCCGCCTTTACCATTATTATTATTATTATTATTAGTGTTGTAGGGCCATGTGGTCGTTTAGCCACCTCGCACTGCGACCTAAAAGATATGTTGTGCTCCAAGCCCTGCTTAATTATTCTTCCAGTCAATATTCAGGTTCTCAATGAACCTGATAATACTGTCGGCCGGTACGCGATACATATTATCTGGGCTCGCTGCTCTCCTAATACATGCATGACCAGAATAGCTACTGGAAAGTTACGGAGCTGGTAGATTAATCTACTCAACTTTGGTCCCCCCCCCCCCCCCCCGCTTCAATAGGCCTTGACCATAGCAACGTATTGGGGAAAAAATAAATTCAAATCGGACAAGCCTTCCAGATACCATGGGTACAGACATCCAGACAGACGGACGGACATTTTTTTTGTTTAGCTTTTTCAGACTCAGGGACTTTCAAAACGTCGAGAAAAGTTGTTTTGGACCAACCAAATTTTTCATCATTTTTGACAGGATTTCAATATTTTGGCCTTTTTAGACCGAAGTAAAATGTATATTAAAATTTAATTACAAGTAAATTGTTTAAATTTTATTGTCTGTTATAGTCCATTATATACTAGGGGTACAGCCCATCCTAGGACGGATAAAATTTTGTGAATAACTTTAGTTATGCCATGTTTTTCTAAAGATGTTACCTAATGGTGATGTCCAGCGGCCGGTGCTTCAATCACCATTTATTTGATATTTTTTTAGCCGTTATTTTCTAGCCGGGTAGGGGTAGCTCAAGATTAAAGGCTTTTAAGGATGATTTTACCTTAAGAAGACCTTAACCTAAAGAGTAAAACCTTAGACACACTGCGGCAAACAGACAGATAAACAGAGAGAGTCTAGGCTTTTCTAAAAAAAAAAAATAAATTGAAAAAACAAAACTAAAATGCATTAAGCAGAACCGAACTGGAGCGCTCTAGTTGCTTTAGTCCAGTACGTTACTACTAAGCCACAACTCATGCAACAAATTTATTTAAATTTTCATTGTTACTATTACTATTACCGTAGACAATCATAATAGATTTCTCATTTGACTAAAAACACAAAATAAAAATACAAATTTTTCATTCAAATATTATCGGTGTATTGCATATACGTATTATATTTGCAACGCATTCTAAAATCATTGCCTTATAAAATACACAACACAACGACACATTGGAATTATCAGAAGTTTTGTTTGTTTCCTTTAGTTATAATGAAATGAGAAATCTAGTATGAATGTCTATGCTATTACCATAGACATTCATACTAGATTTCTCATTTCATAGTAACTAAAGGAAAAAAACAAAAACTTCTGATAATTCCAATGTATCGTTGTGTTGTGTATTTTATAAGGCAATGATTTTAGAATGCGTTGCAAATATAATACGTATATGCAATACATCGATAAAATTTGAATGGAAAATTTTTATTTTTATTTTGTGTTTTTAGTCAAATGAGAGATCTATTATGAATGTCTATGCTATTACTATACTATACTATATACGGCGATTGTCATGTGAAGGGCCGGTCAAAAATCAAGGCAGTCCTGATTTGTTTTAAATTTGTTTTCCTGTAAACAGACAAATTGTATTGTTTGATTGTATAAGTAGAGAAAAATGGTGGTTTTCTTTTCTCATCCTACCTGAAAATGTACACTGCATTGCTTCATGCCAGCCTACAGTACTGATATAAAAGTTGGGTCGGTCCATGGATTCCGCACTCTCAACAGGGGGTAATAGATGTGTTCATCGTCATCACCGATCGTAATCAGATGATGAAAAAAACCTTATGATCCAACCGCCGCGCCGTAGCTTTAACCACTGCGCTGTTTGGTCGGTGAAGATAAATGTGTTGATACAATAAATTATAGAATGTGCACGTATGGAGTGTGTTAGTAAGGGGAGACATGAAACAATTGACGTAGCTTGTGCAGGTTTCTGCAACAGGAAATACCGCAGGAAATATGTGCAATTATCGGAATTTGATACAACATTAGTTCTAAAAGTAAATGTTTTCAATTTATTTGGAATGCTTGTGCAAATAAATACGGGGTATTAAAAACTGATTATGAAAAGTGTTAAAATGGAATGGAAAATCAAAATGTTAATTTAGTTAATAAATTAAATAGTGTGATGAACGGTATGAATAAAATGTTTGATGATAAAATGGAGGAGGTTGTTCGAAAGGTGATTCATGGGTTAAAATGTGACATGGTTGTAGTAAAAGAACATGTGCTGATAAGGGGTGATGGGAATAGTAAGGAAAGTTATGCGGATGTGTTGAAATTGCGAAAGGATATTCCAGTACTCATTATTAAGCCGAAGGAAGGTGAGAAGGAAACATCTTCGGGGAATACTAGAAAGAGGCTGAAGGAGGCAGTGGACGTTGTGAGCTTGGGAATCGTAATAGAAAAGGTGCAGATTATAAGTAATGGAGGGGTAGTAGCAGAATATAGAGGGCCGGAAGATGTGCAGAAATTAAAAGAGGTGACGGAGGTATCCATGGAAAAGAAGTTCGTGTGGGAGATACCGAGAGCTAAAAATCCTATGGTGAAGTTGCAGCAAATTAAGGAGGATGCTGATATGAACCTGGCAGAGCTGGTGGAGACCATAGTGAAACAAAATAGGCTGGATAGGGAGAAGAGCGGTTTTTGCTTAAGGGTAGTGAAAGTGGTGGAGAATAAACAATTTCGGGATATAGACTTGGATAAATAGATAAAATTGATAAATGGATGTTGAATATGGGAGTGGTATACTACAAGTGGAGCTGTGCCAAGATAAAGGACTATGTGTTTGTGAGAAGGTGTTGTTATAATTGTTTGAGCCTAAGGCATTTGGCCAGAATTGTCCCATGAAAAGGAAGGCATTGTGTTGGAAGTGTGAAAAAGAGGATCACCGGGCGAGTAATTGTGACGGTGAGCCTAAGTGCGTCAACTGTGCGGAGGCGGCGGAGAAAATAAATCACTCAGCATGGGATGATAAGTGTCCAGCATAGGTAGAGAGAATAAAGAGAGTAGTGAAGAGGACGGTGAATTCAGATTGACGGACGGGTGAGGTGGCAGGTGGGCATGTAATGCTTGTTAATACGGTGAGCATATTAAGTAGTTTGGATGAAATTGTAGAGGTTGTGAGAGTGCCGCTGTCTGCACCTATCGCTCAACCTGCAATGCCAATTTCTACTAGAGCTGATACGTTATCTATTTATAATCACAACTATAGCGGTATTCGGTCAAAATCGCATGAAATGTATTTATCGGTGTTGGAAAATGACTATGATATCATTTGTATCACGGAAACATGGCTGACTATGGGTCGCACAATTCTGCAGAATATTTCCCCCTGGACTATCAATTCTTCAGACGGGATCGTTATTCGGAGCGTGAATCTGGTGTTGATAGTAAGTTTTATATTCCATGTGGAAACTCAGCTTATTTGTACGGAGAGTTGTCTGAGCGTTTCTCAAACCATCTTGCAGTTGTAGCTGCTGAATTCGATTCTATGATGATTTTGGGTGATTTTAACCTGCCGAAAATAAAATGGCTTACTGTTGATGATGATCATCTGCCATTAATCGGTGATTTAATCTCAGACCTTGTGATGGATTCTATCTGTTCTTTTTTTTTTTTTTTTTTTTTTAAATCAATCATTTATTGGCACCGAATTTATACATTTTATAACAAAAAGATTTTTATACAATCCAATAAGATGAATAAATTATTCCCTGTGCTAATTAAAGCAGTATCGGGAGTAATTTTTTACTAGCAGGTACCTTACAGTTGTTACATAGCTTAACATTAAAGAAGAATCTTAAATATAAAATAAACACAATTTAAAGTAACTTAAACATAATTATATATATTGAATGCAACGACACAATGGTTACTCAAACGAGCGAAAAACCCTCACTCATCATATTCCTCTAATGAGTGCTTCAGCATTTTGATACTCAAGACCTAGTAACCAAAATTTAGTAGCTCTTAAAAATTCTTTATAGTTGTTTGATAACGAAATTTGCACAGGCATATCATTGAAAATTTTTGGTGCAAGATAAGTATACGATCCTCGAAAATGTTCTTTAAGTGGTTTTGGGACGGCAAGACAATTTTTCCGAAGCTTGTAACTCAGTAGTTTGAAATTTAAATTACCACAACGCCGGAAAAAAATGCTTAATACCTTATAGATAAAAATATACCGTACTGGTAAAATATTTGAGATCCGGAAAAGAGGAAGTGACGGCGTCAATCGTGACTTACGATGAAGTAATCGAACTGCATGTTTTTGGCAAATAAAAAGTGATCTGAGATTTTCAAAGTACATTCCGCCCCATGATACAATGCCATATTTAATTTTAGACTCGACCATTGCAAAATAGTAAATTTTAAGTACGTCGAATGGAACTAATGGTCTTAGTAAGTACATTTTCCGAATGGAAATAATCATGCTTTTGCACAACTGATTAATATGAGGTTTCCAATTGAAATGTGTGTCCAGAACAATTCCCAGATATTTGAATTCGGTTACTTTTTCAATTGTTTGAGGTTCGACGTTACTATTCCGTGAACCTGGATAATTTATATTTAATTCTGGTGTCTCCAATGTACCTACTGTAAATATCATATATTTCGTTTTGGAACTCAGTATTAGCTTGTGCGAATCGAACCAGTTTCTAAGCAGTCTCATGTCATCGTTTATTTTAATAGATAGCTCGACATATGTATCGCAGCAATAAACTAGTGCCATATCGTCAGCAAAAGCTAGAGGAAATCCATTTAAGTTTAGTGAAAACAATGAATTTATGTAAATTAAAAACAAAGAAGGGCCTAAAACTGAGCCTTGTGGAACTCCCGCATTTATGATTAATTGATTGCTGTTGACATTTTTAATCTTTACACTTTGTTTTCTTTCTTTCAAATATGATTTAAACCAGTTTAACGAGGCACCTCTAATGCCAATTTGTTCCAATTTCAGCAATAGAATTGAATGATCAACGCAATCGAAAGCTTTGGCTATATCTATGAATACTGCGGCTGTCTTTTTATTGTTATTAAGACTAGAATAAATTTTATTGGAAAACGCAAGAAGAGCGTCCTCGGTGCTTTTGCTAGAAGTAAAGCCATATTGTCTGTCACTTAAATAATTTATTTTAGTTAAATAATTGTTCAGACGAATTTTGATCAGATTTTCGAAAATTTTGGAAAAACACGGAAGAATTGATATTG
The DNA here is from genome assembly GCA_963556165.1 of Tipula helvola. NCBI lineage: Eukaryota > Metazoa > Arthropoda > Insecta > Diptera > Tipulidae > Tipula > Tipula helvola. The sequence goes on from OY744483.1 coordinate 123,744,950, forward strand.
GACGGTAGTTAGATGGATCTTGTTTGTCTCCTTTTTTAAACAAAGGAACAACAGACGCTACCTTTAGAGCTTGGGGGAAGTCACCGGTACATAAACTCCAATCAAAAATTTTTGTTAAAATTGGAGCTAGCACAACAATAACTTTCTTAATCGTTATTATGTTAATATTATCTATTCCGGCCGATGTTTTATTTTTTAAATTAACTGTGATAGCCACTAGTTCTTCTTCTGTGATTGGAAAAAAGAAAATATTGCTGATCAAACCACCTCCACCGCGTAAGTCGTTAAACAAAACGTTGTGTTCTGGGATGGTTTGCGTTAATTTTTTCACAACATTTACAAAATATTCATTTAAGGAATTGGCCACTTGCGAATGATCTGTCAATAAAATTCCTGAATTCTGATCCTCAATACTAACAATAGGCTTTTCTGATTTCTTAATATTTAAAATATCATTAACTATTTTCCACTGTGCTTTATTGTCACCTATTGTTAAACTAAATTTAATATTATAATAAGAGACCTTAGTTTTATATATATCGACTTTTACCCGTTTTATTAATAAACCGTAATATTCTTTTAGCCTATGGTTATTTGGATATTCCCTCAGTCTGTTCTCTTGGACTAAGACAGATTGTCATGCTTTAAATGAGTTTCTGGACAATATTAATATGGGATCGATATAAAATAGGTAGTTTGGACGCTTATATTGAACAATTTCATAAAAAAAACTCTGCAATCGAACAATTTATTCCTCGGTCGCCTGTAGTTTTGTCAGCACGTAAGCTCATAAAAAGTGTCTAGTACTCTTAGAGCACAATTTAAACTTTTAAATCGTTTCTTGTATAATTCATATATTGTTGAGATTGAATCGAATATTAGAATCAACCCTAAATGTTTCTGGACCTATGTTGATTCGAAACGGAACTGTAGAGATATTCCCTCGTAAATGTCTCTCAATTCTGTGACTGTTAGTGGTCCACACAAAATCTCTGACATGTTTACAGCATTTTGTGAAAATGTGTATGTCCCTTCTTAGAATGATGATCTCGACTTTGATTTTAGTAAAAATTCTAACATTCAAATTCAGTTGCCACCGGCAGTTCAGTTTGACGTTCTGCATGCATTATTGAATGTTAATGTGAGTATGAGTAGTGGCCCGGACAAAATTCACCCTATGCCTATCTTTTGGTTCATCCGCTGACGTACCTATTCAATTTGAAAATCCAGTTTCATAAAGCCAAAGACCGTATCTCTTTCTTAATTAAAAATTCTATTTCTGAAAACCAGCATGGGGTTTACCCGGGACGATCAACTGTGACTAATCTTGTTTTGTTCACAACTTTTTTGACTTTAGCATTAAAAGGTGGTGATAGTGTTAAAGTAGTGTTTTCTGATTTTAATAAGGCATTCGACAAAATTGACCATGTCTTACTTGTAAAGAAACTGGAACAACTCAAGTGCTCAAAAAATTCAAAAAACTTTTTTTTATGGCAACGCAGTTCTTTGTGGAGAAAATCTCAATGCGTTTTTTAATCGGAGTCTTTGGCCTTAAAATATTTATTCCGATTTGAAATGATCTCGTTGAAACTCTTGAAGCTCTTCATATACATATTGTACATGTGTGATCTAGGTATCAGGTATCAGATTACTAACAGCTTAGTTTTCTTTACTGGTTGTTCTACCGTTAAACAGACCACACGCTTGAAAGCACAAAAATTTCTTCTCTAATACATTATGCGATATTTTTTTTTTTCGTAAAATCAAGGCAAACCAAGGTTCTGGATTGTCCTTTTAATAAAAGGATCAGTCAACCAAACAAAGAAACAATTACTTTCGTAGTGAGGAAGCCTATAAGAATTCTACAAGAATTCAGTCTGTTTCATGCATAACATTTACATTTCAAGTGTTTGTTGAGTAAAAGATAACAACAATTTACTATTTACAGTTGATATTCTTCGAATAATCTGTACAAACATTTTGAAATATTTTTTATGAGTTTGAAAGACTTGATGCCGTTATACGTACCTACTCATCGAAAAGATTGATTACCATAATAATTTTTGTTGATTGTAATGACTTTTTGTAATATTATAACAAAGGATAATGGACACGCAAAAATTATATAAACCATAAATACAGACAATCTTCAATGTTAAAATCTTAAAATAATTTATTACAAAACAATATGATTATACCTTAAAACAACGAAGATAGAAAATTAATAATAAGAATAATAACAACAATCTTCAACTAAAAAAAAAAAGTTACATAATTTATTTTTGTTATTGTCAAGTCAATGTGGATATCACAACTAATTTGACATAAAATCAGTGAAAGTACATATTTGTACGTAAGTGTATGTACTGTACATATATAAGACAAGACATCATTAAAACGAAAAACTCCGGCTTAAGAAGAAAGAATCTGAAAGTATAATATAATAAAATGAATCTGATTACATCATGATTACAACAGGTAACTGAACAGCATACATATAATATGTCAAATCACATTAACATTTGTATTATTAATTATAAATCAGTTCGGATTTAGATTGAATTTAAACGGTCTCAGTTAATTAACCTGTTTCTCATAATAATTTTCAAAATACAATATCCATATCATCATATCACTTTCGACAATCCAATCCATTTGTCAAGGTCACTTTCTAATAAATTAGCGAACAGTATACTGCAGAAAAACAATTTGATGGATAATGAAATTTTCTAAATTAATTAACCTTCCATGCAGACAGATGAGTGAAAGGTCCATCTTATCAAATCTATTTGAGTATACATTGTATACATATATCCAAATTACAAATTAAAAACCAATTTCTAAATTATAAATTCAGCTAAATGTTTTAATATTTTGGTTTTGTTTTATTTATATTATTAATCAAAATAAAACTATGTACTTTAAATTTAACTAATGCTATTTATTTTGTTAATGTAATAATTTAAATTTGTGGTCTTGTAAGCATAAAAGTGAAATGGAATTTAATTATTTTGGAAATTTTTGCGCTGCAATTTAATTTAAATTTTGTTTATAATGACAATTAACACATTTTTGGTTTTTTTTGTTTAAATGGTGGCCTCCTTATGCATACCATGTCGGTTAACTACATATTCGAGATCTTGTTCAAAATATCTTTATTAAAATTTTAAAAACAATTCCTTTTTTGTTTATTTATATGATCAGGTAGCAGTGGTGATTATAAGAAAACATTTCGAAATTAAAATACTTGCTTTAGACGGTACAAATTTCCTTTATTTCCATTGCTTAACAATTAAGAATAAATAATGACAGATGAATATAATGATTTATCAGTTGATCATATGTCAACTCTTTGAACGATTCAGACGTTTATCACATTCAATTGCAAGATCATCATTCAATACAATTTCATCTTCAGCTTCTTCGTCTCTCCGATCTTCTAAAATTGATACCGGTTTTATTTCAATTTACTAGAATAACGCGTCAAGCATTCGTGGCAATGCTCAGAATGAGGAATGTTTCCTTTCTGTAATTGCAGTTCGTGTTCTCTTCTTGATTATTACAACACGACCATTAGTTTCATTAATTCAGCTGTGATGCCTTTAGTGCACGTAGCGATCATCTCATGATTGTGGATTACTTTAATCTACCCGATGTATTGTAGTTTGACGTGGATGGTGTTTTTGTTTCAGCATTTCAACCTAAAAGCTGAACTATACAAGCACAAGTTGCGGTAAATTTTTGAATCTGTGGTAGCTCTATCTCTTATGGAATAGTAAGCAAACATGTGTGGTATTTCCATGAGATAAATTTAATTCGAATTATTTTTTTGCCATGGAAACAAGTCTCGAATTATTTGTCGCGATTCACTCATTTTATTTATTTATTTTATGTTATTACAGTCTAGCCTCCTGGACTAATGAGCAATTTGTTTTTGATTCTGACTTAATTTACTAACTTAATATTAATCTATTACCTATCTCTACTATCTATCTCCCATTGGCGTTCCTTAGAGTCTGGTAAATTGAATTAAACCACATCTTTGTATAGTGGGCTTTACACAGCACAATGCTGTTTAAACTATCAATTACCCCAACTCAAAACGTTTGGTTCTTTTAAGTCTGCGTATTAAATTCGTGTTGCTTAGAAGCTGAGTTTCCTCAATGTTCACATGATGCCGGAGCCTCTCTTCATGTCTCCGCGCTTTCCCCTGAATTTCATTTACGATGAGGTTCACTCTAAGGTCCCTATGGAGATCATTGTTCCTGACATACCAAGGTGCATCAACGATGTTCCTTAATACCATATTCTGAATTCTTTGGATGATATTTACGTTGCTCTGTTTAGTACAACCCCAAAGTTGAATACCATACGTCCAAACCGGTTTCAATATTTGCTTATAAAGTAGCAGCTTGTTGTATGTTGATAAAGAAGAGTTCCTTCCCATCAGCCAATACATCTTTCTGTATTTAATTCGTAGTTCTTCACGTTTCTTCTCTTTCGCATCCAGGGTCATGCCGAGATACTTAGCTGTGTTCGCATACGGTATTTCTTGATTTATGGTAATCGGGATATGTTCGAATCGCCTCTTTGTAAAGTTGATGTGAACTGATTTAGTTTCATTTAATTTTATTTGCCATGTTTTTGTCCATTTATAAATTTTAGTTATTGCTGATTGTAACTTTTGTGTTAACTCTTCGCTGCTTGTGCCAACAGCTAGGATCGCCGTGTCATCTGCAAAGGTCGCCATGGAATAGTAAGCAAACAAGTGTGGTATTTCCATGAGATAAATTTAATTCGAATTATTGTTGAATTATTTTTTTGTGATGGAAACAAGCCTCGAATTATTTGTCTCGATTCACTCATTTAAATCGCTTATTTTCATTCGTTTATCGCCACAATTATTTGAAATGAAACACATTTCAACTTTTAAATATAATTGTAATTGAACAGCTTTTTTCGGTTTATAGTGACACCTGCAGAATATTTTAACCTACTAATATATTCTAGGGTTTGCATCTGTACTCAACCAATGCATACAAGCCTATGACTACAAGCAATTTTTACAAATTGAAATACATGAGGTCTCCTCGCTACGCGGCAGTATAATAAAGAAAAGATATTTTTTTGTTTTTATTTTGTCCAAAAACATTTTATTATTCATTTTGTTTTTTTAGTGCAGCATAATGGTTCAAAGAAGGAAGACACGAACTTTCTGATCAAAGAGGAATACCATGTGAATTTGATTTATTCATGTAAATTTAAATTTTTTAGATAAATCTAGTGTATTATGTGTTTTAATAATAAAATATTGGAAATATTACTGAAAATAAATTAAATCAAATAAAAATTAATTTATGTACTCGATTTGAAAAACAACTCAAAGCATAAAACAAACACTTAACATCTCCCTTTCACGTAATATAATGCACTAAATAAAAAAAAACTCAGCGAATAAATTTAAAATTTATAATTTCGACTTTTTTTGTTTATTTTTCGCTTCTCTCCTTTGTTTAGTTGTTTCTTGACTTCTTGATTTTTGATTATAAATAAATTTTTGTTTCCTCTCTTTAGAAAAGAAATAAATCGATCGCTATTTCATTCCCTATCCCTTTCTTTCCCTTTGTGTTTTGTATGAAGAGAGAATATTTTATTATTTTGAATTTCGTTCTCCCGTGGAAATAAATAAATAAAAAAAATGTTTGTTTGCTTCCGCAGAGAGAGATTAAAGAAAGAAACAAAAAACGAATTTTTAATATGAATGATGAAACAAAACAATAAACAAGACAAAAAAAATCTTTACTTTACTACACACTGCCACATAGCGGCGCAGACTTAGTGTGTCGTCACTGTTTTAGTCATAGGACTGTATATTCAAGATGGCATTGACTCAACTCAATCAATATACCCAATATGCAATTCCAGCGGAATTCCATGTGCATTCTCTTGCGAAAACCACGCTCTTTCTATGGAAAGAAACATAAAAAATACACGAAATTCCATACTACTCGCCAAAGAAAAGTGCCTCAAAAATTCCGGTGTAGATACGAACCCAGTATGCAATTTTTCCATTGTGTGGGAAAACCAGCTCTAATTCCGTACTATATTCCGTATTTCAAAATACCAAAGACACAAATTTTCGATTTCATGTGTACAGGGGTTTTCTATCTCTTTCGTTTGCAAATTGCATTGCGTTTACAGTCGTGAATGCATACCTATTGTTTTCATTTTATTGGTATGGGTATGGAAAAGTGTATGGAAAAAACACGAGTTTCCGATAAAATTCCACTGCTTTTCCATAGTTTAATTTTGTCTCTTTTGAGTTGGGATTAATACCTACACCGGAATTTTTGAGACACTTTTATTTGGCAAGTAGTATGGAATCCAGTGTATTTTTGTAATGCCGAACTACATTCCGTCCAAATTATACAAGAAACATCTAATAAATTAACGAAATACATTTTTTTGAGTGAAAAGCTTGTTTTCAATTTTTTTTGGAATCTTTGAAATATTTGGCCGCCGCCATTATAAACCACAAACAAAAATTTATGAAATTGGTTATTTTATTAACCTACAGGCCGGTCTCATGAAATTTTGTTTTGTTAATTTTTAAAACTTTTCTTGTGATGTTATCGGTGTTTTTTAATTCGTATAAATGTAAACATCAAAAAAAAAAGTTCATATTTTTAATTTCATGAGACGGGCTTCACCTTGTCGGTGTAATAATAGATTCTGTTATTTATATTTTTTTTTATTTCAGTGATTATGCGAGTACTCGAATTAATATTCAACAATAGGTTTCCATGGTAGATTCTTCACCTTTTCCCGGTTGAATTGTGCAATATTTCCGAGCGTGCGTAATGGTAGATTTGCAAAATAAAATTTGTTGAATAATATTTTTTTTTTAAACATTTATTTTAATTATAAACAATTACAATGTATTCTAGGTGTTTCTAATAAGAAATTTCGAGTTCCGCAGAATGTTCCATTCGTTCCAGATTATTTAATGGACATATATAAAATTGCATACTGGGTAATTGGGTATTTCCCATCTGTCGCGCATCGGATCGCATCGGCACGAGTAATCGTATAAAAACATAAAAATGAAGCAAAGCAAATAAACAAAAATAGAGATAAAGAGAAAATAAAAAAATATTGGCGCACCAACGTGTTTTGGTTTACTTTACCTATTTAAATACGTATGTTGGCGAGGTTACTTAAAATAAGTATGTTGCTTTCTCTTTCTTACAAACAAAAAAAAATGAAAACCACAATTCTGTCAAACTTTACATTAACGATGAAACAAAAAACGTCCCCTTCGATCAATTTGAGGCATAGTAATTTGATATTTTTATTTACTAAATAAGTAAGAAGCAAGAATTCTTTAGCTTTATTAATTTTTAATTTATTGTTTTCATTTATATTTTAATAATAATCAAAAAATTAATTTTTTCTAACACAATTTATTTTTTTGTTATGGCATTGACGTTGCTGTCAAAATATAAAATAAGTATGTGAAATCAATTCGGATGATTTTACATACTTATTTAAGATGGCGGCAAATAAGTATGTCTAAATAAATAAGTATAACTTTCGAAAAGGGCCTAAGTATTTAACTCTACATAATTTTATTGTGACACACGCAATGAGTCAATCAACATATAGTTAAATATCTTGAAATTAACAAACTAATTTCGGATAGACAATACGGCTTTCGTGAAAGCCGATCCACGACCGATCTCCTGACGTATGTCACGAACAAATGGAATCTCACCCTAGAACACCACGGAGAGGCCTTTGCAATCGCCTTGGATATATCCAAGGCTCTTGATATAAGGTATGGTATGAGAATCTTATTTGTAAACTTGTGGCATACGGGCTGGGCTCGAAACCCACCAGGTGGATTAAAAGAGATCTCAATGACCGAAAAATCAGCGTCGTGTTTAATGGGAGATCATCATCGACGCACTCCCCAAATGCCGGAGTCCCTCAGGGATCACCTTTGTCACCGACCCTGTTTTTGCTATATACATTAACGATTTGCTGGATAGCACTGTAAACCCTATCCATAGCTTTGCGGATGATGCCACATTGCATTCTTTTATTTCATTCGAGGCGGAGCCTAGCATTACAGATCTAAATAATAAACGGTCAGAAGTCGTAACTTCTCTTAATTCCGATTTAAGTACAATATTTGAGTGGAGTAACAACAACTTAGTACAATTTAACGAAAAAAAGACAAAAATATGCACATTTTCATGTAAAAAAAGTCGCAACGACTACCCATTTATGGTAAGAAACCATATCCTTGTGGGTTGCGACTCAATTCGTCTGCTTGGTGTTTCAAATAAGTAACAAACTCAAATGGAATGAACACATTGTTGCATTGGCTAAATCAGCTTCAAAAAAATTCGGGTTCCTGAATCGATGCAGAAGGTTTTTTAAATCGCATCAAGTTCTCCAGATATATAAAACCTTCAGCCGACCATGTATAGAGTATTGCTGTCAAGTTTGAGGAGGTGCGTCTGGTACTACGCTCCACTTATTGGACAGGGTTCAACGCCGCGCTATCAGAATAATACGGAATCCCAGACTTTCTCAAGAACTAGACAGCTTACAGCATCGCAGAGATATTGCAGAACTCTGCGTCTTCTACAGATGCTTACATGGTAAATGTTCTGCAGAACTATCGGAGAAAATACCACCATTCGTTACAACAACAAGAGTAACAAGAGGAACAACCAATGCACATAGGTTTACGGTGAAGCTCCCGAAACCTGGAACTGAAGAAATCAAGCGCGAATTTATATACCGAACATCAAAAAAGTGGAATTCGCTAATACACTTCAAATTTACGAAGGAATATAAAATGAATAAATTTAAGGTAGCTATTAATCTTTACTTGCAGGATCGCACCCAGAGAACACACGACCGAACTCTACCTTCGTTTTTCGCGTGCATTAATCTATAATAGAGTCTTGAACCCAAGTACCCGGCCTTCAGTGACCCAAGGTTCCTGGATCAGGACTTGAGCTTATGTCGCGCGCTTTTATTGTAGACTTAGAGGCGGGGCTACAGATCCGAGTCTCCTTGTCTAAAATTCTCGGATTTGTTAGAGAGCCGGACCAATTAGCAGTCTGGTTACCAGCGGTCACCACGTGGGGGTAACACGAGTACTTGCGGAAGCAGCGAGTTACGAAGCTGACAGCAAGTGTCAACTTGAATCCCCCGAGCAACTTCACACCTCACCACCATTAATAACTAATTCATTATTAAAAACTATTTTGCTTTTTTTTAACATTTATAGAATCATCGTCAGAGTCAGAGGATGATACAGCAATAGTGATGGACGGGCTAAGTACGAAATACTCAACCCTTCGCCTTCCTCATGATTATCAGATACACGATCTATTTTATGGAAAAGAAGAAAACTATAGAAAGACTTACCCAAATGTAAAAATAAAATCAAAACAATTATATAAAAATTATATAATTAGTTAAGAAATTGATAATGTTAAGGAAACAAGAAATTGCAATAAAAGAAACTTATAAATTTGTAAAAGCACTCTATTAAAAAACTCATGATGCAAACACAATGGCGGTTCAAGGAGAATTAATCCCTAGTTTGTCAATGGATAAAAGTTGCTTAGAAAATAACTCGACTCCGTATTGACAGTTAAACTAGAATTAAACTCGACTCGACTCGCAGCATATAGTACGTTTATACTTAGGGTTCAACCTGGGTTCAACCTGGGTTCAACCTAGGTTATCTTTCACTATAAACGGAGTCGAGTCATCTTATAGTTAACTCGACTCGATCCTAAAAAATTGTGGAGTCGAGTTAACTTAACTCTAACAAAATGCAATAAAAATGGAGTCGAGTTAAAAACCAACAACAAAAATTAATTCAAAGAAAACAAGAACATTATTTTTAATTTTTTTCGAATGCGAGGTAAGCGTATCTCCATTTTGGATTTTTTCGTATTTTACGTTTGCTAGATTTTTAATTAAATTTCCATATTTTGTTTGTTTTTTAAAACATAATGGTGGCAGAAATAAACAATGTTAACTCGGTTTCAACTCGACTACGAATTGACTCTGCAGTACGAACGCTGAAAAAGATAACCTGAAGTTGACCCAAAGTTAACTACAAGTTGACTCGACCCCGAGTATAAACGTAATGATATACAATATAATGGTGCCTTTACACTATGCGATTTGCTGTAATATTTATTGTACAATATTTTGCTGCATGGAAATCGTGTAGTGCAAACGTCAGAAAATCAAATTGCATGTAAATTGCAGCCAACCGCATTTTCATAAAATTGCCGTCTTACTTTGGTAAAAGTTATTCCTATCCGGATAGGAATGAAATTTTGCCCAAAGTAAGAGCAATTCTTATTCAGAATAATTTTTTGTTTTACTTTCAACAGTTGGTACCAAGCTCTAAAATATAATTTATTATTTAGAATTTTAACAAATATAAAATAATGATATCAAATTATTGAATAAGGTATAATTATTCCAAATGATAATTAATAAAATTTAATATTCTGATTTATCGAAAAATTGAAAATTGTTATTTACTACCAACTCATAAAACTAAATATATCTAATATATGTACTCTAGTGGTAAACATTACAACTAGGAGAAGAAGAGAATTTTGCTATTCCTTCTTCTCAGCGGAATGAATCTCTTCATTCCGGAATGAAAATACACGGCATTGTTGTTGTAAAATTGCCAAAGTAAGACTACAAATGTGTGTACAATATTTTGACAGCTACCTAAAAATGGTGTCTTGTTGATGTTGTATTTGTGATTTTGCGCTTTATAATAATATTTCGAAAGACGAGGGAATCTTTCTTGCAATATTTTTAAACATTTTAGGACCATCTAATCTTAATTCATTAAAAACGAGACTTTAAATATCGTTTTCTCCAAAAATCTCGTCTTTGTAGCCAGTTCCTTCCGTACATCGTCCTATTTTTAATTTTATGCCGCTTTAATTTTCTGTTTTTAATAATTGCAATCGTAATTGCGCATAACCCGATTAACATTAAATTTGTTTGGTTTTCATTCTGAATAAGTAGAAAATTAAACCACTATTCTATTTTTTTTGGAAAGCTCATTCAATTTTTAGTTGTACAGTGTAGACAACGAAAAATTCAAATCTCATCAAAATTGCGGGGAAAATTGAATACGATTTATTTCCCCTATTGTACAATAATTATTGCAAGCAAATCGCATAGTGTAAAGGCACCTTAAGAAACATCATGGTATAAATATACAAGGTATGTTCCAACCAATCGACATATCGCCTTTTTTCCTTTTAGTGACGTCACTTTGAGTAATATTTTTCGTAACGTTAACTCCGTTTGGTTGGAATTTGTGTTTTTTCTATCGTGTACAATCGTTGAAATTTATTTCCATTTCCAATTTTAGGACTCAATACAATTTCGAAATTTCAAAATAGAACCGTTAATTTGGATTTTGTTTTGTAAAGACAATAATTAAATATGTATAAAGCATTAATCCAGTAATGGATGTTAATAAAGTTAAAAAATGTAAGTTAAATTATGAAAAATGTCTCCAAATATACATATATCAATCCAAACACAAACAAAGTTATAGATGATGAAATCTCGAAACGTCAAAAATAAATGAATAAAAATTCGGTGTAACGACTTGTTGCTGTTTCACTCAGTCTCATGTTATTTCTTTTATTCCTTCCTCTTTTTAGTTTGACTAATTTTTTCGCCTCGCCATCGTGAAAACCATGCTTAACTAAATAATTCATGCTATAATAATTGAAACTCATTTGCAACACGGAAATCGGAATATTGATTGGGAGGGTTATTAGTATTAAAATGTTTGTCGCAGATTCAAACTAATGTCGTTTTCGATTGATTTGTTCCCCCTCTATGGAAAAGCAATCTCAAATTCGGCTTTTATCGAACAAGAACATCTCATTGTTTTTTTATATTTGTGGGTTATCTGTCAAAATATAAAAACTAGAAAATTGCAAATATAAAATCTAAAAAATTCGTTTTCGATGCAATGTTGAGATTAATTTAATGACACTTCTAAACAAACAATAGCCATAACAATAGACACTGCAGACAATGAGCCAAATGACAGAGTCAAAATAAACCTATAAACATATTCGAAAAATTCAGAACAACGCTTTAACAAATTAGAAACAAAAAAAGCAAGTTTGATATCTGTTAAGGTGCTTGTGCTACCAACCTAATACAAAAAAACTACTCGTTTGGATAAGCCCGCACGATTTAAATAGAAAATTCTTACTACTTTCTGATCATAGTAGTAAATAGTAATTCACTACCCAAGTATTTTTATATCCGACAATTTTTTGTATTTTCCTGACATTTAGCTGAAAACATGAATTTTTGTCCGAATGTTGGCCAAAAAAATCGGAAAATGATGAAATTTGGTTTGCAACTTTTTTTTTTTCATCATTTTCCGATTTTGTTAGCCAACTTTCATAGTAAATCTTATAATAAGTCGGACATTATTGCTGAAAAAAGTCGGTGATGAATTCAGTTTTGTTATACTTGGGTATTACTATAGATACATGTTAAAAAGAAAGTGATCTGACTGAAAACGTTCGAGTTAAATTCAACATAACAGCAACTTGGCTGAAAGTTATCTGAAAGTAGTCTGAGTTGGATCAACATAAATTTGGTTGATTGAGTCAGTTTGTACATTGAGTTAACCACGTGTTAACTTTAATTTAGTTGAACTAACAGATTTTTTTAATACTGTTAAGAGGCAAAAGGTTGTATAAAACATTTTCGAAGTGATTTTGAAATTATTTTAAATATTTTTTTAATAATTTAAATGTAATTTTAGAACAAAGTGACATTCAAAATGTCAATTCAGATTAAATAAGAAAATCCCATATAACCACCAACCCAAAGTTCAGCCAGACCACTTTCAGTCATAACTCAGTCAATCACGTGCATAAGTACATCATCGAACTTAACGCTAACTATTATAAGTATGTATTATACAACAAACGCAAGTGCGTATAAAATTAATTAATTTTGACAAGTACACATACATAACAAATAAAACGGTATAAATTTATTATTTATTTAGTTTTGTTTAAATGCATGAACAAGTGTATATCTTAAAGTAAACAATGTTTAAGGTTTGGTAGTTAATTTATTTTTCTTTAAATAATAATTTGTTATCACGCGATGCATACTTATGTACTATATAAAGCATCTAAAAATGCGTGAAATTTCTCATACTTCATAATATAAAGTGTACTCAGGAATTAATTTAATTATTTATGGCTTAATTACACAATTGAATTTTAATTAGATTGTTTTGTTTGTTTATAAAAAGAAAACTTTCTTTCCTTATACATATTTTGTCTATCAGGTAGTCTAGTATAGTGTTTTCCATCACAGCTTGCATAATATTTAAGTTCACTAATGTGTTAAGTAAAAAAGGTTGCTAAAATTTCACAATTTTCAGTTATACATACTTAATTTCGCACATAAATTGGTTTTAATTTGTTTTTGGGCAAACGAAATTTCCAGTAATAGTTGGATTTCAAGAAGATTTGCTGAGCTCTTCTCTTGCATTCGACAAATTTGTTTATTCTGAAGAAAAAGGTTTGGTTTCATATTTAAACGTGGTTTGTTAATTTGTTATCCTTCCTCACGAAAAACCGGTATCCGTTAATGTTTGTGTTGCGTGATATTTCTTACCATAAATATATGCCCACGAACAAAATACCCACATGTATTATATATCACAAAAAATTATCATATTTCATATTTTCAAATTAGATTACATGCAAATCGCCAATATGTAACCATATGTATAGAGTGGGTGGTATCGCCGAATTAAGACAATTATTCAAGTTTAAATTTAACTTTCCATATTTATAGTCTCGGTGAAATTAGACGATGATCATTGATTCATAATCATCAACACCTATAAAACTTTATCGATGATAATATACAAAATACAAATTGTCAGAATGAATAACAAATCACGCAACAAAATCAAATCAAATTATGACAATTTCAATTCATGTCTTTGAAATTGAAAACAATTTAATTAAAACACGATTGCGTATGATTGAGAAATTACAACAATAGCTCGCATTTTTTTTTTGTTTCATTTTGTTATAATAACGACTAAATAAAGCAAATCACTGAGTGGAAGTAAACTCACTCGCCGTACTTCATGAATACTAAATAGGTAAGGATGATCATTGTAAAAAACGTGTGACGAAATTGTTAAGTAATTTGTTAAGTGCGGTATTTGTACATGTTTTATGTATATATTATGTATACAGATTTTGCTTTTATTGTACCTACTACATTATTCGTTTACGAGGTATAATTTGATGAGTCTAATCACGTTGAAAAATTGAGGTAGTTTTCATTACAATAAATTAGTCGTCACAATTATATGTATGGCAAGCATGTAATTTAGAGAATCAGACTATTTTGGAAATACAGATGAAATTTTGGTTAATTTTAATATTTGAGGACTAGCCAGCGAAACAGTAAAAACGTTACACGATTTAACGAAATTATATCACAAATTGACAATTCTGTGTTTTTTTTTAAACATGGTAACGCATAAAGTGATTAACGATTTTTCGCGAAAGAGTTGCTGCCATCTATAATGAACTAACATTAGTGCTATACAATTAATTTGATGTTAGATTTAGTATGTGAAATAAACACTTAAATGATATACAAACGAATTCAAATGAATAATAATTTAAATTTAATAAACAAAATTGTTCCTACCAGCCATTTCATACGAAAACATTATAATCCACTAAACGTCAAATTTGATTTATACATAGCAGTATACTATAGCACTAAACCTACGCGACATCTATATCAGTAAAATCGTCAATTTGTTCAAGAAACGCATTTAAAATAAAATGTCGCAGTAGCTTTCAGTAGTAATTAATAATTTTCATTTTTAGTTGGATTTTCCGGAAGAATGGTGGAAAATATTAGAAAACTGAAACTGATTTTTCAAATTTTAGATAATTGTGAAACTATTTTCATTCATAACTCAAAATCGACATAAATGCAGTTAACTATCATAGTTTCTCAAAAAAACACAGAATTACAGAATTAGAACGTGATTGTAACCGTTTAGTGCTGCCGCTTCGTAAAAAATAAAAGAGTTCCGTGTTAAAGATAATACCATTGGCATTAGATGGTAAGTAGCGTTAAGTAAAAATCAGGTTCATTTTAAATCCATTAGCCTGTCGCGGAGTGAAGCCGATTGCCAAAAATCTGGCCAAAAGTTAAAAAAAACTTTTTATTTAGGCTTTTTTTACGTTGGGTTGGATTTACTAGCTCCCTAAGTAAGACCCTCATCAGGGGGTCAAACACTCATCAGGGAGTCAAACTACCTTTATCTACTGTAGAATTTTAGTTATACCTTCGCTTAAGCTTCAGTCCTTATGTTAAATTACTTAATAACAGACGTATTGCAATAAAAAAGAAAAATAAATAAATTTTTTTTGAGTTGGCTACCTTATCTAGAAAAACCTAATACAGAAACTGAAAATCCCGAAACAAATCCAGAAAAAAATATTCAAAAAAAACAAAAATGTTATCGAATGTGACTTTTTCCGTAAAATTCTTAATATTTACGATAATGGAAATGGCTTCGTCAACCTTGCAGACACAGATCAAAGGAATCGTATGCTCAAGTTATTTTGTTGTTATGTAGCTTAATTCGTTGGGTTAGTATGGCATAGCGAATGTATTGCTCGTATCGCGTCTACTGATAGATGTACTACAAATGTGTGTCGGCCTTTTGACCCATTCGGCTTTTCGACACATTCAGCCTTTCGACCCATTCGGCTTATCGGCTTTTCGGCCTTACGACGCATTCGGCCATTTGACATTCCGTTTTTCGGCGTTCCGACCGTGTTAGTTTAGGGAGTGAGTTTGTGGTTGAGTTGAGTATTGAATTGGGATTGAGTTCTGATTTACTGAGGATTCAGTTGCGGATTTATTTTAGGAGGGTTGTGGATAGATTTGAAAATTGCTTAAGATTTATTGAGCTTTATTTGCAGGTTGAATTGTAATTTGAGTGTTAAGTTAGCTTGCCTTGTTCTGAGTTGAGATCAGCTTAAGGGTTGCGTTGAGGGTCTAGTTGTCGAATAGAGTGTTGAGTTAGGATACAGCGATTGGATGTGGTTTAGGAGTTGAGTCACCGCAAGGCGATTAAATTGTTGAGATCATGTACTCATCTGGCTTTCGAACCATGTTGATTTCGAGTTTGAGATGAACGTTAGACTTTGGGTTGAGTTGAAGGTAAAATTGGGGTTGAGTTGAAGATTGAGTTGGAGTTGAGTTATGATTAAGTTTAGGGCTGCGTTGAGTTAAGGTCAAGTTAGGGTTGAATAGGGTTTGAGTTGAAGTTGAGTTGGATTTGAGTGAGTGGTTCGGTTTTAGGGTTTAATTTGATGTCAAGTTTAGGGTTTAGTAGGAGGTTAGATTGAGTTGATTTTAGTTGAGTTCATACACGCATGTAGATTTCGTATCCAGTTGATTTTGGGATTGAGTTGGCCGTTATGTCTAAAGATGAATGGAGGGTTCGAGCTAAGTTTAGTTGAATTTGATTTACGGTATAGTTTGCTTTCGTTTGGGGTTTAGTAAGAGGTTCGATTGGGGAATTATTTGGGGGGGGGGTTGATTTGGGGTTAAGTTAAGTGCTGATTTGAAAGTCGATTTGAGGTTGATTTGGTGATTGAGTTGAGGATTGGGTTGGCGGGTAATTTGATGATTGTATTTCGGATTGCGTTGCGTTTAAGTTGGGTGTTGTTGTAAATTCAGTGTGAGGTTGAGTTGAAGGTAGAGTTAAGAGTTTCAGTTAGGGATTGATTTGGGAGTTGAGTTAATTTTCAGGACTGAAGTTCTGATCACCTTATAGGTTTCAGCCCTGTATATTTTCATCTTACTTACAACTTATATGTAATGGCAAATTATATATTTGGTGTCAAATTAGTTGACAAAATGCGTAATTGCATTTTTCTTTATAGTAAAGTCACTGGCTTTACTTGATATGTAATTAACTTGAAACAAAATAAAATTAAAGGAAGATGAACTTATTCTATGGGGAGTTGGTATGTGACTGTACACCATGTTTTAGTCAGATTACAAGTTTTCACCTTTCTCATGCCAAGGAGTGAGTCTGTAATGATTTTCAAACATTTCAAATGCGGAATAAAGATCTATCATCTTTAAATTTAATGTTTAATTTAAGTGTTAACTAATTAATTAACTTATCAATCGCACTGTTTGTTTGATTTGAACCGTCATGATTGGAGTCTCGCACGCGGGAGGCAATTGTCATAAATCTAATAATTTCCTCCAAAATTATTTTTACTCTTATTGGCGGATTTAATCTCTTCTTCAGTCTCTTTGAATTCATCGGAACCGTATAATGTGTGACTGCTTGTGCTTAAGTTAGCAATTCAAGTTTGGATGTGCGATTTTTGTACTTGCTAAACCAATTCTTCTTCTATAAACATTTAAAAAATCGCCCACGACATCTTCATCGTCTAGTTGCACCTTTATTTTTATCACCTTATGTCGTTCAACCGGCTTGCGCTAAGCGACATAGAAATCAAACGGCGGAGGAATGATCTTGTCCAAAAAGCTTTTTTGTAGCCTCAAAGACGTCAGAACTAAACGTGAAGCTAACAACGATTCAGACCACTTCCTGGTAGTTGCTGATTTAAAATTTCGTCTATCCACCATATACAATCATTATTTCTAGCGCATCATTCATTGGAGGACCGCGGCATTGAACAACCAACTTCGACATTACTGTCTAATATTGGACAATAAATGATTTCCTGACTCCGTTCAATACTCAAGCAGAATGATGTTCTTTCACCGGATCAGAGCAGGCACCAAAAAGATTTTAGTATTATAACTCGAGATAGGAGTGTTTTCAACGGTAATTTTTTTGCCATTACGATAAAATTACATAATCTATAAAAGTGACAGCTATTTCAACCAATCAGTGCGCTGAATTTGTATGCCTTAAGGCAAAAGTTTCTTGAGGTCATGAGAAAATGTTGTCAAACATTTTTAAGTCTGCAGTGTAGCACAGTTGTAGCTAGTAGCTACCAAATTTGTCACACAAGAAGCCTTTACATGAGAGAAACAATTCATCTATGATGATGACAAAACACTCAATACACAATATCTCGATGTACAATAACAATCCCGATAGATTCTCCAAACCACAATGTTGAAACTCTTTACTTGGCCAGTCACAATTTTAAGTAACACAATATTAGACACACGACTCATAAAAATATAAAAATGTTTTCGACAGCACCATAAAAATGTACGATTTGAAATTTAAAGGAACATATTTGAAAAGATATTATTTACTTCATGAATAAATGACTGTTTGCATAAAACAAACAAGAATTCCTGTACCATGCTTTTTTGCCAGATTTAAAAATCGGACGAATGAAAGATGAGGGTCAGCAGAGTTGAGCAAATTGTTGAGCAAGTCTCCTTATATAGTAAAAAACCATAAAAACAATCTTACAATGTATCGTCTCATGCATGGTATGTTCATTTTCACTTAAGTCGTAAAACACCATTTCTTTTTAACTAAGCACACTTACATACTTGGCTGACTATTAAAAAACAACATAAAATAACAGATGTATGTATAATAAAAAATATTTAAAATCACAATTATAGTCAAGAAGGTATTTAGCAAACTTAATTAAGTTATCGTTTTGGCATTAACAAATTAATTTAAGCGTGAGAGAAGATTGTTACGTATGTACATAAACGCAAATACGCATAGTTTTGTACTTCGGACACAAGTTAAAACAATTTACAAAACAACAAATAGATGATTTCACTGTTAAAATGCCGACACTGTGGTCTTGGTCTTTGTATAATTACAAATAACCAATTTGTTTTCTTTGACTATACAGTAATGAACGCACTTTAACGCATTTAATAATGATGATTTTATTTCTTCCGAGGGAGATCAATCATACTAAAGGTTAATACCAGTTTTATAATTATTTTAGTTTATTAAATCGCACATTGTCTAGAAATTTCTCAAACAACACAAAAAAAATTATCTTTCCGTTTCCACATTAAAAAGAAAATCAAATTAGAAATTTGAATACAATTTGTAAAGCAAAAAAAAAATAATTCACACATCAATCAATCACGGTGTATAGTTATGGTCCCATAATCGTATAATTGACGAACGACAGCCAACCACCAAATAAAAATGTTGCGCTTAGTGCGTCTCATCAGTTTTTGTTTCTGAAAAATTTGATTAGAATCAATCAAAGAGAAAGTGATAATGATGATTGTTATAATACAGAAATACACATAAAAATTAATGATGGTGATTGACAATCATCGCATGTATTCATACCATAAAATGTTAAATACTCATAAAATAATTTTTGTTTTATGTAATGAATTTTATAATTTTACTTTTGCCAATTTGTTTATTTTAAAGTATTTAAGCGCCAGTAGTGATTTACAGTTTATTTCGCTTACTTTTCACCCATAGACACGAAATGTCAACTGAAATCGATTTTATTAGTTTCGCACCAATTATGTTCCTCGGCCGACGTAATACGATAACGATAACTTGCTCTGAAAGTCACTTCAGTGGTTTTAACGTAGAACCACTGTGTCTGTACAGCTTCCATGTTTTTGGTGTCACGAATTGTGCTCAAAATTAGCTATAGGTAATTGCTTGGAAATGGCAAGAGCTAGAGAGATGATGCTTAGAGGAAAAATTCGAGATAGCTGTCGTTAGATAGAAGATATTTAACCTATGTGAAGTTAGCCCAGACGTTCCTCTGGAACTTCATTACGGAAAAAACTCCATTTTATTATTCCATTTTCATTGCACTTGTCAAATTTATAATAGCCAAGTTTTAGAATATTTTTTTTTTTTCCGCTGGCGCTACATCCCATGGAGGGATTTGGCCGCTTCATTTTTGAAGTTTCGTAATCATTTTTACAACAGATAATGAGTGATTAGTTCATTGATCCTTACATTAAACCAGCCGTGATTTTTTCATCACCCGCCGGGAATCGAACCCGGGACCTCCGGAGCTTAAAGCAAGCATGCTAACAACTGTGCTACCGGGGCGGCTAGTTTTAGAATATGCCATATTGAAATATGTCGTCGTGTACGTTATGCCATAGTGTACCATTTACCGTATTGAAAAATGCCGTTTTGAAATATGCCATATCATACCTTATGCCGTAATATACCATATGCCGTATTGGAATATGTCATTTTGAAATATGCCATAGTGTATCTTATGCCGCAGTGTACCATATGTCGTTTTGAAATATACCATAATTTACCTTATGTCATATTTTCATATTCCATTTTGAAATATTCCGTTTTGGAATATGCCATGTTGAACAGATCCCTTTAACTATTAGATGTAGATCCGACGTAGACAACATAATGCTTGTACCAAAGATAAAGCCCCAGTAGAGTGGAAGACGGCTCTAATATATCCACTTCATAAAAAGGGAGATCGATTAAACTGCAACAACTATCGCGGTATAGCTTTGCTGAACACGGGCTACAAGGTTTTGGCTAACGTAGTCGCAGCAAAGTTATCAACTTATAGCGAGAGGATCTTGGGTGATTATCAATGTGGCTTTCGGCCAAATAGATCAACGACCGATCAAACTTTCACGCTGAGGATTTTGCTGGAGAAATGCTATGAAAAGGACATCCCTGTACACAGTCTATTCATAGATTTTCAACAGGCGTATGACAGCATTAAGAGGAACACGTTATGGAACGTATTGTCCTATCTGGGCATACCGTCAAAATTGGTTTCAATGTGCCAGCTCTTAATGGATGGCTCAATATGTAAGGTGCTAATAGAAGGCAAAATTTCGGATGCCTTCGAGATAACATCTGGAGTGCGGCAAGGAGACCCAATAGCTCAAACTCTATTCAATCTATCATTAGAGTATGTCATTCGTCAGCTTAATATAGCCCAGCGTAGCTGCCTGTATTATAAATCAACCCAGCTATTAGCATACGCTGACGATATCTGATTCTGGGTCGCAACATCATCTCTCTGAAAGAGGTCCTCCTCCCGTTGGAATTAACAGCCCAACAAATAGGCCTTCAGATCAATGAAGCGAAGACCAAATACATGGTGACCGCGAGAAGGCAGACTCGTGGCGACTTCATTTCAGGAGATACTCAATATGAAAAGGTGAATGAGTTTAAATACCTAGGATCACTGATCACTGAGCAAAACTCCGTTTCTGTGGACATTTCATCGAGGATCGCAGCAGGCTACCGAGCATTTTACGCCAATATAAAAATTTTCAAGTCTCCTCATATATCGCGCAAAATAAAATTGGACATCTACAAGGCGCTGATAAGACCAGTTGTCACCTTTGGTTGCGAGTCTTGGACACTAACAGCGCAAAACATCCAGAAAATCGCTGTAACTGAGCGTAAGATGATAAGAAGAATTCTCGGTCCCATTAAAGTGGGAGCCACGTACAGAATGCGAATGAATCACGAGATCAGAAATGATCTCGATAAAGTCGACATCATAGGATTCATAAAATCGTCAAGGCTGAGATGGCTTGGGCACGTACTACGTTCACAAAATCGGACCACTAAACAGGCCTCGGAGTCGGCACCAGCGAAAGTAGGACCTCGTGGGAGACCACCTACCCGATGGATGGACGACGTTGAGAGGGACCTGTACACACTCGGTCACCGTGTCTGGCGTTCTCTTGTGGCGGATCGGATTATTTGGAGGAGCATCGTTGAGGCGGCCAAATCCCTTCATGGGATGTAGCGCCAGCGGAAGAAGGAAGAAGACTCTTTTTATGCGTTCGTTTTTTTGCTCAAAAAAACTCCGATCTTTTTTACCCCGGTGGTCATCAGCGAACACTAGGATAGGGTAATTTTATTAAAAAAGCCGAAAGAATCATAGTGTTAAAAACAGACAAACAGACAAATACACACATAGAAATTTTCCTTCTGTTTTTTCTTGGTGAATATAATAATTCGCCAAAGCAGTACTATCGTTCTGGTATATAACGTATACAGTTCGAGTTGTATTTTTGTAGTTTGGTCGTAGCTACCTGATGAGTAGATCGAACTTTTTGTTTTGAAATTATCAGTACGAAACCAAACTACCGAAAGAACTGAAGGAAATTTTCTTTTTTTTCTGTAATGGGTATAGGGGGGGAGGGGGGGGGGGGGTAAATGATATTTCTACTTTTGAGTGGTAGATGTATTATGAGTAAATGCTCTTTTATTTCACAGAGGTTTACCAAACCGTAGAGCAAAAAAACGAACGCATAAAAAGAGTCGGTGTATTATTAACTCTACTTTTACTTGGGTTTTTTTGACAACCGAAAATTATTTTTTTTATCGGGGAAAAAAAATCCAAAATTTCTGTGAATTGAAAAATTTAAAATAAAATAATATGAAATGCTTCGATTAGGATAATGATATTAATAAAAAATATTAAAATAATAAAAAGAAAATGTAATGTTGACATTTAAAACACCAAAATTATTTGTCAAGTAAAAAAGTTGTTCGCTGATGTCATCAAAAAAAAACCGAGTTTTTTATTGAAGTGAAGTTTGCGGGGGTAAAATCTGTCAAAAAAAACTCGGGTATTTTCTGTCAAAAAGCCATCAGCGAACACACGGTATGAAGTAGTGTAATGTTAAAACAAGAAGTAACTGAGTTACCTCAGCTCAACATTACGAAGAAATTGTCTCCATATCTCTACACCCGCAGCAGTTTTTATCCTGCTAGCTGCAGCGGGAGGTAAATCGGTCGTAGGTTTTGGTGCGAGATAGAGGTAGACCTTGTTATGCTGCTTGGGAATTAGGAATTTCGGTGATCTTTGAAATCACAAAAGGATTGGGGATACGTTTAGAAAAGTTGGACCTGTCTACAGCGACCAACAGAAAACTAAGTTATTTGTCCAGCATGAATGGACAGTTTTGGGCCTTAGCCACTCATTATTTGAAAAAAAAAAAAAATTAATTAATAATTCCCTGGATGAGGGTTTAATTAGTAAGTAAACCTGATCAGTAGCAGGTAGTCAAAAGAAAGGGTGAATGACGCGGTTTAGCTGTGCATTCACCTGCCTCTAAAGAGGCTATTGACTCCCTACTACTGATTGTACCTCTTTTAGTTAGTTATGGGTTTTTTTTTTTTTTTTTTATATTTACCTTTTTTCCTTGATATAGATTACCGAAAGATAACAAAAAAAAATAATTAATTTATAGATCGACAAAAATTATTTATTTTCCCAAACAATTTTTTTAACATAGATCAAAAACAAATCTACTCAAAACTTCTAACCTGACGGTTAGCAAAAATAAAAAAAAAAATGGTCGCCTAACCTGACGGTTAGCAAAAATCAACAGTCCCGAATAAAATTTTTGCGAGGTTTTTATGCAATTTTTCTGCTGATCGGTGAAAAAAAAAAAAACACATATTTTCTTTTTTTCTCTTCCAATAAATTTGAAAAATTCCATAATCACCCCACAACATGAGGCACGTTTTGGCTGCATGTGTAACCACATGAACTGCCCAAGTTGCAAAAAAAAAAAAAATTATATTTTCACGCTTATTTTTACCTTGAGAAATTTAATTCCATCGACAATGACCCAGGTTGAATAAACGGAAACGAAAATTGAAACTTCAACAAAAACAAATTTGTCTACACACTGATTAAAGAATGTGTGATAATAAAAAAAAATATTCTTATGTTTGTTTACCGAAACTTGAGCTTCCGCAAATAAACATAAATGAAAACACAAGTCATATGGGCACGCGCCATTGGAGATATTAGGATTTTACATTAATTTAGTTGTTGGTTATGAATCTTGCTTATGTGCATGTTTTAATATGTACAAACAAGATTGTTCCAACACAATTAATGTAAATGTAAAGTGAACTGTACCCGGATGTCATGTAAATTTGTATAATTTAGAAGAAAAAAAATCTTCAAATGTGGGGTACAGTTTTATACGCGAATTTGATGGATAAGATTATTTTGTGACGGGGATGACAAGCGCCCGTTACAGTAGTTTTCTGTATTTTGACATTTTACCCTTTGAGCAACCCAATTCGGAACTCGGTACGCTACATATATTATTAAAATAAGTTATGATTAATTGTATTAAAAAGATAACCTGTCACTTTCTTTAAATCCATAAATTGTAAATCGTTAAACGTCAAACTTTATTGTAACCTTTACCACGACGGTAATGACATCTGATGAGGTGAAACAAAACAAAACTTTTTCCATGCCCCATTGTAACCTTGTTTGTTTGTTTTTAAATTTGCTCAGGCCAGATCTAATCTAGGATCCATAAGGCCGATGATTTTAAACAGCATGTATTTCCAGAAATTTCTCAGGGGAAATTCTGGAATGCCGAATTATATTTTTATTTTATGCGTAGTAATTAATTTTATTATTTTAATACGTAGTATTTAAATTACGGTTATTCCAGAAACTTTTAAAAGAAGCCCTAGACGTCCGCGAATATAGCTTTTGTATCACTTTGTGATACCTCCTACTAGCACAGATATTATGGGCCTTATACCTATAAAAATGCAGTACCCGGAACCACTATCTATTTTATTAAGTTGAAAATTGTGATACCCTCGCTCAGTTATACGATATAACGGGCCTTATACGAAAATGCGCAGTACCCGGGACCAGTGGCGTAGGGAAGGGGGGGTTGGGGGGGGTTGAAACCCCCCCCTGAGTTTCACTTATCATAAAATAATTACATGGTGATTTGTCGATCCACACAGTAAACAAAATCATTTATAATTCAAATAACCTGTTATATGTAGGTATAATACATGAAACTTATTTTTGATTCTGTAACGTGAAAGTGGCATAATACTAGCAGTGTTTTTTATAGATTTGTGTAGAACCTTCATCCAGACTAAGCCGAAACTAGTTTAACCAAGCTAAGTTAATTAAAATGTTTAAAAGACTGTCATGTAGAAACGCTTCTAATAATATTTAAATTTTTGCAAAGAATACCACGTGCGTTTTAATTCAGCGTATGGAAATGCCTCATAATAAATGCAAGCAAAACATAATTAACTTAACGTTGTTTTGAAAATCGTAGCGCTTTAAAAATCAAATGTGCCAAAAAGACACATCTTGGTTGGATTAGGCTTAAATTGGAGAGTTTCAGTTCAGGAATAACACTTTAATTTAAAAACCAAAGAACTTGTTTTAGTGGAAATTGTTAGATATATTTATTTTTAAAAAATGTGAAAAATTCAACATGTACAGTTTTGTTCTTGTTACAAGAGACAAAATACTATCGAAAACGAATCGAAAGTGATGTTAGAACATCTCAGCACAGCTTTGACCCAATCAGGACAAAATATTTATTCAGCACTATAAGCAAACGACTATTGGTGTGAAATATACCTATACTCAAAACAAAACCTACAAAAATTCTCTCGGTAGAAACAAAACCAACACAAATGTTTTATACAAGCCATATTCAAACAAATTAAATTACTTGTATTTATCAGTGTGTTTGTCAGTTTTATAATTATTTCTATATATCAGTTTAGCCAGTTGATGAATCCATAAAATTGAGAAAATAAAAAGTAATAAACATAATTAATTTGTATTAGTGTAACAAAACACTTTTTGTTTTCTAAATTTCAAACCGTCCCCATTAAAAACAATTGATTTAATACAACACTTATAACGTAAAGCATCCATCGCTAATATAGATAAATGTAGTATTGGTGTTGTTAATACAAGCCGAACGAAAACAAGAACGAAAATAACAAAAATTTGTCATTCCAATTCAACTCCTGATGGAAAGGCGCTTACACACGATCTAAAAATCGATCGACACATAAGCAAACCAAAAATTTAATGATTATGTATTAATATGTGATCAAATGTGTACCGATATTCAATTTTCGCATGAATTCTAGACTAAAATATACATATTTATTTATGATTTTAGAGAAAACTGTAAAAACAAATTAGTAATTTTTTAGTTAACCGATACATCGGTCGATTTTCAGATCATGTGTACGTTCTTTAACCCTTAAGTGAAATGAGTTTTATGGCTGTATGACACTGGCTAGTTTTCAAGTGCTATAAATTGCTGTAAAAACAAAAAAGCGAAAAAGAGAACGAATCTAAATAAAGTGAGACAACACTATATGTACTTATTTTGACATTTTAAAAAACAGTCAACAAGCTTTTTCAAATTATATTGGCCAAGAAATAGCAAATTTCGACAACGATCTCCGAACACTCGCCAAAAATAAAATAAATGCCATATGAAATAAATACGATTCAAGATAAAAGAAATGACGAAAAACAAAACAGAAATAATTAATGTAATTTTTTAATTCAATATACATATATTTATAATTTATATTTTAATGATTTTTATATCAAAATGAATCAATAAAAATCTAAGTTTAACTCTTGTTTCTATTCGTTTAAAATAATCATCCTCAGAACCTTCCTGTATAGGGGTACATCCTCGTCTTCTATTTCTTTTAACAATTTATGGCTGAATCCTTCACTTTCTCGATGTAACAGCTATTTCGAAGAATATTTTTTCAATTTCTTTTTTTTCGGCTTTCCTTATATTTAAATAAGCAGCTGTTCGTAGCATATGAACGTTAGTTGCTACTAAAATTTCTAATAGGTCCGCGTCCGACATATGATAAACACCACACTAAAATATTTATTTTAAAAATATGACGAAATGTCAAAAACAAGCTGTCTATGTCAAAAAAAATAATTAAAATTGAATTATTTTTTGCTAGAATTGCTCCATTTAAATTGCTACAAAAGTGGGCAATGAAATTTTAGATCAATTTTTCATGAATTTATTTTTATTTTTTGCCTATATTGTATTCACTCCCTCTTATGAATATTTTATATATGCATTATTTGGCCTGCTCTAGTTTTATTTTTAATCACTTAAACAATGCGAGAAACTAGCCAGTGTCATACAGCCATTATATAATATTTAAATAGAAAATTTGAAGATTTATTTTATATCGTGTTCGTATACGGCGTCATTTTACTAATACTTATATCACTCAATGTATATTTTTAGCTCGGCTTTTGTGTTGATTTTGACTTGATATTACGTTGTATTTCGCACTTTTTTTGCTTAGTGCGGTTATAATTCGGTTTAAAATAGTTCATTTATATTGTACAAATAACCATAATTTTCGGGAATTACCTATAAGTAAATCGTTTTAGATATTTTTCATTGGGCAAATTTTCATAATTACTCTGATACATTAATATTAAAAAATGGCAGATAAAAAACGAAAATTTGTAAACACAACATTAACCTCATTTTTTACAAAAAAAAAT
The DNA here is from genome assembly GCA_963556165.1 of Tipula helvola. Taxonomy (NCBI): domain Eukaryota; kingdom Metazoa; phylum Arthropoda; class Insecta; order Diptera; family Tipulidae; genus Tipula; species Tipula helvola. Next base: position 123,772,399 of record OY744483.1, read on the forward strand.
AAAATTAACGATGCCATCGAAACTATCCCAAATAGTACCTGTTGCAGCAATCAGATTGTCGAAGAAAGAAGTCAACCTCAAACTTCTAGCCCGCTAATGTCGAATGTAACTGAATATGACATAAGTAAATTAGTAAAGGATGTGAATTTTAGTGAAAACAGGGTTGAAAATTTTAATCGCGTTTGGTATCCTGAAGAATCAGAGAATTTTCCTTCAAGTGGGAAAAGAAATTTAAGATTTAAGTTTTCCTGGTTCAAAAGGTGGATTTGGTTGGTGTATTCAAAGCAAGTTGATGGTGCTTTTTGCAAATATTGTGTTTTTTTTTCATTGTACCACGGCGGTGGTGGTCAACAAGTTTTAGGAAAATTAGTGAAAACTGCATTTGTAAATTGGAAAGATGCTGTTGAAGTTTTCAATAACCACCAGGAAGCTGAATACCACAAAGTCGCCTTTTTACGAGCGCAAAATCGATTGGCAATTGCGATTCATAATTTTGAAGCCATTGACGTTTTAATAGATTCTGCACATAAACAACAAATTATTGAAAATCGTTCTCGTTTACGTCCAATAATTGACACTATTATTTTTTGTGGTCGGCAATGTATTTCTTTACGAGGTCACGTAGAAACCGGTGCACTATCTGAGAAAGAACCAGATCATAATGATGGTAATTTTCGTGCTCTCCTCAGATTGAGATTGAAATGTGGAGATCAAGAACTGAAAAATCACCTTCAGTTATCGGGGCGAAATTCAGCGTATATGAGCCCTCAAATACAGAACGAAATAATTGGGGTCTGCGGCAAATTGATTACTCGATCAATTGTTTCCCGAATAAATATTGCCAAATATTTCACAGTATTAGCTGATGAAACCAGTGATATATCCAACATTGAACAGTTTTCGTTGTGTTTTCGCTACCTAGATGATGAATGCAGAATTAGAGAAGATTTTCTTCAGTTCGTACCAGTTACTGATGTTACTGGTAAGGGTCTTGCTGAAGTTATAATTTCAACAATAAATAAACTGGGAATTAATGCAAACTACATGGTAGGACAGGGTTATGATGGAGCATCTTCAATGAGCGGACGATTGCATGGGGCACAACAATATGTCAAAGAACATTGTCCGTTGGCAATGTACGTTCACTGTGCATCTCATAGCTTAAACTTGGCTATATCCGATTCATGCCAATTGTTAGCAATTCGTAACTGCATGGACTCACTACGAGCTGTATATAATTTTTTTAACACCCCGAAACGTCAACTGGTCTTATCACAGACTATTGATAGTAAAGAATCAGGTACGTCTGCCACCCGATTAAAGCAATTGTGTCCAACGAGATGGATTCAGCGACACGAATCGATACTGGTTTTTTTAGAGCTGCAAAATATAATTATTATGGCGTTAGATGAAATTACATGTTGGAATGATAAAACCACAGCATCGAGCGCAACGCAATTATTATCTGCAATAAAAAATGTGACTTTTCAAACGTCACTTCAAATCATCGCCAAAGTTTTCGCAATTACGCTACCGTTAAGCCGTTTCTTACAAACGGAAAATCTGGATTTAGCTGCAGCGATCGATTTAGCAATCGATGTTCAAAATGTTATTTCAGAGATGCGCCGTGATGTCGATAAGAGTTTCTGACATATTTTTAATCAAGTGGCTCATATTTGTAAAGAGAATGAAGTGGATATTACCATTCCGCGTCGGACTGCACAGCGTTGTGATATTAACGCACGTTCCCCTGAGGAATACTTTAAAATTTATATTTGTATACCATTTTTGGATGCAGTGTCGATGCAAATAGAACAACGATTAATAAAGCACAAGGAAATACTTTCATCATTTAAATGTATTTTGCCAGATAAGTCTGGTTTCAACTTAAAAAATGAGGAGCAAGCCAAAATTTTATTCAACAAATATGAAATAATAACAAACTGCGGTTTCGAACAGGGATTGGGAGAGTTGAAGTTATGGTGGAAACATGTTGCTGCTTTGAAAAACCAATCAATCACCACACCAATCAATGGACTCAAAGCGTTGGTGCTATGTGACAAGAACATTTTCCCAAATGTTTATATTTTATTAAAAATATTTATAACATTGCCCATTACAACGGCAACAACTGAAAGGTCCTTTTCTACGCTTAGACGCCTTAAGAGTTACCTACGAAACACAATCGGCGAGGAGCGACTAAATGGATTAGCTCTATTAAATATCCATAGAGGTGTGGATATATCAATAGACGGTGTCCTTGATGAATTGGCCTCATCGTCTCGAAGAATTAATATAAAATTATAAAAAATGAAATTCAAATAAATACATACTGATATGCAATATTTCATTATAGAAATTATTTTTTATTTAAAACCCCCCCTTAGAAAATTTCTGGCTACGCCACTGCCCGGGACCACCAACTTAATAAAGATGTTAACACTACAAGATTTATATTGCGATTCCCCATTGTAACCTTTTGTCCTCGAATATTTTGACATATATGGTGGACCCAATATGCCGCGTAATTGTCGGTTAGTTTTTGTTTTGTCCGTTGAACCGTAAAGTGTAATTACAAAAATTGGAATGTTATGGGGTCGCCACAATAATATAATTGAATCTGAAAAAAGAATCAATATATAGATTTTGCAGGTCAAATTCACTCTTTTGCAAATGATATTCAATATTTTGCAGTTCATTCACAATTTTTTCCATCTCATCCTCAATTTTTTACATAGGAAATTCGTTTTTTTTTTTTTTAAGAAATTCAAGTTTGTAAAATTCAAAATCAATTTTTTGTAAACCGTGGTGCTTATTGTACTGATACCTCAGAAGCAATATCACTCTGGCCACTATCTAATCCTTAATCTGCTGAAAACCAAACTCGGAAAGAAGGCCATTCCTAACAATTGCTCTGCGCCTATCCCCAAGATTCTGAACAGTAACAGTTATGTTTGGATATTTGTGTGTATACATTTGGTGGGTCTGTAAGATGTTGTGTCAGTTTCTAAATGTGTAATAGTGTAATATGTAATATTTATTTATTTGTGTGGTTCATTTCATGCGAACACATGGTAAATTTGCCAATGTGGTCGCTGGCCAAATAGCGACCAGCGAATATTATTGACAGGTTGGAGACCGTCTATTCAGCCGTCGAGAATATTTAAGACAGTAGACAACGAGCTCGGTTGCTCGAAACTAGTACCGCATATATATGTAAAAATAAAAATTTTAAATTATCACTATAAGGGGTCGAAACGCCGCTCGAAACGCGATATTTTTAAACTCGATAATTCAAGGCGCCCGTATACCAATAGACTTAAGGTTTTTTAACACGCAGTCTACACTAAAAAGATAAATTTTTTTTAGCTCGCTTGTGTTATATTCTAAAAAGTTAGTAAATTTTTTTGTTGTTGTATTATTTTTGGTAACTTTTTTAGAATATAACACAAGAGTCAAAACGCGATATGACGAAACGCGATATGGTAGAAAATGCGATATGGTACAAAACGCGATATTTCAAAACGCGATGGGGTAGAAAACACGATATTTTAAAATTAAAATTTTAAAATAATAATAAAAATTAAAATAATAATAATATTATTTTAAAATAATATTAATTATTAATCTTCCTTCATTTAATAAAATTTTCCTTCACCAAAATGATGAAATTGAACATGTACGATAAGAACTAGGAAATCGCGTTTTGAAATATCGCGTTTTGTACCCACCTAATATACATAGCATATATTATTTATATATCCATCCATCCTCAATCTATTTGTGAGATTGCATGTTGGGCTGGGATGAGGATGAACAGGTTGCGAGCTGAAATTGTGACTCAAGGAAACTTTTGTTTGTGCTTGAGTTAGGTTATGAGGGAGAGGGGTGTTTGGCGGTAATCGTTTTGGGAGATGGACTCTGGTTGGGAATGTCTAATCTATTAATCCAATAATTGATTTATAATTTGGTTAAACGATGAAAAATTTTAATTACATTTTGGGTTCTAACCGTTTTAATACAGACATAACACTCTAGAGGCTGATTTTATATACATTCGTTTTTTATTTTCGGCTGGAGACTATCAAATTTTTACATATTTCCCATGGGAAACTTGAACTGAATTTATTTCTTGCGATAGCTTCACATAACACTCTAGAGGCTGATATTATAACAATATTAAATATTTTTTTTCCCACGAGGAATTGGAAGCAAGTTTTTCCAACCTACAATATTGATAATATAGTCTTCTTGTAATTTCCGTCTAAACACTATCACACTGATTACGACTTAATTTTTTATTTTCGGCTTTGATAACACAATTTGCATTATCGATTTTCTGTTTCGGCTAAAACTTTCGACTGATATTAACAAGGTTCTGCATTATCAACTTTTCAATTTCGGCTGGCCGTAATATTTAGCCGTATACATACCTATAATATATAGCCATTACTCATAAAATTAAAAATTCAACTGAAACTTATTTAGTGGATTCGGAGTGTGAGGAACTGACTATTTATTATTGGTGCGATTGCGAATGTGATGCCTATAATAATACAATCTTCTCTATTGATTATTTCATTTTTGTATATTTAATTTTTATATTTTATGTTTATAACTTCAAACCCGCTTTTATTTTTATTTACTTTTTATTTACGCAGAACAAAACACTATGTAGATGTTGGGAATTTTTTAAAATATTTCTACGACTAAAAAATTCAATAATACTACAAAAACGCTGACTGGGTAGGAATGAACGAGCTATTTCATGAATTCGAATAGCGCACTTGCTTTGCCTTTGATAATATTGATAATACTGCCATATCATGGGCTATATAAATAAAACATCCCACCGTAATTATTGTAAAGACCAAACAAATGAAAACTTGCCTGTATTTCAGGCGGCAAGAAACCGTGGAACATTACTATGGGTTCACAAACCAAATTCTCGTCCTGACGATCGTGCGAAATTTTCTCTATATGTAGATACTAGCTAGCTATGACATACAAAGCTTCTTTTTACAATCAAAGCAGATGTTCGATCTGCAAATGCTACGAAAAAATCAATGTCAAATTACTTATTTTCCAATAGATCATGTTTTCCGGAAGATGGCTGATCGAGCGAAAGTAGTATAATGGTAAGTACATTTGCCGCTAGTTGTCACTACTAAAGTAGAACGAAATTCTTTCACTTTTCCAAAAGGTGGCAGCGTTAAACGACACCAGTGGTAAAATCTTCGCTCATTTATCATACAAATCATACCTTTCTTTATCAAATTTTACTTCGATTATTAATAATTCATTAAATCGTAAAAACACACATAGTCTAAAAAAACACCTTTATCAAATAATTTGGCAGCATTATTACATATACGGAAAATTATCAGTAGTAGTGACATCTAGGTTCAAGACTGTTTTCTATTATATTAGTAGTGACAACTAGTGGCATCATCTGGAAGGTCATGTTTTCTAACAGATGGCACCATTCGCGAAAGTAATATTTTCTTGACAGTTTGACATGATCTATTGTTTCAATCCCCAAATCCTACAAAATACTACATAATTTTGCATCATACCGGAATATTACGTTCTGCCACTTCTTTTAAAGTAAATTTATTTTTGAATAAGTTCAGGCGAACGAAATTTTGTTTTCATTGGTTCTGACACCGCATTACTTTGTAAACTGTCTTTTCTAAAGGTTCGGCTGTTAGGGGCCGCAGTCCGCTAGATACATAATTGCTGTGTTTCATTGGCCTGAGTAAACTACTCACAAGTACTTGTATCTACTCGAAACCACTCATGCTCAAACGATGGTGTAGTGGAAGTAGTTACTCGCAAAATTAACGGCAGAGGGATTTTAGTTTTAAAAATTCTAATAGATGGCTCTATACCAATTTTGTTTGTATGGTATGTCATCTTTTTAACCCTAATCCAACCAAAGTGTGCCTTTTGGCTCATTTGAAAAATAATATTAATTTAGTTATAAACTTGTATGTATTTTAATTTGAAACATTTCCATACATTCCATAGAACGTACTTGGCATTTTTTACAAAAATTTAGTAAGTTGATTAGAATTTGAATTTGCTGACATAACAAAAATATATGTTGGTTGGATTAGGGTTAAAAAAAATTTTTTTCGCTATGTTTGTGATACGACACGGCAATTTTTAAATCGCAAAAATATTTTAATTATTTTGTTGTTTAATGTTTTATTATTTATTATTATTAATTATTATTAGCAGTTTTATTTAAATTGAGGTTATGTTTTACATCTGTCACGAAAATTTGCGTTCCATTGAACATCTACTCACAAGTACTTGGCACTGGCAGTAGCAAATTGTTTCCAATGGAACACTACAAATTATTGTCAGTTTGATTTATTAACATTTTGTCTTCGCAGTAATATTATGGCCTTTGAATTGATTTACGCTACGCGGAAACTTTTTTGATTATTTATGCAGTCTTACTTAACTGGCGGTTTAAATTGATTAATTAAAGTCATATGGTAAATTATATAGTATTTTATGAATAAATTAAAATTAAATTATTCAAAGAAACCCAAAAAATTATTACACTGTTTCAAAGAACTCCCATTTTAGGACAACTTGTTTTTTTTTGTTGTTATGAATTATACTAAAGTTTACTTTCACTTACCGGCCGAAAAGGTGGTTTTAATTTTTTTATATTTTTTTTAACGACTTTTCCTTTCATTTAATGAATATACACATTGAAACAATAGATGTTCTGTTGAGAACATAATCTGCGCGCTTATGACGACGCGATCTTGTTGATAATGATGACCATTATAAAGATTGGTGCGGGACGGGTGAATAATATTTGATTTCATTTTAATTTCAATTGTGCTAGGAATACCGTAACTAATTTTATTCAACAATATTGTAAGTGAGATTAAATTACGGATAGACATATTTTTAATTTTGTTTTTATTATTAAACATTTTATTTATTTCGTCTTTCATTTTCTATAGTTGAACTTAAAAAGATCAAAGTCAAGTTTCTTTCAATTTTGTTGCTTTCGTATGTATACAAACAAATATATACAAGTAGGAGTTTATAGAAATATTTTAATAGCAAACAATTTTAAAAGCATTTATAGTTTTGTTGCCGAATTGTGTTTTTTCTTTCTATTTATGTATGTCTGTGTTTTTAATTCTTATATAATATGTACTTTGTAAGCTTATTGCAGAACGAAAAAGTCGAAATTTCTTTTAGTTAAATTTAGGAAGTATTATTTACAACAATAATATTGAGAGTTATACCGGGTGAACCATCTCAGTTGACCCTTGTAGAACAAAATGTTTCAAGTTCGAGGAAACCTAATTAAATTTATTTTTTGATGACCTTGAAAAGACAAAGCGAAAACAAGTTCATTTTTTAAATACAAAAGGTTTGTTGAGAAAAACAAAATTGTGATGATTAGATCAATAGAATTTAGTTATTTTCCCCTCAAAAACAAACAATGTTGTCTTTTAGCTCCTAAATCGTTCTTGGCTTATTGGCATATATGAGTGGCTCGACATAACCCCACGGAAAACAGTCTAAAGGTGTCAAATCGAAATGAAGAAAACAAGTCCATAGAAAATAATGGCCATCGCCCAATGACGGTTAAAGCTCGTGTTTCATCGTTCTCGACGACGTGTTGTTATTGTTGTTTGATAACACTGCCAATCCATAATCCACACCAAATGGTAAATTTTCCTAGAATGAGCCTCATCGTTGAAGATAATTTGTTGGCCATAAAAAATTCGGTGAAATTCTGTCCTATTTCGTATTGTTTTAAAGCCCAGTCAGCGAATGTACGTCGCAACAAATGGTTGGTAGAAAATTGGAAAATTTTCAGACAGATCTGTCATTTAGTTCAGTTTTGACAGCCATTGAAAACAGATAACCCATTGTTTTTTTACAAACATGGAAAAAGTGAATTTCGTGTGTTAATTAAACATTTTTTTTGCTTGGAAAAACCATTACGTAAACCAAAACAAAGCTTGATAAATATTACGGGGACTCTTCACCATCGACTAAAATGATTCACAAGTGGTTTACTGATTTTCATTGTGGTCTTACAAGCACAACTGATGCCGAACGTTCAGGGCGCCCAATCGAAGTCACCACACCAAAAATGGTTGACAAAATCAATGATACCACAGAGTGAAAGTGCGCGAGATAGCTGAGATAGTAGGCATCTCAGATGAACGTGTACGCAATATATTACACGAACATTTGAATATGAAAAGGCTATCCACGCGTTGGGTGCCGCGTTTGCTGACAATCGACCAAAAAGCACACGTGTAACAACTTCAGAGGCTGGTTTGGCGATGTTCAAGCGAAATAAAAAGAAGTTTTTGCGTCGTTTCATAACTGTGGATGAAACATGTATCCATCACTATACACCCGGAGACCAAAGAACAGTCTATTTTCAGTCAGAAACGCCTATTTTGAAGGGTTGGAGAAATCGTATTATTCGGAAGAAATCGAAAAATTGGAAAAACGTTGGACTAAGTGTATCGAGCTAAAAGACGACTACTTTGAAAAGTAAATTTTTTTTGGCCGAAAATATTATTCCTTGTTTCATTTTTACCAGACTTCTCACTCCGCCCTCGTATATTAATAATTCTTTATTTCAATATTTATATTTGCCAGAATAATTACTGAACACACAAATATGCTTTTTTTTGTCTGCCTAGAGAGGGATGAACAAAACATAAAATATATCGTATGAAGTTATCTTATATTTGCAGGGTTGTCAGCACCTCCCTTTAATAAAGTTGATAGTCCTTAAAGCAGTGTTTTGTGTTTAAACTTTAAATTCATTTTTCGTTCCCTTTTTTACTCTCCCTGCGAGGAAGGAAACAAAAAAAAATTATTTCTTTTCCCGGGAACGAAATTCAAAAAATTATCTCTCCTCGTATGAAAAACAAAGGGAAGCGAATGAAATAGCGATCGATTTATTTCTTTTCTAAAGAGAGGAAACAAAAATTTATTTATAAACAACTAAACAAAGAAGAGAAGCGAAAAACAAACAAAAAATGGAAATTATAAATTTTAAATTTGTTCACTGCCTTAATGCGATAAGAAACTCTTCTATTTCTTGATGCTCTGCTTCTACTATCAGCTGACTTCATGAGAGGTTGTCGTAAAAGCTGATTGTGTTGAATTTGTTGGTCGTTCTTTGTTAAATTGGTTTTTTGTTAAATTGTTTACTTTGCTCCTCTTTTTGAACAATCATATTTGGTTGTGGTAGTGATGTGACTGCTTGTTGTTTCAGCAGGTCTAGCTGAACCCTCATCTTTCTCCCATGCATGATTTCAGCTGGAAACCTTCTGGTGTATTGTGGTTAGGTGTTGCTCGGAAATTTTGAAGAAATTATTGTAATGTCTCTTCCACCTTTCCTCCCTCAACAGATTTTTTTTTGCCCGTTCGATTACGGATGATATGGTGCAGATCGAGTGATGAATACTATCTGCCGAACGGAATTCCTGAAAGAACCCAGAGACAAACTGTGTCCCATTATCTGATATGATGATTTTTGGTAATCTAAATTGGGCACATAATTTGTTGATTATGCTGACTGTACTGGAAGCTGTTGTTGACTTTGTTTGGTAGACTTCTGGTCATTTGGAATAAGCGTCGACAATAACCAGGAAATATTGATTTTCTACGGCCAGCGTAGTCTAACTGCAGGCGTTGCCATGGACCTTCTGGTTTTACGTGTGTATTGATTAACTGCGATAAAATATCGGCATGTCAAAATTTAGTTGTAGAGATATATCCGATTTTGAAATCGTTAATGCCCATCGCTGCAATCGGTTGGCTGTGTATACCGGAATTCCCTTTTTGAAACCAAAAATTGCAAATATTGGCTTATGGTCGGTCTGTAATGTAAAATGACGACCAAATATCATCCGATAAAACTTTATCACGGCAAATATTAGACCCAATGCTTCCTTCTCTGTTTGACTATAATTCTTCTTCTGGAATTGTATTAGGTTCCCTGTGAAGAGTGATTTGTGTTTTCTTGCAACATCCCAACGTATCGCTGAATACATCCAGAAAACGTGACTTAAGTTCGGCAATGCTGGAAGTGAACTGAATTTGCATACATACCGGGTGTTTCTTTTAAACTGAGACGATCAAATATCTCGAAAAATAGCCACTCTACGGAAAAAATGTCCATAATCAAAATTTAATCATACCGCGGGGGAAATACATTAGTGCAAAAAAATAGTCCCCCACCCCCCGCTTTGTAGGTGGGGCGCGGGGTAACTTTGAAACTAAGATATGAACCCCTATTTTTTATTGCAGATTCGGATTCTACGGCTCAAAATACGTAGGATTTGACTGAAACATTTTTTTCGATTCATGTTAGATGGCGCTGTAATTGACGATATTCAATTTTTATCTCGGATTAAATATCTCGGAAAATAAGCACTCTACGAAAAAAATGATAGAGATCAAAATTGAATTATTCCGCGGGGGAAATACATTAGTGTTAAAATTAGTAACCTCACCCCCTCCTTGTAGGTGGGGGTACTAATTTTAACACTAATGTATTTCCAGCGCCATCTATCATGAATCGATAAAAATGTTTCAGTCAAATCCTACGTATTTTTAGCCGTAGAATCCGAATCTGCAATAAAAAATATGGCTTCCTATCTTAGTTTAAAAGTTACCCCCGCCCCACCTACAAAGCGGGGGGTGGGGGACTATTTTTTTGCACTAATGTATTTCCCCCGCGGTATGATTAAATTTTGATTATGGACATTTTTTCCGTAGAGTGGCTATTTTTCGAGATATTTGATCGTCTCAGTTTAAAAGAAACACCCGGTATACTATTGATTGGCATTTTCCATATTAGTTGAATTTGCCTATCCAGTATATACCCAGAATGTTCAGAGTAGGACAAGTTGAAACGTAGCAATGTCCTGTTTTGATTTCGTCTTGGAATGACATGATGCTGTGTGAGCTGTGTGAACAGTTGGTGATAAGATCGGTTCCCCTATTACCTTCCATGTATCCAGTGGCACGATCGTTATGTCAGAGGCGGTATCTATTTGTAATTTTACAGGAATTCCATTAATGCTGACGAATGCGAACTTGCGTTTGGTAACCACATCAACGCAATTTACGGAAAACAATACCTTTAGAGTATCATTTGTTACTATTAGAAAATTGTTTAGTACTTATTTGTTCTTTTGATGTATGTTGAGAAGAAGAACAATTTCTGTAACCTTTCTTCGAAAGGTTATGGTTTTTGAATGGACAGTCAACTGAGTAATACATTCCATCGCACTGCCAGCATAGGTTTCTTGGCACATTTGATGAATGCTGTGTCGCTTTCTGTGTAGACCCTTTTAAAAGGTTGTGATGAGATTCCTTGTTAATCTTCCGATGACTTGGCGGATCGGGTGACGGCTTAGATTGTGACTGTATTAACCGAGGATGAGTTGGGTTTCTCGATCATATTGTTATCTATTTTTTAAGTTGATAACCGTCTGGCAATCATCTGCAACGTCTGACAATGTGACTTTGTCATTTGACTCGACTTTTGCTAACAATCTGGTACGAATTTCGGAATCACGGGATGAACGCAAACCTCTAATGAAACATAAACATTTGAACTGTTCCAAGGTTAATTTGGATAGTTGTGATTGTTCGGATTGCTTATTTATCTTGGCAGCATAGGATAAAAAATCCTCTGTTGTAGATTTTTCCATCAGAAAGCATTCGAATCTGGTTCGAAAAAGAGACTTTTGCGGTCCAAAATTTTGTAATTTTTTACCGATTCTTCGAAGGTGAAATCATATGGTGTCTTCGGCAAAATGTAATTCGCATACTTGTCGAAGTTGGCAATGTGTAATTTCTGCAGAAGAAGCCTCACTTTTGTAGCATCATTCAATGTTTTACCGTCTTCTTTAATACGCTCGCTGTACCTGTTGAAATATGCTTCAAAATACACACCTGCATCTGGATCGAAACAAAATTCGAACATTTGATTTCATATGGACGATTGGAGCATCACGGATTCCACCTAGTGGAAGATTTTTAAACTGAGCTAGCTGATAATTTGACGTGCGAAATTATTGTAAACAATTCCTATTTTGAACTGTAAACACAATTTTCACAATTTTGAATTATAAAAACAATTTTTAATTAACTGATTGCTAAATTTCTTTTTGTCGCATTTGTGACAAGTGTCATTTTATCAGTATCATCATTTTAGCTTTTTTCCTCGAGAGGCGCTTTCTCTACTTTTACATTCGTCAATAGCGTTGTATGTCGTAGACTTTGAGGTAATGTGGTTGTCCCCGTTATCCATGATATTTTTGATTAGATCTTGACTTTAGATCATTTTCGTTATTGCTTGTATTGTAAACCTTGATGCAAAAAAATACTTTCTTAAAAATGGCGCAATGTTTTAATGACGCGAAAATTCCTCGTTTTTTCTACTGAATTTTCTTTTTCCTCGTCGCCACAATATGTTGTATTTCCGAGGTGGTAATGAATGTTTAACACAACATATATACTACTTATATATATTAATAATTCTATATTTCAATATTTATATTTATCAGAATTATTACTTAACACACAAAAATGATTTTTTTATCTGCCTACTTAGCAACCACGCCATTCCTTTACAGGCAAAAAGGGATGAACACAACATAAAGTATATCGTATGAAGTTATCTTATATTTGCAGGGTTGCCAACAGAAAAGAGGAAGTCTTGCGATGCGCTGTATACATAGTGTTGTGAACAGACTAATTTAGTATTCATAATCTTAGCCTGCTATATTTTATTTATGAGGGCAAATATTTCATAGCACACTTTTCATACTTTTAACTGTACAAAATCATAGAAAATTTCGAAATAAAAATTAATTCAAACTCAAATTTATATGGTAGAATTAATCGAGTAAATAGTAGCAAATAGTTTGCTTGCTAGCCTAACGAGCTTGTGCCGAATTTGTGTTTGTTTGACGGTTAAAATATTTTGTGTTTTCTATACTAAATTAAAGTTTAGCGTTTGCATTTTTTGGCCTATTACCTACTTATAGACATTATTCAGATTCGTCATCGCTGCACATTTTCTATTTCAGAAAAACTTCCGAATCGATATTATATGAATTCGTTTACCCCAATACGAAAAACAGCTATAAACTTAAACTTTAACAATCGCTTTAGTAGTAACATTTACATAATGTTAAGATACGATAATAAGATTAGAGTTTTTTTAGTTTAGAGTTTTTTTTATAAATCTAATTTGTACAACTTTTCTAATTTATGTGGGAAAAAAGTAAAAGTGATAAGAATCATCGGAATAAAATTTGCCATCACGGTTTAAAATATGTTATGGTAACCGAGCCAAATGAATATTCAACGTCGTCACGATAAATTTTGCAAATCGCGTTAAGAAAATCAAATCAACATCGATTTGATGTAGCACCCACCAAAACCATGAAGCAAAACAACCGACTTCACATTTCACAATTAAGCATTGTACTTTAGAAAAATAAAAAAAAAATATTTATTATATTTTCAAATTAACTTCCGTTTAGTGCTCTTACTTTTATTATTTTACTTTATTTTAATAAATAATATTTTATTTTTGCACCTACTTGTACTTACCAATTACATACTTAAAAATTTAAAGAACAATAAGTAAGGTATTATACGGTACATAATTAAAATGCGTCAAGGTTTAATAAACATACAAGCATCTTCTTGATATTGTATGATAATTTTTATTGACATTTACGATTATGTTAACATTTTTTATGCGGAGTTGAGTTTAGTCTTTAGTATGATGAATTCGATAAAATTAAATTGATAACGATGAATGTTAGATGAGATGGTGATCTAAAATACGTTAAAAGCTGCGGTTATATTGTGTGATACATTATTTAACCTTTATCTTGAAACAAGGCGAATGTTGAGAGTGCCGCAGCTGAAAAGTTATTTATGATTCACATAAATTATGTTAAAGTTGTGTGTTATACAATCGAGCGGCGAATTGTTGGATTTTGTAAATAAATAAATTGTTTACGTGTACGGATTAAGGTGTGATATTTTATTGCAATTTAATTGCTTTGGGTGTTAATTACATCTGCACACCAACTGTTAATAAAAATATCGGCTTTTTATAAAATTGTTGAAAATGCATATTATTTATTGTGGTGTTATGCAATACATACATTGTTTAGTTCAATTAAGATTTTTGCTTTTATTATCATCAATTAAAAATTCAATATCGTCATGTGAGTATGTACTATAATATTATAGTGTCCAATACCCAAAAATCGAATTTTAGATTTCCACTTTCCAGCTAAAATTTGTTCACATTCCAAATAAAATTTTGATGGAATGTCAATTTTGGTTTATTGTTCTAACATTTCTGAGTATTTTGCAAAAAAGAAATATCATTTCAATTAAAACAGGGAACCCAACTTTTCCCTGCAAAGTCAAATAAAATAAAAAATGAATAAGGGCACTGTAGTACTCACGTGACGACATCTTATGTGAATGTAACTATGTACATCAGAAGCGCTGATGGAAAATGAACTTTTCTAGGTTCTAAGAGCGAAAATAGTTTCACTCTAACTATTAAATTAAAAAAGATTCATACTCCTTATAAATTATTCTACTCACTTTTATTTTATCGTACAGTTAGGTTTATAATGGAATGACTGACAAGAAATTTAAGCATTGATGAATGTGTAACAGCGGGTATTCTGTCTGCAAGGCTGGTCCCAACATGAGATTCTTGGATAATTAAACGTTTTACACACAACAATTTGTTGTGTGATTAAACGTTATAGAAAAACAGAAACACATGAACATAAAAGATACCCGGGGCAATGCAGGCATCGAGAAACAGTGGCTACTTAGGATCGTTCTATCAAAAAGATTACATTAAGAAAGCGATTCACAACTGCTAGATAGCTGCAAATCCTACTTAGGGGCAACCACAATCTTCAAGTAAGCATTTAAGTAGAAGTAATTCTCTCTGTATTCTTCAGATCGACGTCCAAGAGTCTTCCGAAGGCCAAATGAGTAACGACAAATTTTATATAAGCGGCTTTAATACACTCATCAGCAAAGAAAACGGGCCACTAGCTGGAAACCTAAAACAAAAATCAAATTCTAGCTTACTGGAGTGCTCGGCTGCAATTTGCCAGGGAACATGAAAATTGGACTTAGCCTGATTGGAGTCAAGTCTTATTCACCGATGAATCGAGATTTTGCGGTCTCAGTGTATCATAGACATAGTCAAAAACAAAGTCTCAAAAATAATTTTGGTTGTAGCTTGTAGGAAGACAAACCTCAACTCAAAAGCAAGAGAGAAACGAACATAAGCACCAAAAAATTCTACCGATTTTGCCCGATTCAATTATTTTTGGCGCTTACTATCCTAAAAAACACACAAATACAACAAACAAAAATAATACAACACAACCATAAAAATGTATACTATACATCGTATACGAATACAAAATTCTCAATCCTCGTGTCTCGGTTTGCGAACAAAATTTACGTACAGAATACTCTTTGGGGAAAAGGGAATAATACTGCTACAAAATTTAAAATTTCCATTCCCCGGGAAACTGCGATTTTGTTGTGTACATGGGAGTACGGGAGTAAATAACCGGAACGTAATAGAATTTGCAATAATGTTGGTGTGTTAGTGTACATGTTATTTTTCTGTTTGGCTTTTATTTCAGTTTGGCGGGAGATTTAGTTTTAAAATATTAGAAATTTTTATTATATTAGATTTTTAAAATTTAAATAGAAAAAATCAATAGCTGCCAAAAGCTAAAATTCATCCGAATTATTTATAAACACACACTATATTGTACACACTACATGAATAAGCACGTGTATTACATAAATTTACTAAATACTTACCTTATTCATTTAAATAAATGTATAATTAGACATGTTTCTATGTGAATTTGCTTCAAAATGATTGTTTCTTGCAATTAAAAAATTAAATTAATTTAGAAAGGTAATTAATTTATCAAAAATATTTCAATTTAAATAAAAATGCGGTACATAAATAACCGGTTATCACCTTTGGCTCGTAAAAATCGTGGCGCCTCTTGCGGCGCTTTAAAGGCGAATTACGCAGGATGTCAAAAAATTATAACAACAATAATGGCGGAGATTGTGACTGAAATTTTTATGAACTATTTAAACAATGATACATGGGCGCATCTAGCACACGTAGAGTCTACCGAAAATACGTAGACTCCACAAGTCTACATGTGCAGATGTGCTGGATGCAAAAAATCTCAGTAAAAATATGTAGACTCTACGAGTTTTAGTGAGACTAAAAATTTGTGTCTACATTTTTATATAGATTATTTTGGTTCGAGACTTTTTTTTTTTGACATTTGTATTACTACATATTTTCGGTAGAATCTACGTGTGCTAGATGCACTCAGTTCATTTATAAACCAGAAATAAACATGGAGGCTGACAAACAGTATTCAACGCATTCTGCAGATTATTATATTTACGATAGTATGTTCTACATAATTTACTACATAAATGTAGACTCTACGTGTGCTAGATGCGCCTATTGTTAATTATTTTGAATTAAAGTCAGTAGAATTTTTCACACAATTTCAATTATATTCAATCAACATTCAAAATTATTACGCAAAACTAACAAATTCGATTTGTTTGGTCACGATGTCTGCCATATTAAAATATTTTTGACATAAGTCGCTTTCACACGCACATAATATACTGAAGTTACATGTTGAACTGAAATGTTGACCGACTGAAACTTAACGAAAAGTCTAACATGTAAACCGCAACCCAACCGAAATAATGACCGAGTCAGTCGGTTAACATTAGGTTGGTTGAGTCGGTTTTAATCTTCGATGTAACATGTAACTTCGGACTGACTGAAATGACATTTCACGAGCTTATTTCTAGGTTAAAACTTAGAAGAATAAATCATCAATTGAAGTACAAAACGCAGAATGAGTTTAAAAATAAGAAATTTGTTGTCAAAAGTGAATGTTTTATTAGATGTGTTTGTTTAGATTTTGTTTAGTTTAATTTTGTTTTTGTACAATTTGACATTTGTACGTCATCTCGGTCACAAAATAGAAACATACATGTAACTTTCGACTGAAAGGTTCGTTCAGTCAATTTTCAGTTCACAACTCGGTCGGTCATGTTTCGGTTCAACATGTAACTTCAGTAATAATCCACTACCGAAGTGGATTTGATAATCCGCTCTCATATGTCTTTTCACACGCATCGAAGATTACTAATTTGACAGAAACGCAACTAGTTTCGTTTCGAATGTTACAAATTGGTTGTCAAAAATATATTTGAAAACAAGATAAAAATCAATTACATATTTTAAATATATGAATTTAATTAAACAAAATATAAATAATTTTCGATAAACTTTCCAAATTCAACTAAAAAAAATATTAATTAAGATATTAATTAATGAAAATTCAAAAAACATCTATTCAGTTTTGAGATTAATAACTGTCATTCTTTTCACACGGTAATTCAGTACCGCAGTGGATTACAAAATACCGAATTATAAAGTGTATTTGATAATCCACTTAGGTATTACATTTGCACATTTCACACAACCATTTTTCGAATTATGTAATCCAGTTCGGTATTGGATTATGGTACGTGTGAAAGCGACTATAATAGATGCGCAAGAAAGAACGAAAATGAAACATCGGAGTATATTACCTATGTATGTGTACTGTGACCCACACCTATCAAGTTCCGTAGGTTTAGAATTTCTGTTTCACTTTTCAAAGGAAATCTTATAATAAAATGGAACTCAAACTTTGAACTCGATCAGTAAAAAAAAAAATCAAAATGAAGTAGAGATACTTGACTAAAGTCGCTTTCACACGTACCATAATCCAATACCGAACTGGATTACATAATCCGAAAAATGGTTGTGTGAAATGTGCAAATGTAATACCTAAGTGGATTATCAAATACACTTTATAATTCGGTATTTTGTAATCCACTGCGGTACTGAATTACCGTGTGAAAAGAATGACAGTTATTAATCTCAAAACTGAATAGATGTTTTTTGAATTTTCATTAATTAATATCTTAATTAATATTTTTTTTAGTTGAATTTGGAAAGTTTATCGAAAATTATTTATATATTGTTTAATTAAATTCATATATTTAAAATATGTAATTGATTTTTATCTTGTTTTCAAATATATTTTTGACAACCAATTTGTAACATTCGAAACGAAACTAGTTGCGTTTCTGTCAAATTAGTAATCTTCGATGCGTGTGAAAAGACATATGAGAGCGGATTATCAAATCCACTTCGGTAGTGGATTATGTGCGTGTGAAAGCGACTTAAGAGACTAAGAGAATATGGCTTCAAGTGATAGTTATCACACCAAACGATAAACGTCACTTCAATCGACTAAGATACCAAAATAAACCAATAAAACGATTTTGACAAATTTTGTAGATACACGCTTTTGCATCGTCACCGACGATATGTACAAGGTGTACGTTGTACACTGTACGTATTCGCCTTTAAAGCGCCGCAAGCAAGAGGCGTCACGATTTTCACGAGCCGATGGTGATAACCGGTTACCAGTTTACTGTCAAAAAAAATGATTATAATCATTTTGCGCGTACGATTGGGCAGAAATAATCATTTATTTTTTGATTATAATCAATTTTTACAAATCTTGATTTTTTGAAAGATTTACCAATACCAAAAAAAAAGATATATCAATCAAAATTGTGACACTTCAAGACGTCAAAAATTTCGTAATTTTGAAATCACTTCTTAATTTTTACGAGTTCGTTATTTATTAATAAATAAGTTGTGTTATTAAAGTAATTTTTGTGATAAAATCTGTGTAATTTTGTGCATAATCAAACTAAAGATTTACTGACGGTTGGTTAACATAACCTCAAAAAAAATATTCACATATATTCACCAATACAACCATGAAATAAATCATGCTGCTTGTGCGTACGATTGGGCATCATAAACTTGATTATTTTTAACAAGCCCAATCGAACTCGACATAAGAAAAATGCTTAATTATGCATTATAAATATTTCCGGTTGACCACCATTGGCTAAGGTGTAAAACCGTTCACCAGTGGCCCTATTCTGGTAATTCCCGGGGAATAGAAATTTTAAATTTTGTAGCAGTTTTATTCCCTTTTCTCCAAAGTGTATTCGGTGTTTGGGAAAAAAATGTATTGGGAAAAAATTATTCCCAATTACAGCAGTTTTGACGTTTGTTTTTCCATACCTATTTTATGAAAGAATTGATAGGGAATAAATTTTTTAACGAAAATGTGTGTCTATCTCTAATTGATATTAATAATTAATCATATTAATATTGTTTGTAAGGATCCTTCGCAGATTTTTACTTATTTTAATGTGATTCCATGGAGAACACAAACAACTAAATTTATTTACCCTGTATATTTATTCCCCAATTGCCAGAATGCACTTTTGAAAATGGGGAATAAAAAGTTGGAAAAATTACCTGGGGAATAACTGCTGCAAAAACAAAATATTCCCTATTCCCCGGGAATTACCAGAATAGGGCCACAGATGTCAGCCATTTTGCGTTAAAAGGCGAATACAAAACTCCCTGTGAGTAAGCTCCCATGTACACAACAAAATTGCAGTCCTGAATAGGGCCACTGGTTGTTTATTATTCTGTGTGCATCTTAGAAAAAAGGGTCCGAGCGGTCAAGAGTTCAGCTGCGGCGCAGTTTATGCAGAAAGTCGGGCAAAAATTAAAATTTACAGCCAAAGCTGCTCATTCCGCCACATTAAAACGGATGCAAAAACTATAAATGTCAATTTTTTTTAAATATTCAATTGTATGTGAATTCACCCCTATTATGGTTCTTACCTCACCGAAAAACTTCATACAAATCAAGTCACTTTTGCATAGTATTTCTCGGTAAAATAAAAAACACGATTTCTCTCAATTATTCGTAATCACGGGGAATTACAAAAGTAGCTAAATGACAAATGTCTTACAAACTGACAATCCAGGTTGCCGGTAGCTTAAAAATGCAGCCAACATTTCTTGCATTTCGCCTGCTTTTCGATTTTTTTTTGTGCAGCTAATGCGATGCGCCTGAATTCTTGACCGCACCCGATTTCGTTTACAATTCGCTTTGGTTATACTTTGGTGAGACTTCGCAAATTTATTTGAAGGGTTTAAAGGGTAGAATTATGGTGTTCCATGTTTACGTTTTATCTGTCTAATTAGTTTGATAGACGTCAAACTAAAGTGCTATTTTAAGGTATTGCGTTTAATTTTTTGGAATATTGTGATATAAATTATAATTAAAATGGCAGAAGAAGAGGAAACTTGGGAAATATACAAATCAATGTTGGTTGCAACATCTAGTTTGCTAAACAACCAATTTCTTGCGGACGTCCAATTTCAATTGGGGGATCAAGTCATATATGCACATGCACATGAACTATCGAAGCGAAGTAAAGTATTTGCTCGTCAATTCGAAGGCACCATTGGGATAATGAAACTGATCGTGATTCCAAATCAATCTTTTGATATTTTTCACGAGTTTTTAAAATATATTTACACGGATGCTTGTGACATCACGAATACGAATGTATTTGAATTGTTAAAACTTTCTTTAACTTATGAAATTATCAGCTTGACTACTGCAATCCGAAGATTTCTCATGGAATATATGGCCTGTGATAATGTATTAAAATTGTATGAATTTTGTCTGGTAGAAAATTTTATGCCGCAAATTAGTCAAATTTCAATATTCATATCTGAAAACTTTTATGTGTTAATCAAGTCTAATCAATTCCTCAACATAAGTCTGCCAACTTTAATAGAATTGTTGAAATTTGATAATATTGACAATGTAACGCGGGAGGCTGATGTAATCACAGCCGTAATGAGGTGGGTGAATAATTATTGTATTAAATATTCGCTACCACAAACAACTAAATCAAAACGAGAAATATTAAAAGATGTATTGAAGCACATCCGTTTTCCAGCTATGAACAATGAAGAGTTTTCGCGATTCATCCAAAACCACCAGCATATTTTAAAAACCGATGAAATTAATTCCATCTTTATATCAATGTCTCTTCGAGAACGCAACACTTTCGGATTTAAAACATATCCACGTACAAGATATATCGATTATTCGGCTGGGCCAGAGATCATACTAAATATGAGACCATTTTTTGGATTTGAAACAAAATTACCACCGTTACAAACCAACTGCGGGTTTTCAGTCAATCAAAATGTGATAATAACATCGATCGATGTTGGTGTCGGTTTAGTGCCACAAACTATCGAGATCAATCTTTTAAATCAAGCAAAGCAAATTTTGCGCCATAAGAAAGTTATATACGATCGTGAAAAATGGAAATCCGGTTCGGATCAAGCAGTTTTTGATTTGCCATTTTTATTACGGGGCAGCACTAAATATTTTCTTAGCTTGAATTATTCTAAACCAAATGCACCAGTAAGCGGTATTATAGAAAGAAAACTTGTTAAAATTCATTATCCGACCAATAAATTGGAAATTAAGTTTGAGGACGTATCTCCCTTCTTACTGCAAATTAATTTTAAGGAATTTAAGTAGCAAATTACATATATTTTATTATAATTAGCTGGTTGGTGTATTTATGTTTATCTTTATTTAAAGGAAGATTGTGTATATTTATTTGTATGTAGATGTATCTATTTTAAATCAGTAAATGAAAAATATATTTTTTTATGAAAAGTATCTGAGGTTTTATTGTACTCATTAGTCATTAAAAATTTCCAATAAATCTATTTCAAGGTTCTTGGAAGTTGGAAAATCTCACTAAAAGGTTTTAAAAATAAAGTTAACAATTAAAATTAGTTAAAATTTAAAAGAAATTACAACAACAATTTCTTTAGGCTCTTTCGGAAGTAGATCCTGAATAAACATTGGGCTAACTTTCGATCATCAAAATTATCCAACTATTTACGAACAAATGAGATAACTTGAATTAATTAGGATCAATATGATTCCGTTTTAGAAAAATTATTTTTTGAATTAACTCTCAAGATGCATTTTCGGATTTTGCTTTCGTATCAATTATTCAGATTATTGGTCGGTCTCGTGTTATCATACCACCCATCTCGTGATTGCACTTGTATTAATTATTTGAACTTTCAAAATTTAGAGCCTACACCTACATTAAGTAGGATATATCGTTATTTCCCCTGTTGAGAGTGCGGAATAC
Organism: Tipula helvola; assembly: GCA_963556165.1. Taxonomy (NCBI): domain Eukaryota; kingdom Metazoa; phylum Arthropoda; class Insecta; order Diptera; family Tipulidae; genus Tipula; species Tipula helvola. The sequence continues at coordinate 123,794,686 of OY744483.1, forward strand.
ATGTGTCGACCCACCTTTTATGTCAGTACCTACTATAGGCTGGCATGAAGCAATGCAATGTGCAGGTGGTTTAAACAAAAGCGGGTATATAACCGTACGTCCTCGAGTTGGCTGACAACGGCGTAAGGTGGTTTTATTAAATCATGGGCGTAAGGTAGAACGTTAAAAGGAAACTACGAAAGATTTGGGAGGGCCTTGAGCCCCAGAAAAAGATTGTAGAGATAGAGACAACAAAAAATACCGTTATTCCATCGAAGCGAAAAAATGAAATTTATGCTTTCTGCAGAGTGCGCCATCTTTTTTGTCGGTATGTAAACATTGAATAACTTTGAAAAAAAGCAACCGATTTCTATATATGAGGTGTTTTATTCAATTTGGCCCTTTGCAATTTATTTGGACTAGTTTTTGAATATAACATCAATTAAGTGGACGCCTTTATTGGCCAAAACAAAATATGCCCTTTGCTGCGTTTTCCATTACCTTTTCGAGCATCTCGGGCGGTATAGCCACAGAATAGCAACAGAATGTTTATTATTCTGTGGTATAGCGATGATTTCGGCACGAATGTTAGCTCGGCGTACACTTTAATAATCCCACAAAAAGAAGTCCGGAGAGGTTAGATCTGGGTGGCCAGTCAATGTCGCCTCTTTTTGACATCAGACGTCCTGCGAATTTTCGTTGCAGAAACTGAATTGTTTGATTTGCAGTGTGGCATGGCGCATCGTCTTATTGGAACCAGTAACCGTCAAGACATTTTTCACGTATTTGCGGGCAGACATAATGAGCCACCGATATCGATTTCCATCGATTGTTTCGTTTTCTCTGAAAAAATATGACCCAATGATGGGTTTGGCGCAAACGCCGGTCCAAACAGTCACTTTTTGGTCATGCAATCGCGTTTCTTGGATCTCGTGTGGATTCTCCGCAATTTTGCTTATTAACTCCGCTAGAGTGTGAGATGGGCCTCGTCGGTCATCAAAATTTGCTTCCAAAAATCAGGTTGTGTCAACCATTCGAGCGACTGTTTGGCCGTATTTCAAGCGACGTGGACGGTTATACCACAGAATAATAAACAACCAGAACCGACATTACGTGGACCAAGAATTTTTTGCTCTTACCTTATATTTTAACACAACTGAACGACTATTTTAAATGTACGGCGTGTCACTATTTCGGCGCGTTGTTTCGGTGTGAAGCGTTTCATGGTTAAAATTGTACTGCTGTAGCTGAATGAATTACCGTTTCAAAAACATGTTTAATCAAGTCAAATCGGTATGTCAAAGTTATTCAATGTTTACATACCGACATGAAAGATGGCGCACCCTGTACATAGAATCCGTTTTAGAAAAATTATTTTTTGAATTAACTCTCAAAATGCATTGTAGAATTTTGCTTTCGTATCAATTATTCAGTTTGTTGGTCGGTCCCGTGGTATCTTACCACCCAACTCGTGATTGCACTTGTATTAATTATTTCAATTTTTAAAAGTTAGGGCCTACATATGTAGGAAATACGGTGGTTTGGCGTCTATTGGAGAGGGGGACCAAAGTTTGTAGATTATCTATCAGCTCCGTGACCGTAACCTTCCAGTAGGCGCAAGTGTACGTGCTGCCTCATCGCGGCAACCACCGGTAACTGTAACCATTAGGCAGAATGTGGCCTTTTGGGACAGGCTAAAGTACGGCGCTAAAGGAGAAAATCTTGACAAAAAATCCCTAATCTAAGGTGGAACAGCATATGCCGAAGGATGAGTGGCTGATAGGTTAATCAGTCCATATATGCGGACTCTGGATACCAGGCACCCTCAGTTTTATTTAGCCTTCCTGTAGTAAAGCTGGGTGACCTACAGGCGACTTTTTATTCCCAGCAACTCGCAAGAGTAAAATCAAAACGGTAGACGAGGCACGGGTAGGAATACACGGGAGTGGGTCTGCCCTCTCGAAGTCCTTGAGTCCCAATGCTACCGCTTTTCTAGCAGAAGTAAATGTTATTACATCTAGGAGAGAGAGCAATGAGCCGAGATAGTTTGTATCGCGTGTAGAAGTACTTCCAACAGTAAACATCTAGGAGGGAGAGCAATGAGCCCAGATAGTATGTATCACGGATAATTAAGTAGGGCTTGATGCACAAAAAATCTTTTAGGTCGCTGTGCGAGGTGGCTTGAACTCCTACATGGCCCTCAAGTAATAATAATGTAGGAAATACCGTTATTCTATCGAAGCGAAAAAATGAAATTTAAAGTTGCCTAACTGCACAAAAAGTTCTCTCTTCGCTGGCCAACAAAACTCAAAACCGATTTAACCTTCTTACAAATGAAGCAAAATCAGCAGCATTTTTGTTTTAATGACCCCACTTTTAACTCCATAAACGAAATTTTTAAAGCTGCATTAGTTTTTAATTACATTTTTATTATTATCATTATGTTTAATTTGTTTTTGTACATTAATAAGTTTAACAAAAAAAAAAATTTACAAAATTATTAAAATAAATTGTATTTTTATAAATTTTAATTAATTAATTTGTAATAGTAATTAGGTTTTTTTTATATTTTTTCTTTTGTTTTAAATAAAAGCTTTTTGTTTATTTTGTTTCTTTAAATTAATTTTATTTAATAATAATAATAGTAATATTTTAAAAATTTATTATTGGAATATATATTTATATTTAATTATATTTTAGTAATCATGTCTGTAATTTTATTTTATTTATTTAAGCAAAACCGATCAAATAAATTAAAATAATTTTTTATTAATATAAATTAAAAAATATCTTGCGCGTTTTTTAATGAGTTATTTATAAAATAAATTAGGTATGTATATAAAAACGAAATAGAGTATTTTTTGTTCTTTTTTAAATCACAATAAATTAAATTAAATTATATAATAATACTTAAAAATGTATTTATGCCAAACCAATCTTTTTTTTTTGTTTTATTTAGTAATAAACTAATAAATATAAAATGTTTATTTTTTTTTTTATGGTTTAGTATTTTCAATTTTATTTTTTTAAGTCACGATTTTAAAATTGACTAAAATTTAATTTCTATATTTATTTATTTAAATAATAAAAATATATATGTAATTGATATAATCTATGTATAATTATAATATCGGATCGTACACAATCAAATTAATATTTCAACACGATTTTATAACAGTACACAATACCTAGGTAGTCTAAAACAATTCTAGGAGTATGAAAATCAGGAGCAGCTAATACAAGCAATCTAAGAGTGTCATCTTCGATTGGTTAACAGCAGCGTTATGACATTACAATATTGCAGTTTTACGAGACCCAACGAAATTATAAATTATTAATAATTATGTGGTTAATTTATGTGAATTTTATAATATCAATATTCATTATTTTATTGAGTGAGTTACAATTATTATAATTATTTTGTTTAAATATGTATTTATGAATTATATTGCAAAATTATTCCTTTTCTTTAATTTTGTTCTTTTATTTTGGTTCAGTCTTTATAATAAAATAAAATAAAATAAACAAATAATTTAAAACAATAAATAATACAACCATGTGTGATTTAGTAAAAATAGCTGAGTATGTACTGAATTTTAAAATGAAATAAAATCGGCATAAAATACCGATGGAGTATTAGCAAATTTTCTGAAAAAGTTTTCATCGGGAGGGAAGACAATATAATACTTGACCGAAGTAACGCAACAGTTAAATCACAAAAAAATAAAATTATAAAAGCCCTAGACAGACTATATGGTTTAATAAATCCGATTTAGTGAATTTTCGAGATTAGCCATAGTTAGATTTACGGTATTTATGCTTTATTTTGAGTTTAGTGGCTAAAACGATATAATGGGAGTGTGTTAGTTCGACAAATATTATGAAAACAACAACAGTTTAAATGTATTAACAGTTATTTAAAACGAGTTTAGCTAAATCGGATTTAATAAATCGCAGTCTGTCAAGGGTAAAATGGTATTATGTAGTAAAAATCTACGGGCTTCTCATCCTGAAAAATCTTATAATCAGATATCGTCAAATTTAGCGAAATTTTTTTCCCATTGAAACGGGTCATGCTTACTATTTTTTTCGTTATTATTATTATTACCATTACCACCCCCACCACCATTATTATGATGGTGATTATTATTATTGCTATTACCGCCGGATTTAAAAAAATCATCATCCTCAAATGGATCGTCAACCTTTTTCGCAAATATATTTACTGACTCAGATTTCTTAATGTATTCGAATTTATTTCCACCGACTCCCTTTGCATTTTTATTATTTTTACCAATCCCCGATGACTGTAAACTTGGCGGCAATTCGTTCCACTTATCCTCGTCTTCAAATGAAAATTCCGCCTTGGCAAAATCATCTTCGAACATTTGAGTTTGCAAAATTGAATCGTTATTAAATTGTGATACCGTGACATTATCATCAAATCGCAGTTTTGCAGCATTTGGAGCAACAACACCATTACCACTGCTACCTCCACCGCCAATTACCGACGACGATGATGACGGAAATTCCGCATCGAATAAATAATTTGAACTTTTTTGTTGTGTGTGTTTCGATTGCGGCGGATTACGGGGCGATGTTTCTTTCTCAGAGAAATCATTCGAAAATCGAAATTCAGTATTTGAGGCTGACGGTGAATTAAAATCACTTTCAAACCCTTGTTCCTCTTCGAAATTAAATTTACTGCTTGTTGTAGATCGTGGAGTATCTTCGAATTCATCGAATTCGAAATCCATGCGCACATGTTTACATGTACTGCCACCAGAACTTGGAGGACCACCAACTGGAGTTTTAACCGATTCATCAAATTTCCTATCACGACAACCATAATTCTCTCGAGGACTATGTTTTCGTCGTTCAAACTCTTTATCATAGCCGCCATGACGCAATGTTTCAGTCATTGTGCGATTCTCGGAACGTGGTGTTAAATTCTTGAAAAATTGCTCTCGCTTAACGTAATATTGTCGTTCGATATTATCTGTAATTCGTGGTTTATCTTCATCACCAGACGGAAAATATGGATCGATCATAGGGCCCACTTTTTGTGGAAGTGGTGGCGGCGGTAATTGCTGATCGTCAAATTCAAAATAGTCGTCACCCCGTCGTCTTGGATACCGCAATGAGGAGTAGTTTGGCATACGGTTATCGGTTTCCTTTTCATTTCGTTGGCGTGATTTTTTGCGAAACCTAAAAAATCGGATAATTATATAACGAGATTTTAAAAAATTAATCGAGCGAGAAACAAGCTTACCTTCGATCTTTTTCGCCGTCCGAACCCGATAAAGTATTGTTAGATAATATTCGTTTATTCTCAGCTAGTCGACGTTCTGATTCGGATGCACTAGCTGGTCGCTTCCATTTTGATTGGGCCGATGTCGGCGTTAAATCTAAAATAAAAAAAACAATTTTGATTGATTTTTAATTGTCACTCAATATTGAAAAGCGAATACCTTCGCCATCCCACGGAGATGAACCGCTGCTCATTCTTGGTCTCGCTGTTGCGGGTCTCTGTAAACTTCTTGTATCGCCAGGCACTCTTCGTGAAACATCACCCTCTGAATCTTGGTCATATTCTTCATCGGGGCATGTTGATCGCATGCCTTTCCGCCATGATCTAGATTTATCGGTAGTCAAATGTCGATCGCGATCTCTAAATTCGCCTCGACTATCAAGGCTTCCATAAATTTCACCACTACCAAAACTGCGACGATGTCCACCCCTACCACTCTCATATGATTCAACACTTTCCCTGTCGAAGCTACGTTTATCACGTTCATAAAAATAATCTCGATTACTCTTACGGCTACTATGACTATCTCGACTCTCTCTATCGAATGATCCATCGAATAGTTCATCGGAGTAATCTTTCCGAGGCGGTGGTCTAACTCGTCGGTCATACTCATCCTCGAAATAATTACCACGTCTCTCAAAATCATATTCGGGTCGTGAATATTCACGATGATATTTTCGCTTATCATACCCCTTGTGATCACGCTTGTCGTAACCCTTATGATCATACGGAATATTCTTGTGATCCCGTTTATCATAAGGTGGTCCGTACGTGCTACGCTCATAGGCACTACGATCAAACGGGCGTTCATCATCTTCAGGCGGTGACCAATTGTTTTGATCATTCAAATGGTACCAATTTTCCGATTCAAAATTTTCCCGACTTCGATTTATTCCAGGTCCTTTGATACGCCTGTCTTTTCGTCGTGCAATTTTTTCATCGAAATCGCATTCTTCATCACAAGAATTCATACGGCGTGCCGTATGACGAACATGATGCGCCATTTTATCGGGCGGATGATATCGTCGTCGATATTCTGGCCCATCCTCATCCCAAGGACTTACATCACGTGATGATGACGAGGTTTGTCCATTAGGCCATCGGCGACTATAATCTTGAGCTGATTTCCATTCATCTTTACCATCCGATGAGCATGGTGATTCACCGTCGTCTTTATTCGAAATTTTCGTTTTTATTGTAATCGAAGGTGTAATCGCCGGTGCAATTGTTTGCTTATCAAATATTGCCCACGATTCATTATTTAGATCGGCCACAGGTGGTTCACTCGCTAACTTGACTGATTTTTTTATGATTTCGGGCGAAACACGAATTTCTTGAAGGATAGTTTCGTCTACATTTATTTTCAACATTTCGACGGATTCTGCTACAGGTGGAACTGGAACTGGTGATTTTGAAGCAGGTGACACTCGAATTGGTGATTTTTGAATCGGAATTGGAATTGGGGAAGTCGACATATCAATTACGGTGATTTTTTCATCTCTAGGAGATTTTATCAACATTTCCGGTTCAGTTTGTGCATCTAATGGCACTGGCGTTCTTATTGGAGAGGTCGATGCGTTTTGTGATGTTAATTGAGGAATATTCGTTGTTATTGTAGGTGATTTTGAAGTAGTAGATATCGGTGATAAGTGATCACGATTGTCGAGCGAAAGATTAGATATGGCACGTTGCATGTATTCATCTATTTCTAAGTCATCTTTTGAAGTACCCTTTGGTGGAATATTTTGAGCAGGATCAGAATTTGTATCACTTTCATCTGGGAATATATTTATTTCAGGAGAATTACCGTTCGATTCATGAATTTCAGTTGGTGATCCATTTTTGGAATCTTCAATTTCTTCAGCAGTTTTCATAACATCTTCTCTAATTTCATTTGATGGCGTTGTAGATTTAGTGGCAGCGACTTGTAATATTGGCGTTTGATTTTTATCGAATAAATCTTCAACAAGAATTATATCTCTTAGAGCGGCATATCGATCTTTTGCCTGTGATATAACTTCGGTAATTTTTGTATCGATTTTAGGTAGGACAGAAGGTATAAATAGCGGTGGTGTTTCCCCTGTCTTATCAGTAGCTTCATCGATTGGCAATTCCTTATCATCAATCATTGTCAAGCTGCTCATTGGTGTTTCGAATATCTCCGTTTCAGAATTACAAATTTCTTGATCGATAATTTCTCGAAACACGGCGTATCTGTCGGTTGACCCATTTGATCCGGCTGAATCTGATTCAACTTTCATATCGAAATTATCAAAATTAGCCACAAACGTGTTGTCCTCCCCGAAATTATCGTCAAATTTAGCAATAAATGTTGAATCATTTGCCTGGCTGAAGTTCACCTTAAATACGGGTGATTCTTTTGGCATTTCCATCGGTACAGGAGAAGGCTTTTTCTTGGTATTCTCAATAAAATCGGACAGATATGTCGTCAATTCGACCAATGTCATTGTATTCAATTTTGACGTGGGCACATTTAATTTTTTTGCGAGGTCGTCAATTCCTAGGGTTAATAGTTGACTAAGTGTGATATCTGGGATGGATGTTTCCGAAATATTCGATGATTTTAGTTCTGATTCCGATGATTTTATCGATTCGGATAATTCCAATTTACGCGTCTGTCGAGTTTTAGATCCTTGTTTCTGTTGCGGTGGTGGCAGGAGAATCGGTAAATTAGTTGCAGCGCTATTTTCAAGAGGCATTAAGTATTCATCATCCTCGGTTATTTTTTTAGAAGGTCTTCCGGGGCCCGGATAGCTCGTTTCGGATTTTCCAATTTTTCTAGAGGGTAGGGGTAACGGTGGTGCATTATCATTCTGATTCTTACTCATTTTCGTTGATGAGGATAAAAAATCATAGCGCACCGAGGAATCGCGTGTAGCCGAGTTAATGTTATTTCCACGCGGCGACGGCCTTATTATAATGTCAGAGAATTGTTTTTTCGGCGGAAGTGGTGGCGGTTCAATATGCGACCCGGAATCTGGTCTTGGTGGTGGTTCCGGTGCTGTTTCATTTTCGCTCAAAGAATCACTTTCCTGCAATCGCCGCATATTTATACTGTTCGAATCACGTTTTGAAAATTTCTGTCCAAATAAATGCGGTTTCATTTTCTTCGAAGAGATACTACTAATCACATCAACAGTATTCTGTTTAAAAACACTCGGACGGTTTCGTGAGGCCGACATAGACGAAGCTGCCGTTTGGAATGTAGGCGAATTTGTTTCGGAACTTTGTCGTTCCAGCTTCTTTTGATTTGTCCAATTTTCGGGAGGTAAATTCACCTGCAATGGTCCATTAAATACACTTTTATCCTCTTTACCGGTTGATTCATCTGACGAGGTAATTTTTGTGTCAGCAATTACTGATCGTTTTTGATTGAATCCAAATTCAAATGGATCAATTGCAATTTTGGAGAAATCGTCATCATCGAGAAATGGATCGATTGGAATATTTTTAATTGAATCGGCTAATATTCCGATGGGCTCTTCCGAGACCTTGGCATTAATTTCGGATTGTATGTCCTGATTCGTACCTGACGAACTTTCAAAAATTTTCAAATCAATATCACAAAGCTTATCACTCGATTTGGTTGTGGACGACTCTTCGGATTTATTGGTACCACTCGAATTTGGAGATGTCGAGAAATTGGCTGTAAAACTACCATCGTTTCCCGATAAATCTTTCAATACTTTTTTGGGAGGGTTTTTTAGGTCGTGAAAAAAATATTTCTTATCGACATACGGTTTATTCTTGCCGGTCCCGAGTGGATCAAGATCTGTAAATGCATCAACAAATTTCAAGGAATTTATGGCCGTATTTGCAGAGTTATTTCCACCATTAGGTTCCGGCTCATGTCGCCTTATATTGTTTTCAGCATCATTTTGATCAGCCAGTGCGGTTACCTCATCGAATGTCAATGCTGACTGAGATGCAGTGGTGGTTGTTACATGCAACCAGTCATCATTACTTGGAATGTTTTGTGATTGTTGGATCATCGATGCTGTCGACTCTAGCGACGATATTGGATTTTCATCCGGAGGTTTTAATGGTTTGGAATGGCGTGATTTTGATGATTCTGGTGGAGGCGGAATATTGTAAGCCGGAAAATTTGTAAATGAATCACCAAACGGATCTTCGGAATCAGCAGCACTTTTAGTGGGTGGCTCATTTGGTGTGATCCGTTCCATTTGTGTAATGCCTCGTTGAATTGAACTAAGCTCTTGCTCTAAATCCACTAAATCAGCAACTGATTCTGGTGAAATTTGTTTAGTAGTATTTGATTTAGATGCACCTAAATCAATTGTAGTTGATTTATTGCTGGAACTTCCACCAGCCGGATCTAAATTTGTATTTTTAACGGTAAATGTAACGGGCGCATGCTCATGAATCGATTTACTCTGAATATGCTGCCGCGCTAGTTCAATTTCTTTTTTCTTTAGTTCGAAAACCACTTGAAATAAATCTCGCATTGCTAATACTACTTGACTGGCAGCCTTATCGGTTTTTATGCCAAAAAATCGATGGCCACTATCAGGTGAACCGAAAATATATCCAAAAGCTCTAGAATCAGTCATATCCTGGGCAATAAATGAAATTTTATGAACAGGATGATGATAAAGGGAATCTCCGGTTTTCTCGTCACGTAGACGCAACCCATCAATGGTCACATGAATGGTGATACGCTGCTTATGTTCCCCGGCTGCACGTATAGCCATTTTCAAATCCTAAAATTATACATAAAAATATGTTTCAAGTTATTATAAGTTAGTTTTTTATACTGCGCTTGTAAATTCGGTATTCAACATATTATAGAGATTTCATAAATTTGTATTGAAATTTGTTCAACTGGAAAATTTGTGGTTGGATAATTTGTATTGATCAAACCGCACCCGAAATTGAATAATTAAGTTACATCATACCTGAAGATTTAGAAAAGAATTCCATAAAATAACTTACTTGCAATGCTTCCTGACACATCCTATCTCCCCTGGCCTCACCAACTTCCAATATTCCAATAAGTTTAGCCTTGAATGTGACTCCATCACCAAAGAATTTTGCTGGATCATTTCGATCTATGAATGAAAAATAAATCAAAACCAATATTAAACTCAATAATCGTAATCGGCAATAATTTTGCAACACTAACTTCTTGCCGGCTCATTGTTATTACTTAACGACATAACATAGATTATTTCAATAAAAATTTATATTAAAAATCAATATTGGTTTGTGTATAAATTTGACATTTGGCATCTGTCAAAACAGAATCAACTTAAACGAATTATGGTCATATTAAAACTTTATAGTATACTATTTATTATAAACTAAAACAATTAACTTATACTATTGTAATAATACTAATAAATCCGTGAGAAATACAATTAAAATGGGACAATTCATATAATTGCGTTTCAAAATTGTCTCCCCATTGTTTGATAGCAATCAAAAACAAATAAAAAATCAATATTATTATTTAGTGGTGCCAGAAGTACATTTTTAAAAGGCAGAATGAAATGTCTACAATTTAAATGCCAAAAATTGGAGAATGAGGCAATTTCGCTTAAAACAGCTGATTAATTTTTAGCTTTAAACGGTTGCTACAGATACAGGCATTTTTAATTTTAAAACAATTATTTGTTTGATTTTATTGTATTATTTGATAAAGGTAGCAAATAACAACTGATCTGTTGTATGAATTTTTAAAGAGGAAAGGAGGAAAGGTGTGTTTAGTAGTTAGCAAGTAGTTGATAATACAATATAATATGGTAATCAAGAAAATATTTGTTTAGTCACTGCTTAGCTATGATATGATAGTTAGTGCCGGAACCTTATCCCAGTATTGAGTCACCTAAACAGCTTACTCTTAAACACTTTAATTAAAGGTCGCAAACTCCCAAAATTCACAGCTCGATTTAAGCTTTGAAGGAAATTTGAATCTGTAAAATTCTGATCAGTGTAACGTTATTAAATAAGAGTTAATTTGAATAAATTGTACAGATATAATCATTTTATTTCTCTTGACTATCCAGACAAGGTCTTAATCTTAAACTAAAATTTGTTTTTAAACTAAAGGTTTACAAATTTTTCTAGACTGATAATGAATTTGTTTAATACCTATACTGATTTTTTAACTTTTTTACTTTCGATTTATAAAATCAGCATTACTTAGCCTTCAAATAAAGTTTTAATGAATAGTAACTGCCGGTAGAAATTGGTAGAAGGTATTTGCTAGATTTCCTCAATTTTTTTTATGTTATAAATATTAGGGCTGCAAAAGAACATAGGTACCTAGACATACTATATATTTGCTGTTGTGAATATTTGTCTTGAATATTTTACCGTATTCATCTAGAAAATTATGGGGTCAAAATTATTCTAGTTTATTTCCAGACACAGAGAACAATGCAAATCCTAAGATAATTCAAGAAAAAGGCGTTTCGCCATAATGTCAAATTTTACGACCGTTCACGTAAATTTACAAAATAGTTTAAAATCTAGGATGTAATGTATATATACTCATAAAGTCATAACTTACATTTACAAGGACTAGTTTTTTTCCTTAATGTTTGCATTATTTTCTTTATAATTATAAATTTTCCAGAATTTGTAATAATTGTAGCTAATTTTTTCAACACATAATTTTCAGTTTTATGAAAACGTATTTCCCATTATATTTATATTATCATAAGAACATTGTGTATCACAGAACATAAATTAATTACACTAATTAAACAATAAAAATCATAAAATTAAACTTAAAACGGTAATATATTTCCAATTTTTTCACAAAATAACGAAAATATAAATGAAAATTGAGAGACCGGTGATTTTTCCACTGTAATATATTGATATTTTCACTGTATTGATTTTTTTTACTTGCTTTGCACTCAATAATAATACTTTTACTATAACTTTTATTTTTGGAAGATTTTCTTCTATTTTTCCAAAACGTATTTTATTAATTTTCAACACAATAATATCATGACAACTTTATTAATTTTTTTTACACAAAAATAATAAGTAAAAATAACAAATTAAAAGATTGTGAAAAAAGGAAAATTTTTTTTTCTTTCTATTTTTAGAATTCCTTCAATCGATAAATTTTCTGCGTTTTTTATATGAAAAATTTGTTGTCAATGTATTTATAATAACAGAATAAATAACATGAAAACACTTTCTTTCAATAAATAATAATTTTATTATTAAATTTAGTTTACAATTTTAAATTAAAACAAAATGAAATGAAAAACTTAAACAACTCTTCACAACTAAGTAGGAATTTCTCTACACTCAAAATGTTAATTTTATTTATTTTTTATTTTTTTTTTTGGTTGGATTTAAATAAAAACTCCAAAATATTTTATAAAAATAAAATACCCCACCCACTTTACACACAACACACAAGAACGAATAATAAAAAAACGAAAATTGGATTTTTCTTTTTTTGCGGAAATTTTTTGTGTAGAAATTTTTTCCTCGTCACTTTGATATTTTCATTCCGAATAAAAGTATGAATGGTGTGTGCGCCTAAATCTGTATCTGTAGTGGCACAAGTGTGTGGTTACTATGGAATTGTTGGTTTATTATTTGGTTTCCATGGGTAAAGAAATTCCCCAGCTCGTGCTTGTGTATGTATGCGTTGGGTAACACTAATTTACGGTATTTATTTATAAGAAAGAAGCTTATTGTACAATTTATGTGTTTTTAAGATATTAAGTTGAATTAATAATATCTTGTTGGTTTGTTTTAAGATAAAGATAATTAAAATTAAGTTAAGAAATGTTAGTACATTTGATATTAAAATGTTTATACTGTTTAGAATAAGTTAGCCGTGAACCCCACGTAGGGCGCCGACGCATTAGCTTAGTTCCATTGACAAAATAATAAAATTATAATCTAAAATATACATATAGGAACGTTACTTTATTTATTTTGCCGTTTAAACATTAGATTATACTAGTTTAAACCGTAATAAAATTTAAAATTGTCTTCAAAAATACCCAAGACGTAACCATAAGGTCGGCAAGTTGCACGAATATCAATCCACAGCCAAGGATTCACCCAGCGTTTGTTCCTTCATACTAACGTTGGGTAAATCGGTTTAATCTGCATACAAGTTTACGGGCCTAAGCCTGTATTAATAAGATACATAAATAATTTTGAATATTTTGAATCAACGACATATGCTTTTGTTTCGGCTTTTACTTCATAAGGAATCAATTCGAAGTGTAATTGATGCAATATTGCTATCACGCACTATACTCACCACCAGTGATTGTTTTTCCTTTTCCTATATAATCGATTAGCAATATTCCATGGGTGTCACAAAAAATAATGGCCATAACTTTCCAGCTGATTGTTGTAATTTTTGTTCTTTGGTCGGCTTTGACCACGTTCCATCCACTGTGTAGACCGTTCTCCAGGCTCTGGTGTGTAGTGATGACTTCATATATTTCATCAATTGATATTAAAACATTGATGTGTAGTGCGAACGGTGCACCCATTTTGCTTTAACCTTTTTCTTATGCAAATGCCCATGCAAGATATTTTCTATACGTTGTTTTGACATTTTTACGATGTCAACAATCTCACTCAACTTCACTTTACAATATCATGGAATTATTATTTACAAACAACTAAAATATGTCTATCATTATTTCCAAAACTCTTGCGACTTTAAAATGATTGTGCACATTTGAAAGTGATGAACGAGTAAAGGCTGCAAAGGTAAAAACGTTATTTAAGTTGGCATTATAGAGTTTGTTTTACGTTCTACAAACCATTCCACAAATAAGTTTCTTTAATAATTGTTCCTGCAGATTAATGGAGGTCTATTTACATATACTCGTGTCATGTTTGACTGTCACCGATGAGTCATTAGTGTGTCTCAAATGACCTTCCTGCTTGGAAATAGCCACTATATGCCAAAAATACTGACCTATTACCTGTCAAATTTAAAAAATACAATTTAGCTATGAACTAAATTTATGCAGATCTAAATTTTACCCAGCGTAGGGTCTACAAATGAAATTATTCTCATTGACATTAGGTTCACATTTTTTGGTAAGAACTCGTCCCGAACACATACTATATCCTGTTTTTCCGTTACAAGACGCACCCCGATAATAAGCCACGGCATCTTCCTCGACTAATAATTGTTTATAAACTAATTGGGAACCTTTAACTAGCCGCTCACGTATAATAAGCCGCATCCCTTTATTAAGCTGGTTTTTTATAAAAAAAATAAAACTTTTTTTCTATAAGAAGCCGCGTCTTATAACGGAAACAAAGGGTTACTTTAAAATTTAAATCATTTGCAATTCCAAAAAGATCTTATATCTACAATTAAGTTTGAATTTAAAAAGAAAGTAAAGATTGACTAACGCCGAATTAATTACAAGTCAGTCATCTATAATTCTGTTAGATTTACTTTAATGATTTACCCATCGCTGTCAAATTGTATATTTCTGATAATCTAGAACATTTTAATACGAGTATATTTGTTAAAATTTTATTATTTTATTGGCTTAATCGATGCTCTAGATTATCAGAATTATGATAAAAATAATGGTTTGCAAACAAGTAAAGCTACACTACAAATCTTTGTAAATTTAATGTCTAACAGCTCAGTTACCTACATCTTTAGTGTCCCTACTAACCCTAATAAGGCAATCAAATTCGAAAAATATTCTGAACCTTATTCGCCATTCAAATCCCAAATGATCATAGTCATTTGAATAAATATCGTGACAACCCATGTTACTACAAATACAGAAGAAAAGATCACCAGTGACAACGAAACATTTTTATATGTCTTAAAGCACACAATGGTGGCCAGGTGAAGTTGCTAGGGCAATTCAAGTTTTCACTTGTTGTCAGCTCCGGAACTTGCAGCTTCCACAAGTGCTCGTATTATCTCCACGTGGTGACAGCTGGTAACTAGTTTGCTAATTTATTGGCTTCTAGGCCAAAACACGGCGCTAAAGGAGTCGTCTGGGCTGGGTTAAGGTATTACTGGTATCATGCCGATAATCGACTAGACTAGGGGCCCAGTTTTAAAAAACTAGCTCAGTCGCTAACCGTGGATCCGGATACCTGGCACACTCCGGATTAAGTAGCCTTATCTGTATATTGCGGATCTCTACACAGATGGACACTCTTTTCTCCTTGTGGGACCTAACATGGCAGATTTTAAAAAACAACAACATCCACGAACAAAAGAGTCCGGCTCTCTAACAAATCCTGCCTCTAAGTCTAAAACAAAAACGCGGGACATAAGCTCAAGCAAGGCTGGTCCCTCCACTAGGATCACCAAACCTGGCCTAACAAAGCTGAACCAAAGCACGAAGGAAGCTGGTTCCTCAAGACCAACATATAATACTAGGAAAAAGGCCTGGAGGGTCCTAGTAAAATTAAATAACATTTCGCCGGAAGACAGGTCGGAGAAAGACAAAGCCCGGTTTGTGTTTGCAGAAAAAGTCACAGAACAAAAGTCGGAAGGCCTTTCAACTGGCTGACAGCTAAAAAAAATAAGATCACAGCGAAGGATGAAAGTCCTAAGATCGCCAAGAGGACGAAACTCCAAGCTACCGGTATGAGGCCTTTTAGTGAGGTACTCAAGGATCAGCTGGTTGTGGTAGTCATTGACTAAACTCAAGAGGATGGCAGTATCACGCCCGCCAATTGGAGGAAGGTGGAAAGGGCCTTAGCCACCACCTACCTGAAAGTCCTGTCGGAAAATTCAGGACTTGCTCCGACTTGTCGGGATTAGGGCTGCTGCTTCACAAGAAGGCAGTGGAGGGACTTGGCGAGGTACGGCCCGGAGCTAGCCTTGCTATTATTGATAGGAAGGAGATCCCCTGTAGACGAAGAGCTAGGATGTACATACCTTCAGAGCCGAAGGTGATACCCTAGTTATTACAGGTTGGCAACCCGGATTTGCCAACGCACAACTGGAAAGTTGCCAAGCTTGAAGAGACAAAAGCTGACTATTATAGGTCAGCTGTTATTAGTTTAACTCGACTCCGTATATAATGAGAGTTAAACTAGGATTAAACTCGCAGCATATACAATATGATTTTGGTGCTACTTACTAGTTACTACTACATAGTCAAAGCATTAATGCGAAAGGTCAAAGCAACAATTACAGAAATAATACACAAACTCGTTTTATGGCGGATCACTAAATAAAATACATTTTTTTAGTTTAAATCTTTATTATCTTTGTATTTAATATTAATTCATTTAAATTAAATTTTATAAAATCTAAATTATACAATTTTATATTTAAATCCAAACGAACATTAATTCTTTCCTTTCTTTCAAATTTTACCATGGTGTAAGACTATCTAGCGAAATGGTGTGAGTCTAACCTCCTCAGTCTCAACATCAACAAGTGTAAGAGTTTATCGTTCCATCGAAAAGTTAACCCTGTTACACAACAATATCAAATAAATGGCGTACTTTTACAAAAAGTATTCGAGATTAAAGACCTAGGGGTTACTTTCGTTGAAAACATGTGCTTTACTAAGCATATTGAACAATGCGTTGCTAGAGCCAATTCCATGCTTGGTTTTATTAAGCGTTGGACTGGGGATATTCATGATCTAGAGACAATCAAGATCCTGTATTATGCCTACGTGAGATCTCAACTTGAATATGCTGTCAACATCTGGTGTCCTTTTTACGACGAACCTATCAACAAAATCGAGAGTGTCCAAAAAAAGTTTATACGGTATATAACGTGTAAAGACGGATGGGATTATGACCATGACTTACCGCACCACGTTAACCTAAAGCGATTACCATCATATGCTACTGGATGCAAAACCTATCAAATGACAACATTGGCAAATAGACGAGAGCTTTTAAAGTGTTCGTTTATTGGAAATATTTTACTTGATCAAATCGATGCACCATCCATACTGGAATCAATTAAAATAAAGGCACCGAGTAGGAATTTAAGAGATCATGAGTTCCTTCATCTAAATAAACACAGAACAAACTATGGTGACAATGAACCGGTAAACATGATGTCGAAGAGTTTTAATAAAATCGACCATCTGTTCGACTTTTACTTAAGTAAAAACAGCTTTAAAAGGTTGAAGCAACATTTTGCTCCAACCTAAAAATATTTTTATGTCAATTTTTATTCTTTTTTTGTTTAATTTAATTTTTATTCTACCATGTTCAATATGTTATAAATTCAAGTCATATTTGTAGACTTTTCTCAATATAAATAAATAAATAAATAAATAAATGAGTGCGTTTTATGGTGTATTTTACGTCAAAAACTACAATGGGGAAATTATTACCAGAGTATTCGAGCAAGCTCGTAATTCTTCGTTCAAACTTACGGACCTAACCCTTGTGTCTATGACTCTATGCATCTTTTTTCTTACGTTAATCAATTAAGGGTTACCCGGGTAACCTTATCAGATTTATTCGAATATCACTTAAAAATGTAACTATATTTTTTTCATATTTGATTTTGAAATTATTTTTGCTGTTGCATTTTGTGTTTGTGGAAAGAAAATAAAGATTTATTTTGTTGCATTCGCGAAATTCCTATTCAACAAACATTGGTTTTCCAAATGGATAACAAAATTATGGCCCTCTTTATCTTACTGAAAGACTTGTGTTACCAATTCAGAGGATCTGGAAGGAATATATAGTGACTGATAATATTTTTACTACACTGTCCATAGCTCGGCTTTTGATGTCATGGAGCCTTTCAAATTTTAGTACGGTAAAAAAAACAAATCTTTTCTACCTAAACAAATGCTTCCATCTAAATCGCGTCCGGAGATGTCATCGGTATTTGGATTTAGTTCAGACAATTGTACCTTACGTTCGTGTGTGACTAAAAAAAGAAAGCCGTTATACTTTTATCGAAGATGTACCATTGTGATTAAACGTCAGGCTCACTCAATAAACCAGATATAATCGAATCATACGGTAAAAAGGAAAACCAATACAGTTGACATTGCAGCATTAGCTGCCAACATAATTTGCCGGGAAAATAATCCTTAATCTCAGGCCGTAACCTACAGACGAAGAATTTTCCACAAGACCGTTGAATATAGTTGGCGATGCTCTCTAATTACAGTAGATCAAGCACTACAAATTGTATCAGAGAATTTTCAACACAATCGAGGATAGAGTGATAGTGAATGTTAGGTAAACCAATTTCTAATCAGCGGCTGGAAAGCCAAGCCTTCTAAGGGATGCTTCGGGATGAATTGCAGTAGTAGGAGAATGTATTATCTGCAAAAACTCAACAATCAACACCCAAGAGAAAACTCGAAAATGCTGTACGATGTGCAATCTTCCCATTTATAATGGACACTTCTTACAACGAAATGTGTATCTTGCTTGTTTCGAATAAATCAATATTTTTGGTTTTCTTTTAATTAAAATTTTTATTATCTTGATTTTTTAAATATGTAAAATGAAATGTTAATGACTTTTAGAACCGCTTTTTCATTTGTATAAAAAATAAAATTCCATTTTTTTGTATTTTGCTTAAGGTTACCCGGGTAACCCTTAATTGATTTAAAGGTTTAATTTGTAAACCGTTAAACATTTGAAGTACCAAAATAGGGACGATTACTTTTAAAATCAAAATATGTTTACATTTAAATGATTTTGGCATTCCTGGATCTTAGAGCCAAAATTCCATTGATAAAATAGAAATTTTATCGATTAAAGTCGAAAAGGTTACCCGCGTAACCCACCATAGACATAAGGGCTAAGCAAAATGTATATAATGCCAACTAAACACAATTGACGATTAGAGCACCACGGATTCCACCTAGTGGACAATTTTTAAACTGAGCAACCTGATAATTTGACGTTCGAATTTATTGTAAACAATTCCAATTTTGAACTGTACACACAATTTTTACTTACTGGATTGCTAATAATTGCAAATAATTCCAATTTTGGCCTATAAAAACAATTTTTAATTACCGAATTGCTAAATTTTCTTTCGTTATATTTGTGACAAAAGTCATTTCATCAGGTGCATCATTTTAACATTTTTCCTTGAGAGGCGCTTTCTCTACCTTTACAATCATCAATAGTATATTATTGTATAATAAGGAGGAAAATTAATGTATTCCCGGATCGATAGTGGAAATTGGCGACCGAAGCGGTAGCCGGTTCCGGCAACCATGGGAGTCCGGGAAGGCAATTTCCTTCTGGATTGTACGTACTATCAGACTATAAACTAATATAAACCCTAAAAAAAAATTTATCATAATTCATTATTTCTCATACGTTAAATTCTATTGACGCAAAGAAACGGATATAGATAAAAAAAACTGAACTGAGATCAATTTCTACTATGAAGAGTTCAGCATTTTTGATCTAGGTTTCGTTTTTATGAGTCAATAGATTACGGCTGGAAACACACCGAATTAGTCAAAATGTTTATTCTTGTCTTAAAGCGACTTGCGATCAAAATGCGAACGATTATATTGACGATTGGAGCATCACGGATTCCACCTAGTGGAACTTTTTTAAACTGAGGTACCTGATAATTTGACGTTCGAATTTATTGCAAACAATTCCAATTTTGAACTGTAAACACAATTTTTACTTACCGAATTGCTAATAATTGTAAATAATTCCAATTTTGGACTATAAAAACAATGTTTAATTACCGCATTGCTAAATTTTCTTGCGTCGCATTTGTGACAAATGTCATTTTATCAGGTGCATCATTTTAACTTTTTTCCTCGAGAGGCGCTTTCTCAACTTTTACAATCGTCAATAGCGCTATGCATATTGAAACAGAGGCAACGCAATTTTACGTCAAACATTTTATTTCATAAAACATAGAATGGCAAACATTCTATTGTGCTTTATGATCCAAGCATACATTATCAAGCAAAATTGTGTTAAGTCAAATTTGACTAACGTAACATGATTGAAGGCCTTCAAAATTCCAAAATCAAAATCCCAATTTTGAAAATCCCGCTTTCTAAAATCTCGCTTTTCAAAATTTTGGTTTTGGAAGACGTATTTGTTTTAATTCGTGCCGCCCTTTCTGATGAAGGAGAATTTTAATTTAAAGTAAAATCAAAATCAAAACCGGGATTTTCTGAAAACCGGGATTTTTATTTTTGCAGAATTGGGATTTTGAAAAGCGGGATTATGAAAAATGGGATTTTAAAAAGCGGGATTTTTTTCTTGAGCGGGATTTTGATAAAGCAGGATTTTGAAATGCGGGATATCGTTACGACCCCGAAGGAGAATTTCAATTTAAAGTAACATAAAAATCAAAACCGGTATTTTATGAAAACCACGATTTTTATTTTTGCAGAATCGGGATTTTGAAATGCGGAATTATGAAAAATGGGATTTATAAAGCGGGATTTTGAAGTGCGGGATAAATCATGTTTTTGAAAAGCGGAATTTTGAAAAGCGGGATTTTAAAAAGCGGGATTTTCAAAATTGTGATTTTAATTTCGGGATTTTGAAGGCGGGATTTTGAAAAGCGGGCAAACTTTACCTTCCACTTTTGTATTCATTTTATCAAACCAATTCACACCAACCCATAAAACGACACGAGACAATTTGACTAAAAACAATTTGTTTGATTGTATGTGGGCTATGTTTAGGCAAACCGTCTTGTCTATTCAAAGCAAACACGTTTTGATTAATTTGGTGTGTCGCCAGCCTACGATATTAATGTCGTGTTTTATTGACGCAAAAAAACAGATCTACATAGATCAACAAATACTGAACTCAGACCAATTTCTACTATGAAGAGTTGCGTTTTTTATCTAGGTTCCGTTTTTTTAAGTCAATTATTAGAACTTTAACTTAAACTCCTTTTTCTTTTTAATTAAATAAATTTAAAATAAATTCACTCGCATGAGTTTGAATATGAAAATAATTTTTCGGTTTGTTTGATAATGGCCTTATGAAAACGTGTCGTTCATTAATTTAACTTATGTTGAGTTCTTAGGGACCAAAAATATTTATTAAATCATTTTTTGCTATGGAGAGTTTTGTTGTTTAATTGATTTAGATCAAATTTTTTGGCCCATAAAACTCAACATTAATGTGCTTTCCCAATTGTAACAAAAAACCGTCTTCGGGCAGGAAACAAGCGAAAAACGACAGTTTTTTGAGTGAAAAACCATATAATTTTCTCGACTACTTAGAACTCATTCAGCCTTGACCGGCATCACCGTTTAAAACAAATTTCATAAATTAAAATCTAATTAAAAAGGTACTAATAAATAACGAAACTGATTCGTTATTAACTAACTTCACACTCCATAAAATAATTCTCCAAAATTAATATTTACGCACACGAAAAGCTATTTCGTACTGGAAAAAAAAAATATTTTCCATTTCTCGTTACAAAAAAATTTATTTTAACATTTCATTCGTAGTCCATCCGTCAAAAACTTGAAAAGGTGGTTTTGTTATTTATTTTTTGTTTTGTTTTTATTTTATGTTTTTCGTTTTATTTTTGAAAAAAATATCTAGAAAAAGTATTTATTAATAATCGCATAATTATTAAAAGTGTTTTGTGCCTTTAAATATTATATTATACAAGTGAAATAAAATATATAAGAAAGAGTGAAAAGTGAAAAAAAAGCAAAGAATAAAATTAATTTTGTGCTTGAATAAGAAGTGAATATCAAATTTTGTTTTTGTATTTTTCGATTTATTTACGAGTTGTATCTTGTATGTCTTTTAAGAGAAATAAAAAAAATCGAAAATGAATAAATCGTGTGCAAGGTGTACCAAAATCGTTTATCCAATTGAGGAATTAAAATGTTTGGATAAGGTTAGATACAAATATTTATACATTTCATTAAAAATAAAAAAATTAAATAAATCTAGGTATTTTCAGAAAAAAGATAATAGGTATTTAAATTAAATTAAAAAAAAAAATCATAAGAAGTTTTTACCTTTCTTTTTTTTTCATTTAAAACCGAAATCAAAAAAACATGAAATACACGCCGTTGTAAAAACATTGGACTCACCGTGTTAAAGAGAAAAAATCTGTTGCATTTTGACGGTTTTTAATTTTGACGGAGGGGGTTCACACCACACTACACAAAAACAGAAATTTACGAATATAAAGGAGTAGTTTACAGTTTTACACTAGGAAATGTAGTGACTGACTGTCATTATTATTATATTGTGTAATGGTTGGTGACACGATACATTACACCTATTTTATAAATGCAAATTAAATCAAACTAAACTAAAGGAAAACCGTGTAATTTTGGCGATGAACGTTTCACTCTATAGATTTAGGTTTTTTGTCTTCACTAGAATAATTGAAGTAACCTTGAACTTCTATAGCATGTAATCGAATCGCGCTAACTAATAGTTGAGTAAGACTGTAAGAGGTAGTTTTGTTGTAATTGAATTTCATTTGTAATTCCGATTATGTGATTCATACGAGCTTGAAATTTTTTACTTTGTAGCCTTGAAATTTGCACCTGATGAGTATCTCTGTTGGTTGTTTTTAGCCCCAGTGTGTCATTCTGCGACGTGCAAAATGTATTATATGCCCCATATTTGATCTTCAAGCACTTCAGATTTTTGGTAAAATGCTAACTTTCTAATTCTTGGACAAGTTCACCTATTTACAAACGGAATAGATAATTTCAAGCTAATTTAGATGCTGTTTTATTTATTTTTTATTATAATTAAATATGTAGTTGCAAATACAAATAAAAACATAAATACCCAATTAGGACCTATTAATGTAAGTTTTAGAAAATTAATTAGGTAAATATTCTTTAAATTATTTTTCAAAACTTACGTCTTCGATTTTTTGGAAATTTGCTTTACGCAACATAACCTATTCTTAACTTTTTTTTTTGTATGGGATAGATAACTAGAACAATTTTTTACCAAAAGAAAAATTGAAAGTTAGCCTGAAGTTGAAGGATCTTTTTCGAAAAATGTCTAAAAAGAATATTTATCGTTTCTGTTGAAAAATTAAACGGGTAGACTCTCATGGGTACTTTCAAATTTTCAAATTTCTGCTAAAGATTTATAAGGGTAGAGCATCATGGTTTTGTTGTAAATCCTTCTTTCAGGGAGCATTTCATAAAATTGCAATTTTAAAGCAATGTTCCATTTTAGATATGTTTGCTCTTAAGTATTTGTAAAGGAAAGAGAAACATTATTATGATATTGACAATAATTTAGAACGAGATGAAAATTTCGTTGTACAGAGATAATGAATTTAATTTCAATGATTGGCAGTTTGACACGAACAATTATGGGATGACTTCTTACTGCAATAATCCTTTTGGAGTAATAAATTATCGGGATAAGCACTTCAAAATTAAATACTTACTAGCGAAGTATTTATTTTGTTTGGGCTCGTCTTTCTCTAATTAAGTATAGAATAATCCAGTTTAGTTCTTTCCCAGTGCTTACTTATTACATGAAAAGGCCGTACAATGTGCATATTTCTTTTCTAGCTTATGTACTTACATAGGAATATTTACATGTAAGTAGTATAGGGGATACACTTTTTAATGATTTCTCTTTTATGAATGACAATTTCAATTGATTCGGGTCAAAATGTCATTTTTATATACTTTGTACAGCTTCTATATACAGGGAAATAACTTTTCATTGTACATATATGTACATATCGTTGATGTCAATTCATAATCACGTATCTAAAAATATTGAAAAAAAAATTTACGTATCTAAAAACGTTTTAAATTGGTCGTACATGACCAATGTCGATGAAACCGATCAATATTAATAATTTATTACGCACAATGTAGTTTTACTAATGATCACTTTCATCGACATTGGCCATGTACGACCAATTTTAAACGTTTTTAGATACGTAAATTTTGTTTTCAATATTTTTAGATACGTGATTATGAATCGATATCAACGATATGTACTTGGGCCAATATCTGTAAAATTGTACAAATAGAAATTTTTTGTTTTATTTTTTTTTTACATTTTTTTTGCACTTAATGTTTTTGCTCATTTGAAATATTTAATTAACAACACAATTCCGTTGGCGGCAGTTAACTTTACTAAATATTTTATAAGTTATTTGGGAAATTGCAGTCGTCCTTCCTAATTTATGTCAGCTTTGTTACCGGATAAAAAAATTCAATATCCAAAATCTTATTAATATTTGGTTTCACTTTCACATTTCCCTTTTCATTGTATTCAATTAAAGATTAATATAATTAAAAAAAAAATTAAAAATAAATCAATTTATGTAAAAAAATTGAAATTTTTGTCAGCTGAGTTACCAAGATCACATTCAAGAAATTTTCTTTTCAAATTAATTTATTTTTAGGGTTGTGGGTTTAAGATATCAAGTTATTTCCTAAATGGTATTTTCTCTAATGATTCGGAATTTGCATTTTAAACTGTTAAAATTACATTCATTGATTAAAAAAAAAAAGAAAAGGTAGGATTTCGGGACAGAAAGTAACGCAGTGGAAACAAAAGTAACACAATGGACAGTTGTATGATAAAATACATCCTTTACTAAATAAAATAAATAAAATCAAAATGCTTTTCATAAGCTATAAATATTTAAAAATAACATAACAAAATGAATTCTTTCCATAAGAAAAACAAAATAGTAGATATAAATCTAAAGATAATAAGGATCTAAGATATTTCTTCAAGTACTTTTATTGAATTTTTAAATTCATAAAATATCCGACTTGCTTTTAGTTCAATGCCAGGATTTTGCAGTTTTTTTATTATATGTTTAGAATGGACATCCACAACATCATGGTTTTCTATTTTGAAAATGATTTTAGCGCTACTTATTTATTTTAAAAAATTACTTTGGTTTCACCTTCATTATCTATTTCGGTTTGGGCTATAGCTACGTATCTATTAACAATTTGTTTGCGTTTATTATTAAATAACTACAAAAATTCATTTTCTAAACAAAGCGCAGTCTATTTCCATAAAGAATGTCAACTGCGTTACTATATTGTCAGTCACGTTACCAAATTTAAGTAACGTAGCTGACTGGTAACACAGTTGACGTTTTTTACGAAAATGAATTGCACACATTAAAATTAAAATATTTAAATCATAATTTTTATGAATATTTATCGTTAACATATTCTTGTTCTATTACTTAATATAATATATAGATTTTATTAAATCATTTAATTAAATTTTTGGTAACACAGTTGAATTATATTAAAAATACATACCACAGTTTCGAGAAAACATTGACACTGCAAAGTGATGCTAACACGCGCACATTCTAGAATAAACTGATGCATTTATGGAACACGTTACGAACGTCGAACGTATTTTATTTTTTTGAAATAACAGTTTTTTGTTTTTATTTTTTCGGTAACTTAGTTGAAGTAACACAGTTGAAAATAAATAGGGACACAACTTTATAATTACAAAAATCACAGAAAAAAATAGAAACTATTAATTATGATTAAGGATAAGCATTAAGAAAGGTTGAATCTTGAATAATAAAATTACAAAAATTAATTAAATTTTAAGTAATGGTCAAAATTTATAATCGTAGAATTAATATTGTAGTTTGGGACATTGAGTTTTTGGAATACCATTGGCATACTTTTAAAATTTCTCGAAATTTGTCCTTTGATAATTTTCTAATTTAATACGTTTTAAAGTTATAAAGATTTAATAAATCGAAACTTTTCTTTTAAATTAAAAAAAAAGTTCAAATTGGAGAATAATTAGAATAACTAGCTCCGGGACACCATTGTACAATTTTACAGATAATGACCCACTTACAAATAAATTTAAAGTAGATATATGTATGTAAGTAAGTCTATCTACCTCGTAAAAATGTTTTAATATTTGTATTTCCACCCTTTCAATAAGGATAAGGGTACTTCGATAAATCGTTGGAAATATAATTGAGAAAAATTTTTGGTTCAGCAGTTTCCCAACGTTTCCGGTTTTGTTAAATTCAAATAATTTTTTAAAGGTTGTACAGAACAGTAAAGCAATATCTATTCGGCTACTCTTTTACTAAATTTATAAGCTACTTAGTCCAATAGCATTGCCGGACTGCGGTTTAATAAATTTAGCTGATTTAGGGCCTGTTTGATAATTCGCACGGTGCGGTGCAGTGTACATTTTTATCTTTATTTCGCCAATAGAAAATAAATCAAAGGAGACAAGGAAAACCATATGCACTGCACTGCACTGTGCGAATTATCAAACAGGCCCTTAGATTTATACCTCTGGAGTGCGTTCACGAACTCTACATTGTAACAATATTGCAACCAAAAAGCGTTCATAAACTAACATTGTAACTTTCTACCCTGCTAAATACTGCGTTTCTGAGAGTTTGTGAACGCACTCCTGACAGACTGCGGTTTAATAAATCCGGTTTGGTGAATTTTTCGAGTTTAGTCGCAGTACGTCAACCTCAATTTTAGCTAATTGCTTTGTTTTGCATAGAGTACTTGATCGAGTTTAGCTAAACCGAATTTATTAAGCCCGCTGTCTGTCTTAAGCCGTTGCCAGACTGCGGTTTAATAAATCCGATTTAGCTAAACTGGCTCAGGTACTCTATGAAACAAAACGCGATTAGCAAAAATTGGGGTTGACAAACTACGGCTAACCTCGAAAAATTCACTAAATCTGATTTATTAAATTGCAGTGTGTCAACGCTATAAGTTCTTAGATTTATCTACTCAGCGTTCAGTGTGTCAGTGGTGTTTAATGGTTCTTATCGGGTAGGTGATCTCCCACGAGGTCCTATTTTCGTTGGTACCCACTGCAATGCTTGTTTAGTGGTCTGATTTTGTAAACGAAGCACGTGCCGAAGCCATCTTAGTTAGGTAGCCTTGACGATTTTATGAATCCGATAATGTCAACTTTATCGAAATCATTTCTGATCTCGTGATTCATTCACATTCTGTACGTGGTTCCGTCTTTAATGGGATCGAAAATTATTCTTATGATCTTACGCTCATTTCCAGTTTTGTTTTGCGCGGTTGTATGAGGAGACTTGAATATTTTGATATTGGCGTAAAATGGTCGGTAGCCTGCTGCGATTCTCGATTAAATATTCGCATAGAAACGGAGTTTTTCTCAGTGATCAGTTATCGTAGGCATTTGAACTCAGTCATCTTTTCATATTGTGTATCTCCCGAAATGAAGCCTTCACGTGTCTGCCTTCTTGCGATGACCATGTATTTAGTATTTGGGAAGGAGGACTTCTTTCAGGGAGATGATGTTGCGACCCAGAATGCAAATATCGTCAGCGTATGCTAATAGCTGGGTTGATTTATAATACAGGCAGCTGCGCTACACTATATTGAGCTGACGAATGACATACTTCAATGATAGGTTGAAGAGAGTTTGAGCTATTGGGTCCCCTTCGGGTATTCAAAATGTTGCCTTCTATTAGCACCTTACATATTGAGCTATACATTAAAAGCTGGCATATTGAAATTGAAATTTGAAACCAATTTTACCGTATGCCCAGGTAGGACAATACGTTCCATAAGATATTCCTCTTAATGCTGTCGTACGCCTGTTGGAAGTTACAGCATTTCTTCAGCACCATCCTCAGCGTAAAAGGTTGATCGGTCGTTGATCTGTTTTGACGAAAACCACATTGATAATCACTCAAGATTGAGTGATTATCAATGTGGTTCACTCAAGTGTGTCTTATAATTTTTCTTTCATCTGTGATATCACGTTTTGGACTTCATCATATGATGGAGGAGGTGGTGATGTCATCTCGACATTAATATCATGTTGAACCAAAAGAGGTTGTTGCTCGTAAGGTGGTGCCTGTCTATTTAGAAGTGAGGAGAAATAATTCCGCCACACTTCGAGGACGGTTTTAGTGTTCAACCGGATTCGTTGAAAAGAGCGCTGCTATGTTGATGAAAGACCGTAGCTATTTCTCTTATGTAACGATATCTATCGCTCAGGCTAGAATTTTAGATGTTGCGTGTCTGTTGCTCTTGCCATTCTCGGAGATTTTCCTCGCAGTCATGTAGGTGTTATGGGAATGCCTCGTTTTTTGCGATAGATTTCTTTGTCATGCGCGATTTTTCTCCCAAATAGCACCAAGACAATCAACATCCAACCATAGAGATTTTTAGGTCTAGATAAATTATGGCATATGGTGAACTTTGAGGCATCGGTTATCGCCGTTTTAATGATGTCCCACTGTTCTTGAACGGAGGCAGGAAATGGTTTATTTTCTAAGATTCCTGGTACAGTAATCCCGAAGGTAGTCCAGGTAACTTGGTTGTTCAACACCGCAGTGTTTCAACGAGTGGTGGATAGACGAAATTTTAATTCAGCAACTACCAGGAAGGGGTCTGAATCGATGTTAGCTCCACGTTTAGTTTTGATGTTTCTAAGGCTAAAAAAATGTATTTTGTACAAGAGGATGTGATCGATTTGGTTGACCGTTGTAACGTCATTTGATTTCTCCATGCGACTTTGTAAATACGCTTATGTGGGAAGTATGTGCTGGCAACCATCAAGTTGTAGAGTAAAGCTAGTTCGATGGTGCGCGTCCCGTAGTTGTTTGGTGTAGAGTGCAAGCAGTTTGAGCCGATGGTTCACGATTTGTACCGCCAGCACTGCCAATTTGAGCCAAGTCGAAGTCGTCCAAAACAATTTTAATGTCATGTTGCGGAATTTTACTCAGGACGTTTTGATTTGATCAGGCTTCTCCTCGGTGGGGCATGAACGTTCACAAATATGATAATTAAGTGACGACCATGAAACCTGACCAAATCCGATTGCTGACAGGCATGAAGTGAGTCACAAATTGGCGACATCGGTTGCTAATAAAGAAACGGACGCCAAATTCATGTTTATCCATGTTATTGCGACAACGAGTTAGTCCGTACTCCGTAGCGACTATAATCGATGATATCATTGCCGATTAGCCTTGTTTCCTGCAGTGCTATGAATGAGGTCGAGTTTATTTTTAGATGCTTTTTCGAAGAGTTGATGGAGGCTCTCTAGACGGTTGTTGTGAATCCAAAAATATCCGAGTCTCTTGTTGAGGTTTCATAACAAAATTGTTTTACAAGTTGGGCTGTTAACCCAACGCTAGTCCCCTGTAGGAAGACCACGACCCTCACACTTTAGCCTACTCTTTTAACAGATTAGTTTCTAGTGGCCGCCAAAGCGGCAGTGTTTAGTACTTGCTGAAGTTGTCACCGTCAAATACCTTCTTAAATGAACAGCCTTCATTGGCTCGACAAAACGTTCGAACAGTTCAGAAATTTAAGGAATCATGGTTCAGTTTAGTAGTTTAATGAAGTAGTTTTACATGAAGTTTTTTATTAAAGAAAACTTTATCAAATCTTCTCTATCTTTCTTCTCACTTCAAACAAAAAAAAAAATAGAAATTTGCTTCTTGAAGCGACGAGATATTTTTTTTTGTCACAGCAAACTTTTCTTAACCTCCTAAAATGAATGGTACGATCGATTTTTATTCACTGAATTCGGAATCAAAAACAAACTACCGCATTGCAACTTTAGTAGCGAGAGCTACAACTAGTTGTCCAGTTCAGATTTATTTCACAAGCGCCTACCTTTTCTTCAACTTTTTTTCGAATGGTGCATCTTGCTCAGGCAACAGGGATTTTCGTCTAATTGAGTTTTTTCCCAAGCATTAACATAGCAAGTAGTTGTGATGTGAGGTCGCTATCATCAAATCTTCTATAGTATGTTTCTGGGCTAAATTTTCGAGTCGCGAAGCCTCCACTTAGAATCTGGTTCTTGATCATTAACGAAAAATTAAACCGATATTGTTTCAAGATTTTTATAGCCTTTGGCGGTTAAAGCTTTGGTTGAGAAGTAAAGGGCTCGTTTAGTGGCAAGATATAAAAGTCGGACGATGGGCATCTAAACTGAAGCGTGTAAATCGTGTAGATTTTGAAATGTATATTTGTCTACACTGCCTGTACTGCAAAAGCGCCTGCTCTTAAATTCTCTCAAACTAATGATTCATAGGCCCCTGGAAGGCTCTTATAAATAGAAACATACAGTTTTGAAATTTATTTAAAGATGATGAATATATCTGGATGCTCATCTGGATTATAATATACATACAAATGTTATTATTGCATTCCCAATACATCTCTGAATCTCCTAAACTATAATGTTAATTAAAATACAATGTAATTAAAATTAATTTAAGAAATATTCCCTCGTTTTCTTTACGAAGAGAACACATCAAATAGAACACGTTGTATTTAAAAATTTGTTCCGATTTAACAGTTCACAATAATCTTACTTACTTTATGTAAGATTTTTTTCTTAAATATTTAATGAGATTCTTACGAAAAATTTCATTTTCTTTTGTCTCTAACTGTTTTAACTCTAATCACCATAATACCGTTTTCTTTATAAACATAAATATTCTTTAAGAATTTTTGAAATAAAATATTTGTCATTTCATTAGTCTTCTCGTAAATAATTTTTTTGTCACCAAGTAAAAACCTAACCTCTTTATACATATCACGCAAATTATAATGCGAATTGTTCAAATATTTTGACACGAAAAAGCGATGGCCTCTTGACCTAGACAGTTTTAAGATACGGGGGCATCTTGCATAAAACTTACATGTCCATGATAAATATGAAACTATTTTAGGTCTTACAAGTAGGATTTCCTCTATTTTTAATAGGTAAGTAAGTAAGTAAATATTGCTTATTTACATTTTGGGGCGTGTCCAAATCCAAAGATATTTGTCTAATTCATAATTTGTATTTAGGTTTTAATTAATCGCTTGAACTAAATTATATCTGAATAAACTGGTTTATGTTTTATAAATTGCGCGAAGAGAGTAATTTTATTACTTGTGATGTGTCATTTGTAACAAGCTGACGCGCTGAAACTTTGTGCGCAAAGAGAACCGAATAATACTATGTTGCTTCAATTTAAATTCATTAAACTTATTTTGTGTGCGAGTCAAGATGAATGAATGTGAATTTAATATAGATTTTTGGGTTCAGAAAACACGCATCTTGTGTGTTCATTGTATGGATGTAAAATAAAATATGAATGAAGGTACAAAAACAGACAGGCAGTTAATAGTAATGGTAGGTGTAAACTTAATTATAAGTATACATAATATTGTATAAATTCATATTGAACAATTACTTTAATGGCAAATACTAAGATTTTTTTTGTCTCAAATTTTAAATTGACAAAGTAATTTAGATTCTTGTCTATTAATATAATCTAAATTATAGTTGAACCATTTCTGAAAACTAAACATTATTTTTACTAAACACAATCCACCCGCATTTTATTTTTTCTGTATTTAAACGTTACTCAATTTGTAGCAGCAGATAAAATGCTTAGATTTTATTAATATTAACTAAAGATATTGTATCAGGGATGTATTCGGCACCAGCGAGAATGTGTGGGAATTGATTGATTTAATTGGTACAAGTGATGTGTTTTTATTTCATTATAAATAAGAAAAGTTGCCATTAAGCATAAATGTACATAAGTATAAGCATCGTTAAATTATTCGACTTACATATACGCCTTGCTGTTGCAGTAGCTTGTGCAATTTCCAGTATTGACCTTCTTGTGTCGATTAGTAAATAACTAAGCCTTTCGTTTCTTAACATAAACTTATAGAACTAAACAGTTGAAACTAATTTTTTCAAGCCTTACAGACGAGCTCGAGAAGTAAAATAAACAAATGGTCGCTCTCAAAGCAGCAGTGAGTAGAACGCTTGCTTTATCAGTGGTGGTCTTGTGTGCGCTTAAGGGAATTCTTAGGCTAGGTAGGTTCCGCCAATTAAAGACTGTAGTCAAATTTATCTATACAAATTGTTTATTTTAAACTATGACCAGTTAGTTTTGTGTATAATAGAGATGGATAACAAAATTATGGATAATACAGTTCCGGCTGGTAAACATAAATCGTAATTGAACGTATATTGGGGAGCAATTGAAATTAGACAAGAGCATTTTCTGAAGCTACTCCAACGAAATAATACATTCCTATAAAAACCCATTGGAATAAAAATTCAAGGAATTATAGTTTAGAGTGGGCCATAATTAAATGTAGGATTTGTTTGATGAATTACGCAGAAACTAAAAAAAAATTCTTAAAATTACGATATCAATCTTTTATTAGCATCATTTCAATTCGCTTTGCTTAGGTACGAAAAACTATGTCCGGTAAATGGCCACTTTTTTGCATGGATTCAAACTTCGGCTCGTTGACAATTTCTTGTAGAAAGTTTTCAGATCAGCAAGACACTGTGGGCGATAGACACCTGCTTTTCAGATGGCCCTACAAAAAAAAAGTCTGGTTGTGCCAATTTGGACGATTTGGGTGGTTTTAAAACACATACATACATAAAATTTATTTTTATGTAACTTAAGTGTTTGTTTTATAATTACCTTAATAAAAATTCGCGCACATATTAAATTATATATAAATGCACGTTAACATTACATAATTAATTTTAAAATTCGTTTGTAATGCTCAAAAACCAATTTTTTGTTTTGTTTTTCTGTTCATTTTATTTTGTTCGCTTACGTGAATTTATCTTGTTCTAATGGTTGTTCTAAGCACTGTACGTGTACATATTTGTCTTGTTTAATTTTCAGCGATATTATGGAAATTCGCGTTCTGCATTTAATGCATAGCTTGTTACGTGAAAGTTTTGCTCACCATAATCGTCCAAAGGAATGCTATATTCGCAGCCTCCTAAAATTTGAGTAAAAGGCTCTGTACCCGATCAATTTACATCATAGTAACAAGCGCATCGTCTCTCGCCCGGTCAAATAAGAATATTACTGCCGTCCGCGATAGTTTGCGTGATAATCCAAACCTCGCGATTTCTCGTTGGTTAGGGGTTTGAGCTTCTTTCACACACCTCGACTTGGCGAATTACTCCAGTTAACAACAATACCTCAAGCCAAACGACCGCTTGTTGTGCCGTACATTCGCTAATTGGGCTTTAGAACATCTCGAAGTTGACCCAAATTTGGGCGAAAGTCCATTTTTGGAAGAACAATGTAAACAAACAAAATTGCCGTATATGGAGAAAAATCATTACACAAGAGATTTTGAACCGTCCGTTCTAGACAAGTTTTTGTTAATAATTTTTTTTTTTTAATTATCTGGTGTATACTGTCTGTGGGTGTTGTGTCAAGTCACTCGTATAAGCCAATAACGATTCAGGTGCTAAAGGGTACTATAAGATGTGAAATTGCCGCTGTGAGGCCTCGTTTATGCCAAAATGTTTTCGAAAATTGGGCCATTTTTGCATTGTTCTAGTTAAATTTTTTTGAAACTCATTCGTATGTTACCTCTATTCACGTGGTCGTGTCACTTCATTCGACGTGACAATTGTCGTGTCACTTTAACTTTAAATTGGTATTCTCTTAGTCGATCGAGGTGATAATATAAGAGAATGCGACGTAAAAGAATGTTTATCACTTCAAACGGCGATCGTCGCATCGATGGACTATAAGAGAATACCAAAACTTAATTATCGATACAAAGGACTTAATGGCACGACTAAGGGAATAGGGATGTTAGTAACTTAAAAAAATTCAAAATAATTTTGTATTGCTTTGAAAATGGGAATTCAATGTTTACTGTAATATTTTTTTTTCTGGCAGAAAAAATCAAAATTCAGTTTTCTGAGCCAAATAAAATATTTTTTTTTGGAGGTTTTAAATTAAATATTGTTGTTGTTGTGCCGCCCCGGTGCACATAAGGGTTTTAAGTAGTGTTTAGTCCCAAAAATGTCTAGAGCCTAGAAAAATGCACCAAATTGAGTATTTTTTTTTTTAAATACTCTTTATGAGATTCTTAAAAGATCCCTCATGAGTATTTTGTCTGAAATTTTTTTGTATGCATAGAAATCAGTACATACTCAGATATTTGTTTAAAAACATCACTTTTTTTCTTAACCCTTTGAAGCATACATTTTTGTGTTAAATATTTTTTTCTAAAATTTGGTACACATTGTTTTTTGCGGTCGCTACGTTCAAATATGGAGTTAGATTTTCGATATTGACAGTTGACAGCTGTCAATTAGCTGTCAAATCACATTCATCTATTAGAAACTTAAATTTATTCTCATTTTTATGTTTCTTGGGTCTCTGATTTCAAATCTGAAGTCGGTTTTTCGATATTAACAGTTGACAGCTGTCAATTAGCAGTCAAATCACTTTCACTTGTTATAAATCTTGAATTTATTCTCATTTAGGGTTAAGAAAAAAAGTGATGTTTTTAAACAAATATCTGAGTATGTACTGATTTCTATGCATACAAAAAAATTTCAGACAAAATACTCATGAGGGATCTTTTAAGAATCTCATAAAGAGTATTTAAAAACAAAAATACTCAATTTGGTGCATTTTTCTAGGCTCTAGACATTTTTGGGACTAAACACTACTTAAAACCCTTATGTGCGGTGGCACAGTAGTTAGCATGCTTTTGCTATATGCTCCGGAGGTCTCAGGTTCGATTCCTGGCGGGTGATAAAAAAATCACGGCTGGTCAATGTAGGATTAATGAATTAATCACTTATTTATCCGTTAGGGAAAAATAATTACGTAGCTTTATCATGAAGCGGCCAATTCCCTCTATGGGATGTAGCGCTAGCGAAAAAAAAAAAAAGTTGTATGGTAAATACGATCAAGCCGCAGAAGGTTTTAGATATAATAATGCAAACATTTGGAAAGGTTTTAGATATAATAATGGAAACATTGGGAAATCATCTGAGGATTTGATAAATCCTGTGAGAATATTTCATGCTTATTATGTCATAGTTCGTTATATCACGTCAGAATTCGATATATCATCTCAGAATTCGCATTATACTGTCAGAATTCTATATAATAGTAGTATGTCGGTATTCGAAATATCGCGTTACACTTACATAATCCATCTCAAAATTCTCCATATACTATCACAATTCAATTTATCATCTCAGAATTCGACATACCATTTCCAAATTCCTCACATCTTATTCATATCAAAATTCGACATACTATCACAGAATTCGTTTTATCATATCCGAATTCTATAGAGTATATCAAGTAATAATTCGAAATATCCTGTCAGAATTTGATATACTTATGTCACGATATAATGTCAGAATTCGGAGTATTGTCATAAATCATCTCAAAATTGGATATATCCTGTCAGAATTCTTTATACTTATTATGTCAAAGTTTGTTATATCACGTCAGAGTTCGATATATTATGTAAGAATTTGAAATACCTTATCAGAATTCGTTATATGAGCCGTTTATTTTGAAAGTGGAATAAGTCAAGTTTTTGAAAAATTGAGTTAACGTTATACAACATATCGTCCCTCTAGTAATGAAACAGCGTATAAGAAAAATAGTAGTTTTAAAATAATTCGCATTTAAATGTTTATTGAAAAACTTTTTGAAATAAAATCTTTTATTTTATAGAAAATTAAATTTTCTATAAAATAAAAGATTTTATTTTAAAAAGTTTTTTCAAAAAACATTTAAATGCGAATTATTTTAAAACTACTATTTTTCTTATACGCTGTTTCATTACTAGAGGGACGATATAAAAGTATAATGAACTTTCATATTTTCTTACATTCTTGAGCATAACTGTAAAATAATTCCTAGAAATAGCAGTTAAAGAATAAATACTAAACGCTATCAATATTTTGTTTATTATGAAAGTGGAATAAGTCACATTACATGCTTGTTCATTCATGTAATGTCATAACAACTAATAGTATAATGAGTATATTATAAATGTAGAAGCCATTGAAAGCAAAAAAATAAAACAACAACAACAATTTTCATTTAATATGTATAAGAGATTTTCCTTATAAAATGTAGTGATGCAGAGTTTTGTACTTTGGACTTAGCACTAAAAAGGGATAACCAAAAAATTTTGGTTCTATAGAATTACTGCCGTTATACTCAAGTGGGCGACCGGCAAGGCAGGGCTGTAACGAATTACATGTATTTGAATTACGTAATGAAAATACAAATTACAAGTAACAATATCTTGTATTTTAATTACATCAGTTTTTGTAATTTATTGTTTACATTTTTACAAGGTTTATTAAGATTTGGTTCTAGAGCCATCAGTATAAAACCTTATGTTAATGATCGTTATTTTATTGATATGTTTTTTCACTAAACGAATTTCGTCAAATCAAATTTTTCAATTTACAAATGTAAAGTAATTGTAATTTGTATTTTAATTGCTGAGTTTACTGTAATTTGTAAAAGTATTTTAATTACTCAGTGACCAGTGTAATGTAATTTGCCCAGCATTGGTGACCGGTCACAATCGCGAAATATAAAGACATGATGGATTTGCTCTCATATATTCCACTTCCACCTGTTCATCAAGGATATTTTCAAAACTTAAAATAGTTGGATCAACAAATGAAATCCAAACCTATCAAATTCATTATAATTTTCTCTTTGTAATACCTGGATGTCATTTATAATGTACAATTCTCTTTAATGAATAAAATCAATATGAAATGATGGTATAAGTCATTTTTATTTAATAAAAATATTTTGAAAGTGGAATAAGTCATTTGGAGTACAAAAAACTCGTATTTTACCAATCCTTATTATGAAATTTATCACTTTAGCTAAAAGTAGTAAGTATAGTAATATCATAAACGCAAACACTTTAAACAAAAGTTGTATTGATTTTTTCATAACCTAAAAACACCAATGTTTAATTATCTCAATATTATGACAACATGACTTATTCCACTTTCAAAATAAACGGCTCATATATTGTCAGAAATTATCATATTCAAATTTGTATATTTCAAATCCGAATTAGGTACATGTATATGATTATGTAGAGTTGGGCACAGTGAATATACGAATACAATACTTTATATTGAGAAATACATATTTAATTTTTAACAAAGAACTAATTTATTTAAATTTTCATTTACAACACATAGATAATGTATTTAAATAGACGGCTAATACGGCACACGGCTGGATAACGAATGATATTTTATATGTAAAAAAAAGCAATTAATAAAATAATAAATAACTTAATGAGTATTTGTCTACCCGTTTTAACAGAGGTTGCAAACCTCAACCCCTACATGTATCTTGTAAGAATTCGATATATCTTCTCAGAATTCGTTACATACTATCATATTCGATACATCTATCAGAATTCGATATATCATCTCAGAATTCGCTATATACTATCAGAATTCAATGTATCTGTCAGAATTATGTCGAAATTCGACACATGATGACATGATGTCAAAATTCTTTGTGTAATCTCAGAATTCGATTAAATACCCAAATTCTATACATCATGACAGAGTCATATATCATCTCAGAATTCGATACAAACTATAAGCTTCGTTAAATTTCATATATATCAGGTAAGAATCATAGGAAAAAAATGTAAGAATCCTACATATTATGTCAGAATTCTATATATCACCTCAAAATTTGCTATATAATATACTGCCAGAATTCGATAAATCTTTTAGAATTTGGTATACCTATCATGCCAGAATGTGAAGTGAATAAAAACAAGTAAGTGCTTTAACTTGTGATTTTTCAAGTATCTGCTTGTAAGCAGGTGAATAAAATGTAAGTATATTCTTGATGAAGAAGTTTATACTTGAAGTTCAAGTTAACTGCTTTCTCTATAAGCAAACACTTAAAAATTTCCCAGCACCTACTTAAAAAGCTGTGAATAAAACAAAGTAAGTTCTTAACTTCTTTCGTACTTACTTGATGATTTACAAGGTTGGGTACCCGTACAAGGAGACTTATGTTTAGTTTGGAAATATAATATTGATCGCATAATTAGACTATAGGAGATGGTGACAGGTGACGTTCGCGTCACATTAGGAAACTAATCCCTAGTCTGTCAAGGATATAAGATGTGTTCTAAAATTCCTTTGGAAATTTAGTTAGATAGATTTTCGCATACATCGTCGACCGTAATGTTGAATCTGACTTTATCTCTATAAGGATAACATCCAATAAAGGCATACCAACTTGAAGGATTAAATTGCATATAAAAATAAAAAATTATTTAAATCGATGTTTTTTTTTAAAAATACAGGTCGATTTAAATCAGATAAAAACACTGGCACACAAAAAAAAAAAATCTGAATCCGAGGTCTGGCATGTCAATTCTTATGTATTTTTATGCGCTGAATACGAATCCGATGTCCGTTTAGCTCCATCACCCACCGATTTTCTACAAAACCCCAATTTTGGGTCAAAATTGCCCAACAAAATACCAAAGTCTATTTTTTGTACCGTTTACTCCAGATATATCGTTTCCGGAGTATTTTTAACTGCAAAAAATGATTCCGTAATCCAAATTTACTTGTGACACTTCAGTAACCCAAAAAAAAACCAACTTTAGGACGAGGTCAAAATGACCAAAACAATTTCAAAGTAATTTACCTTTCTATTTTGGTTACTAATGGCTTTTAATGAAATCATTGTTAGAAAGTTAGACAAAGAAACTCATACTATAACCCAGACGCACAACTTACACTGAAACTCAGACAATCAAACTTACTCAAACCGAGACGCAAAGCTCACACTTGAACTATGACAAGCAAACTGAAATTCAGAAAGTAAGTATAAATTATAAATAGAAGACAAATTAGACAAATTCGCGGCTTGTGTGACTGAAACAAAGTTACTGGCAATAGGAAAGTGAAACTTAACTAATAAAGTTTAGCTGAAAAGAGTTTCTCTGACCTTGCTGCACTTTGAGTTTGTCTGTTCAAGATTGAGTTACAGTTTATTGCTTTTCATAAACTTTTTGTTCATTAACCTATCACGAGCGTTCAAGTAAAGTTTTATTGATGTCATTTCTTGCGTTTATAACGTACTCTCTTGTCCTCGAATAACCTATGAAGTGGATTTCTACGTCTTTTTCTCAGATTTGTTTCTTCATCTCTCTTGAGCACCCAACAATAGTCCGCTAACATGTTAACATCTCACCTTCTCTGATATCTCCTTTCCATTTCCCTTACATTCTGGTGGAAGCGCTCCCCTTACTCTTCACTATAGTCGCCTAAATTGTCAGGAAAGTAATCAAGATGGGAATCCAAAATATGGAGCTTTAATTAAGTTCATAAGACATCTCAATTGCCTGTAATTTTCTATCAACTTTGTAATAATGTCTTTGTAATGCTTATGTTTTCTAAGAAGTTTTCACAAATTTCTCTAAAACTGAGCCAGACACCTTTCTCATTTTTTGCATGGTTTTTAACGAAATTTTTGTCTTGAAATAGTTTTCGTATTTGAGGTCCGTTAAAAATACCTTCTTTAATTTTAGCCTGTGTCAGTTTTGGAAATTGTTGTGCTATGTATTGGAAACATTGACATTCTTTATCTAATGCCTTCACATATTGTTTCATCAGCCCAAGTTTTATGTGTAGTGGAGGTAAGATAATTTTTGAGGTATCTAATAAAGGTTCTTCAATTACATTAGGTTTTCCTGGCTGAAGACATTCTCTTAGCGGTCACTGTTTTTTAACGTAATGGTTTTCTCGGTCTCTAGCAATCCAGAGACATTTAAAACAAGAGTACTTCACAAAACCAGGCTTCAGTTTTGTTATAATTTTTAAATCTCAAAGGCCAAGTTGCCTACCCTTGAGGAGCTACGGTCGCATGATGACGACGCCAGCGGGCCCGCCTTCCCACCCTGATCAGCCGCCGATACTGGAGTATCCCTCCCCTGCATCATAACATTTTTATGTGTAGTTGCCATGACGGCATGAAAGCCGTAACTCAGGGACTTTGCCGAATAGTGGGACAACTCCGTTGCTCACTGTCACCACGTGGAGGTGCGCTGGGTGCAGGCACACGTTAATTTGCTGTTGACACGTGTTTTTTGGGATAATGAAGAGTCGGAAGTAAATTTAAACTACGGAATCATTTTTGGCGGTTAAAAATACTCCGGAAACGATATATCTGGAGTAAACGGTACAAAAAATAGACTTTGGTATTTTGTTGGGAAATTTTTACCCAAAATTGGGGTTTTGTGGAAAACTGGTGGGTGATGAAGCAAAACGGACATCGGATTCGCATTCAGCGCATCAAAATACATAAGAATTGACATGTCAGACAGCCGGTGAAATCAATGATTTATACCATTCGATTTAAATCACTCCCACCCTGACACTAATTTAATTCTTAAACCTAATTCGTTCGTACGCTTTATGTACTGGATGGTCCATTTTTAACGACGGATCCAAATATCTCCTAAAAATACGCCAGCTTCAAAAAAAATGGTTTACACGCAAATTGTTAAGGACACTGGGGGTCGCCTATTTGTACTAAAGTCCTTCACCTTGAAGTACATTTTCAAGGTAATTTGAAGGTCATGGTCATTTTTAAAAAATGGAAATCCCAATTTTTGACACCGGATTCGAAGACAGTAGGGAATTGATTATGTATTTTCCATGACCACCCATGGTCACCAAAAAAATCGTTAATCGAAACAATAGTTAAACCATAATCGTTTTATAAAGGGGTTTCCAATAAGGACTTGACAACTTTTTTTGTTAAATAAAACGCAAACAATTTGAGATATCTCGAAAATTTTATTATTAGCTCAAAGTACAATCAAAACATTTATGTATGGAATTCGACATCGTTCATATATCCACCACGGTAACGTTTGCATGTGTCGATTCGTTGAACCCAATTTTCGATGACTCGGCCACAAATTTCGACGGAAACGGCCGCTATCTTTCGTTCAATAATGGCTCTGAGCTCCTCTAACAACGTCGGCTTGTTGGTATAGACCAATGATTTAACGTAGCCCCATAAAAAAAGTCTAGAAGTGTTATATAATACGTTCATGGAATTTAGATTTCAATAAGTCGATTGTTAGACCCGCTGTGTGGCATGTCGCACCATCTTGTTGAAACCAAATATCGTTAATGTCTAGCTCATGCAATTGACCAAAGAAATAACGTTGCAACATATCTCTGTAGCGATCTCCATTGACTAACGTGATGGTCATTTTCATCAACGAAAAAAAAACGGTCCAATGACACCATCAGCATGAAAACCACACCATACAGTTATTTTTTGTGAATGAAGTGATGTTTCTTGAAGCACATGAGGGTTTTCACCTGACCAATAACGCATATTCTGATTGTTGATGAAGCAATTTAGCCAATAATGCGAAATTGGTCATCTTCTTCCAATATTTCCAGAGCCCAATCCGAGAACGTACGTCGCTTCATATAATCGAGTGGCTTTAGTTCTTGT
This sequence comes from Tipula helvola, assembly GCA_963556165.1. Taxonomy (NCBI): domain Eukaryota; kingdom Metazoa; phylum Arthropoda; class Insecta; order Diptera; family Tipulidae; genus Tipula; species Tipula helvola. The sequence continues at coordinate 123,836,256 of OY744483.1, forward strand.
ATTAACTTTACCTTATAAGGGTACAAGCCAAGATCCTTTCGCAAAATTTGCCAAAGTGTGGTCTGAGCGATGCCCAATTCTTGAGAACGCCATGGAATCGACAGGTTTGGTTCGTTTGCGACGGACGCTTGAACGGCAGCAATATTCTCGGCACTTCGACCAACCCGTTGTCTCACTGGCACGGGAACATCCGACAGCGAATATTTAGATTCAATCTTTTCACTAGATTATTAATTGCTTCTCTACTGGGACGATAATTACTTACAACCAAAAATTGGAATTACCGCTCTTATTTGTAAACATTGTTCGTTCGTGTACTGCACCATGATGAAAATGTTGTCTTTACTGAATGTTTTGACACTGACAGTTTGGTTATTGGTTTAAGGGTACGTTCACAGTGAAAGTTCAAAGTTGTCAAGTCCCAAATGGAAAACCCTATAATGAAACAATTTATGTGTTGGGTTTAGCTTATTAAAAAGTAATAAAACCGAGAAATATTGGTGTACTATAAAATAATAAACTTCAAACCAGCAAATAAATGATAATGTATATTATTATTACTAATTATTAGCAACACATTTTATCAACCCCTAATATATCCCGAAAGGAGACTACCAAGATTGGCCTGTAAAATGAAAATGAGAGAGAAAGAAAGTTCACAAATTCAATGTATTCAGGGTGCGCGGACAGTTAGTTCATGTGGTCATGTCTGTTTAACAGTTTAGTAGATACTCCTGATGATGGCCTAACAAGCCGAAATCGATCGAGTGATTTTTTAAACCTTTTGTAATTTTGCGAAATATTTAACAAGTGTTTTTAAAAAAATTTAAAAATGTGTGTATTAAGTGTGTTTCGCCAAGTGCCTACGGCAGAAAGTGTGAAAAGTGTTTAATGATTTGGTACCTTGGATATGCTCGAACACTGGATCACATATCACTGCCATCTGAGTTTCTGACCCATCACTTTCCGGATGGTTTGCTGCTTGGCGAGCCGGATGATCACGATAATGGAGAATAGGAATGAAGAACTTACTGTCTTCCAAATACTAAAAGTGGAAAACACGTGAGACTACTATGAAGTGGTAACATATGTGGTGGGGTAGACGTAACTAACCTATGCTTTATATCCTATTTGTATCGCAACTATACGCTTCCCCGCAGATTGTTTTATGCCTCTTGAAATCTCTTGGAATGATCTATCTAAAACCGTCAGTGGTTTTAACATCGTAACTTATCTTCAACCTGTTTCAATTAAAAACGTCCTCAGTACATGTGTACTCATTGAACTTTGGACCCTATTTTACTCATGTTCCCATCATCCTATGAAACTCAAATGAAATGTATACTACTCAGTTCAAAGTCTAGTTTAATCCACCACAAGGTGGCGCTTATTCTCCTTCAGGCCAATTCCTATAGGTACTTTGGTAGTCTCCTTTCTGCTTAGAGGCTATGTAGTAGCATTATGCTAAAAGTTGTCTTTATCGGTCCGGAAAATTTCAAATATTTTAGAATTTTTTAGTCCTTCCTTTCAAAATTTAAATCTACATGTAGTTAAATTTGAATAACTTCTAAACTAAAATTAAACTTTAAACCAAATTGACATATTTATTCCAGCAAAATTGAAAGTTATTTTATAGAAGAAACTTTTGTTTATCGTTTTTTTAATTAAACTTTATTATTCAACACTGAAATGTGATATGCAGTTTCTGGAAAAGTATCTGGCTTATTTTGAATAAGATTGTTGTGGAATTATAATTATTATTGCACCATTATCGTTGTTATAGTGTGTTGTGTTTTATGTATTACCAATTGAAGACTTTCTGTATGTATGTATGAATACATTTGGTTTTAAATGACCTACATCCGTTTTCAATTTAAAGTGGTTTCTTTTTTTTTTGTTGTTGTTTTATATAAAAATAAAGTCAAACTATCAAATTGTAGTAAAACAAAAATACTTTAAGATATGTAAATGGATGAAAAATTCATTGTTATAATATTGTAGTAAACTTTGATAGTCGTCGAGAAATTTACTTTCTAATTAAATTAATTTATAATTATATTAAAACAATGACATGACAATATTATTTTGTCTTTTGCTTTATATAAAAAATACTCGTTGTTTATAGTAAAATCGCGTAATGAAGATCTTTCTTTATGTCTTATTTTATGTGACTGTGTGCGTGTATTACTTTTGCGCGCGTATTTTTTTAATCATGAATAACCGTGGTATATTGTTTCTGTGTTTTTTCTTTTTTTTAGCTCAAGTACAGTGTAGCACCTAAATTAGAAACAGAAGACTGTAATTCACGATAAATTGTTCTCAAAATTCTTCCCTCTTATCAAAACTAAACATTTGTGCTGTGTATAATTAAAATCGCGGTTTTCCGAGAATGCTAATATATTATAATATAAGCACACACTTTTTATCACAATTTCGTAGAATACAATTGTGTTTTTTTTTTAACTTTGGCATTGATTATGGTAAAGTGATAGGTACGTGTTAAATTTTGAAGCGCATGGTAATCAAGACCGAACTGTATATTGTTTACTGCTCGATAATTACAATACATTTATATCAACAATAAACGCGCAAAATTATAATGTGAAATTACACCATTGTTAATTGCAGTACGCGTATTATATTTTTATATTATGATGTAGTAAGAAGTATGGAATTTTTTAAGTTAAAACATTTTTTTCTTTGTTTATTTACAGATTTGGCATAAAACATGCTTTAAGTGTACGGAATGTAGTATGGCATTAAATATGAAAACATATAAAGGATTTAATAAATCACCATATTGTGAAGCGTAAGTCATTTTTAAATTATTATTCTGATAAAGAACTTTTTACATCTTAAAAGGTACTGACGATTAGGATAAACATATTTGAATAGGAGTAAAAATTGTACACAAAATTGTATACTCTGTCTACTTCGTTCGGATCGTTTGATTAATCTGTAACTTTTATTTGAATCCTTCCAGAACCAAATATTAGGTATTTCTAAGCCTTTCAAGAAAAGTTATTTAATCTAGCATGACGATAGGCAACATATTGAGTGAAGTGAATAAAAACAAGTAGAATTAGAATTAGTGTTGTAGGGCCATGTGGACGTTTAACCACCTCGCACTGCGACCTAAAATACCTTTTGTGCTCCAGCCCTGCTTAATTATCCGTCCAGTCAATATTCAGGCTCTTAATGAACCTGATAATACTGCCGGCCGGTACGTAATACATACATAGATGTATACTATATCATTTACTTCTGCTAGAAAAACGGTAGCATTGGGACTCAAGGGCTTCGAGAGGGCAGTCCCACTCCCGTATATTCTTACCCGTGCCTCGTTTACCGTTTTGATTTTACTCTTCCGAGTTGCTGATAATAGAAAGTCCCCTGTAGATCACCCAGCTTTACTACAGGAAGGCTAAATAAAACTGGAGGGTGCCTGGTATCCAGAGTCCGCCTATATGGACTGATTAACCTATCAGCCATTCATTCTTCGGCATATGCTGTTCCACCTTAGATTAGGGATTTTTTGTCAAGGTTTTCTCCTTTAGCGCCGTACTTTAGCCTGTCACAAAAGGCCACATTCTGCCTAATGGTTCCAGTTACCAGTGGTTGCCGCGTTCCGTTACATAGTTTTGGAGGATTCAAATTCCTTAACAACATAATAGGGCTTCCAATCTGGAGTATGATTTTATGTTGTGGTATGCCACTTGGATTGAGGGTATTTAAGAACTCAACTGGATAACTGGTGACCTCTTATTCGTCTACCATCTTGCCAATTGAGTAAAATGACTTCGATTCAACTGGAATCATTTCATGAATGGTGAAATTGAATTCGTCGACTTTAGCATTAGTTTGTGCAAGTATTGCTCGTTCTTGAAGCCAACCGTGTTCTACAATGTTTGACATGTGTTGCAAAAATCTTTATTCAATTTAATTTTTGCGGTTTCCACATCCAATCCTTCTTTTCCGTTGCCAACACTTAGCAGATACCTAAAAAATTGCAGTGAGTCGAATCCATTTGATTGTTTTACCCGCATGTTTGTTTGGAGTTTCATGTTTTTACAAATCTCCACAGTTGCGATGATTTGATACAGGCTTTTATTTCGTCGTACATGTTACCTCTAGGAATGACTGGCAGTGTTTGACGAAAATCTCCAGCAAAGATAACTAACAATCCATCCATAATGTTATTATTTTCGCGAATGTCTTGCAGTGATCGATTTAAAGCTTCCAACCCATGTTTATGCATCATTGCTACCTCATCCGAAGCGATAGTGTAGCATGAGCTGTCCGACCACCAGCCATCAGGTAGAAGCAATGCCTGAAGAGGACATTGCGAGTGCAATTTTCTTTTCTCCTCAGATTCTAGCAAGTACTAAGTTGATAAGGAAAGTTTTACCAGTTCCACCAGGTGCATCTATGAAAATTATGTCACCTTTTTTGTCAACCAAACGCTGAAAGATATAAATTTCTCGTTGCTCTGCATTCATAAGTGGTTCATTTATTTCGACGTATCTGTTCATTTTCTCAGTGTCATATGAAAGCTCACGCAACATCTCTCTATTCTAGCTGTCTGCTGTTTTACGTGATGGGCTTGGAATTCCAAATGCTGATAAAAGTTTTCCTGACATATCAATAATTTTATCTTCGATCATTATCAGTGCTTCGTTGTAGATTTCATCTGTGAAATCTAAGTTCAGATTGGGATTTTCTCGTTGCAGACGTCGCAGAATATCTTCAGACATGCAGTCCTTGTATTTTTCCCACAGATTTTGGATTGGACACCTCGCAGCATGAGACTAAGATAGCAAAAAGAGTTCAAATTTTTGAAGGTGAATCTGACTGGTTGTCATTCTCTAAGAGCCCCATAGCCAAACATGCAGCGTGATATGTCTCACATAAATCTCCATTTACCGTCCGTAAATCATTAAAACTTGTAGGTCCCTTGATCTTATGAAGAAGCATTCGTATGTAGTAACATTCTAACTTCCTCAAATGGACAATATAGACGCGACCAAATGCGTCATCAGAACGGACGCCGCCATGTCCTTCTACAATTGAGCCTTGTTTGCGACGATTGAAGACCTTCAAAATATAGCAATGTCTTTGCAAAGTCGTCTCTTTTGCACAGTTCAAAGAATTCTGTTAAAGTAGTTTTTGGTGGATTTGCTAGGCAGTCTTCTAGATTGTTTTCATTAAAGTAAATGTACATCAAGGTGCATCACAGTTGGGTAGCATTCGTGAATTGGAAATCCAAGAGTACGCCACGCAGCTTCATTACTACTTTTATACCGCCCTGCTTGATATTCAGCAATTTCATCCACCTGGGAGGGCTCCCAGAGTAATTTCCTATAATTCTGCTCCCAGTCCCTTATACCATCTGCCAAATGGGTTTTTGAAAAAGCGATACTAGGACTGAGCCCCAGGAAATCCCGGCTTGCTCCCGTTTTTGCACAAGGGTCTGCTACCTCATTCCCTTAATGGTGGAGTGGCCAGGAGACCACAAAAGGGTGACTTTGTTTTCTTTACCCAGTTCTAATAAATTACAGTAGCAGCTCCAGATCAATTTCGCGTTGAACACTGAAGCTCCTAAGGCTAGCAGAGCTGCCTGGCTGTCCGAGATTATATAGATCTCGATCTTCTTATATTTCTTTTTGAGACATTGAAGCACACATACCTCAATAGCAAGGGTCTCTGCCTGAAAAACTGTGGAGGTGCTACCCAGCGGTATGCATAGTTCTAGGTCAGGCCCGACTATTCCAGCACCGGTACCCCCGTCTGTCTTTGACCCATCCGTATACCATACAGAAGCATGACGGAGCAGGGAGGAGATAATATTCTCTACCAGTGCCCTATCCGGTAACCTGATGGTAAAATTCCTCCGACAATCGATTGTTCTTACCATCAAATCTGATAGTTGGATCAATTCCTCCTTGAGATTTAATTTAGTGTAGGTGCAGTGGTGAGAGCCCTAGTATTCTCTCAAGGGCAGCTGTTGGACAAGTCCTCATTGCTCCAGTTACCCCCACACAAATTAACCTCTGGATCTTGTCCAGTATTCTTCGTGCACCAGTCTGCTCCGTCTTAGGCCACCACACAAACGCCGCATAAGAGACCATAGGTCTTATAACGGCCCGGTAGAGCCAAACCAACATTTGTGGGCTCAGTCCCCACATTTTGCCAATCATACTTTGGCCCGTGAAGTAGGCCTTATTGGCCTTGTTTGTTATATGATTTAAGTGGGGATTCCATGTCAAATTCTGAACAAGTACGACACCCAGATATTTAACCTCCCCGCAGTTTTCCTCCGGTTATAAAAGAGAGTGCAGCTGACCTTATTAGGATTTACTGTAAGGCCCACCTCCGTGCACCAATCATTTACTACCTCTAGGGCTTGTTGCATTCTTTCCCCTACTGTATTTGCGAATCTGTCCTTAACCATCAAGACTAGGTCATCCGCATAGGTAATGTTTGAGAAGTTTAGATTTCTCAGTCTGGTAAGTAATTGATCCATCACAATCAGCCATAATAGGGGAGAGAGGACGCCTCCCTGGGGACATCCCTTGGTGGCCGCTATAGTGGTGGTTTTGTCTCCAAAGGAGGCTATGTGGGTGGAGGGGACTATGCCCCTTGTTAGTGATTGTTCCTGAATTACCTCGAAACTAGTATTATCAAAAGTTCCCTGGATATCAATGAAGAAGCATAGTAATAATTCTTTATTCCGGAGTGTATCTTCGATTTCCAATGTCAGTTCGTGTAGAGCTGTTTCTGTTGATTTCCCTGCTTGGTAGGCGTTTGCCTAGAGTCCAGAGGGTGACTTTGGAGGGTATTGGATCTAATACAAAGTCCCAGAATTTTCTCCATGGTTTTCAGTAGAAATGATGTGAGGTTAATAGGTCTATAAGATCTAATCTCCTATGAGGATATATTTCCCGCTTTTGGGATAAAAATCAACCGAACTTCTCTCCAGCGTTTTGGAACATATTCCAAGTTGTGACTGGCTCTGAAGAGTATAGTAAGATAAGGCAGCAAAATCTGCAGGCCTTGCTGTAGAAAGGGGGGATATATGCAGTACCCTCCCGGTGATTTGAAAGGTCCAAAAGATTTGACTCCCCAGATTATCCGTTCCGGCGTAAAAAACTGCCTCGAGAACTTCTGAGCCCCCTTGGAACCAGACATGGATGTACACTACTTGCGTTGGATTCCTCCTGATTCCTCAGAATAATTCATTCTGGGAAGTGACATTTCACTAGACATTCCAGAGTCTCTTCCCTGGTTGTGGTTGTCCCTCCACCTTCCTTACAGACACCAAGGGACTCCTGTGCTCCAAGGAGAGTGCCTTCTGTAGTCGACACGCCGTAGGTAGCTTCTCTATTTTCTCACAGGAGTCTCTCCAGCTTAACCTTTTGCTCTGCCTGAGGGCTATGTTATACTGGGTAAGGGAGTACTGATAGGTAGTCCAATCGTTCGTCCTCTTATCCCTATTAAAAAGTTTACGGACATTTTGTCTCATATTTTCCAAGTTTTGGTTCCACCAAGGAACATCCCTTGTGCCTCTGATACGCACAAGTGGTGCGCTTGAGTGGTAGGCATTAATTATTGCCTCTGTAACTTCATTCGCTTCTCTGTCGAGGTCTTCGGCAGAGTTTATCGGGGTCTGCAGACCAGTTAAGTTATCCCAAAGTCTATCGTTATAGACTGGCCAGTTGGTGCGTTTAGGTATCCTTACCGTCAACTCTTGTCTCGAAGGGATATTGATATCAAACCTGATGTACATATGATCTGAGAGGGATGCTTCCTTGGTCACATGCCAGTCGAGAATTGCACTGGAGGTACCCATGTCAGACAGGGTAAGGTCCAGTACCTCTCTCCTAACTGCATTCACAAAGGTTGCATCACTCCCTTTATTATTTACTGCTAAGTTGTTAATAAGACAGAATTCGAAAAGTTGCTCACCTCTTAAATTGGTGTTGCTGCTTCCCCAGACTACGTGGTGTGCATTAGCGTCGCAACCAATAATGAATTTCTGGTGATTAATCATGCAATAATTCACGAAGCTCTGTATCAATGCTGGAAGGGGGTCATTCTCATCCCCTGAAAAATATGCGGAAGCAATGTTAATCACCCTCCTGCCACCTTTGGGTAAGGGCATTTCTATTGAAACAGCCGTGATATCCCTAAAAATAAATTGGTTAATAGAGAAGATATTGTGCCTTGAGCGACAGAGAATTGCTGTCCTCGACCTATCTGCAGCCGTGTCGTAGACTAGCTTACCTGTATTGGCCGCAAAACTTTTTATCTTCCCATTGTTGGTCCAAGGCTCCTGTATGAGCGCTATAACGATTTTGGTTGTTTGTAGCCGTCTTCGATCGATGCAGAGTAATCTGCACGAACCTCAGTTTTGTTTTTGTTTTATTTTTGTGTATAACCATGATGACTTTATCACAGCTCCACGCTATCCTTCTTAGGCTCCGAAGAGCCTGGTATTAATACAGGTTGCTGAAGTGCCATCCTTCCTCTTAGGAGTCAGCCCATGGCTTTCCCCCTCCTTCCTTGGCCCGGTTCGGCCGGTCTCCCTATTCTGGGGGTGACAGGTTTCCTGGCCTCTTCCGGCCCAGTGACCCCACCACCGCGGCCAGAGTTCTCAGCCAAAGCTGCCTTCGACGTGCCGGGCAGATTCGGCTCCGCCACTCTGCCCTTGGCTGCATCCACCGCCCCCTCCTTCTTTGGGCGGAAAGGTACAGAGCCAATCATCCAGTTTACTCTGTAGTTGGAGCCCTTGAGTATCTCCGCCGTTTTGTGTGAAACGGATATTGTAACTTGAAGGAGGTCGCCTTCTCGCTCCTTCCTCGATATGATTCTCCAATCTGTGGCAGGTAAACAAACATGATTTTTGGGCCGTATCTTCATCGGCACAGTTAACCGTGAGCCAACCGTTTCTGGTCCGACATTCCAGAAAGTTTGCGCTGACACCATCTAGCGGCAGCTCCGCCACTGTGTCCATAATTGCGTCCTGTATGGCTAGAATCTGGGCAATGCCCAGTTTAATCTCTGGGAAGCCTTGGTCGGTAATCTTCACCTTGATGGCCTTCACCGCATTACTGTAAGTAGTGGCCGTGTCGGTTACCGAAACAGTTACCGGAGGCCACCGCGAGGAGGTAGCACGTACACTAGCGAATCACGCTCAGGTTACCCCTCGCGCAGATTGTGGGCCCACAGACAGGACTGCCTAAAATATGACCAGAACAGCCTGCTGGAGCTCACCCTAAAGGAAGGTTACGGAGCTGGTGGACAGCTTCCCCCCCCCCCCCCCCCCCCTTTCCTGTAGACGCCAGACCTCCAGCCAAGCTATACCTACAACGATTTGCTTTTTTTAAAATTAAAATTAAACGTCTAAATTCAATAATACTCTTAGAAAATTCAAATATCCGTAACTGCTAAAGGACTCAACTTGAAGAGCGTTGACCTAGAAATCAGGAGACCTTTCCAAAATGTCCAATACCACCTTCCTAGCACGCTTCGCCTAGGAGGAGTTTAAAAGACGGAAATCCGGACAAACTTTAAGAATTATAGTATAGATACAAATCTTCGAGATTGGCTCATGTAGTGACTATATAGGGGTTGTAAAGGGTATACATTGCGAATTCAAATCACTCAATGCCATTTTGACACGAAATGAATGTTAGAAATTATGTATTTGAGGCTTATTTTATTTTAATAGCTTGTTTTTGTTAAATATGTCCACTGTTAAAAGATGTACACGCGCCCAAATATTTGTCCAAAAACTTAATTTTTCTAAAATCTCAATTTTGTCCAAAAAATTCCCAGTACTCTGGCATAAATTCTTGTCAAAAACTTCACACCGGTTCTCATAAGTACTTACTTTTTTTTATTCACTCCACCCATTATATCAATAGTCATTTTCAGCATTTTTGGGAAAAGCTTCAACGAATTTTAAAACAAATTTATGAAGTAAATATAGGAAATAAGGGTTTCTTGTTTCAACATAAACCAATCATGATTTAAATATTTCTGGTTTCTCCGGAGCTCGCCAACAGGTCTACATAAATAATATCCCTGTTTACGTTAAAGAGACTACAAAATCCGACTGAAATACCGATTTTAATTCGAAAAAATATTGACACTATTTTAAAACATTAGTAAAATAAATAAGTTCATACAAATATGTTATTCCACATAATCAACTATTTTAACTATCCCGAGAATTTCTTTATAAACATAATAAATATGCAAATTATATCTGTTTATTTGAAAAATAAAATTTTTGTTTTGTTATTTGAATACCGATTATGCCGAATAGAGAGGAAACTATTTTGAGAACAACTATTTGAAAGTGAATTTTGTACGCGAGCTACAACTTCATAATTATATTGTGTTTATCTTAAACCAGTGGAGGTATTTCTAAAGTTTACAACGTTTCTATCGAAATTTTTGATGAATTAATTTGAATACATATAACCTTAACTGAAGGCGCGGTAGTAAAGATTTGTATATGTATTTTATGTGTATATAACGATGTAGTAAATAGATGACAGTGTAAAAGATTCCAAAGTTTATGTTAAAAAGAAAATATTTTCGAATGAATCAGAAACTTATTATTTCATAACCGCACTCAAATGATTGTACTCATTACAACTGTTTAAGTATACACGTATGTACATGATGTTAGTTAAATAAAACCTAACCTTATATGGTTTTATAAAAAAAAAAAATAAATAAATAAATTAAAATGTTTTTGTTTTTGTAAGGCACATAAGAGAGTAGAAACGTCTTATTTAGCAAAAGTTTATACTCATATATAAGACGCGAATGTCATTTGATACAACTCTCATAATAATCGATAAATGCTTATCCATTCATATTTACAATTTTAATCAGAAATCCAAGTATAAAAAATCAAAAAAAAATCAACAAGCAACGTCTTAATTGCATGAGAATTATAACAGTTATTTTATCCATATCGTTTGTCTGAGAAGCATTTTCTATGTGTGTATATGTATACGTATAATCCTGGTTAAATGTGCTCAGAATAAATATTAAGTTGCATTTTGTTAATTAAGAAAATTAAATCTTTCATTTCTGTTTTTCTTTTAATATAAGAAAATTGCAATGAAATGTGAATGCCTATAAATAAAATGTGTTGTGGTTTTTGAGTGAGAGTGAATTGTTTTTAATTTTTAAATGGATATCATGGTTTATAGTATTGGTAGTAAAAGCTGTTTAATTAATGTGATAAATGGAGATTAATTATATAGGATTAGTGGAACGTGGTACCAATGAGATCGTAAACTAATGCAAAGAATTCCACCTGAAACATGTCAAGCATTGGATTCCACTGGATACCAAGAGTTCTCGTTGTTGAAGTTTTATTGGAGAACTGCACACTATACAGATCTCGTAATTCGACAGGAATGCTTTTATTCAGGTTCTGTGAGTTCGATTTCCACTTGCGTAAATGAAATCCCGCGATGCCTAAAATAGTCAAAAATTTGTTTACACGTGGAATTGCGGTATCATCATCATCACAACCCAATAATAGGTCGTCTCTGCAAAAATAATCTCTGCCTTCTCTGGATCCGTGGATTTATTGTCGATAACTATTTGGTGTAGCGTCCGTACGGTGAAAAATGGTACACACACGTTTCATAAGTTACGGTTTTGAGATGGTAAGTCTTAATTTTTTCCTCACTATTGTGGCGCCAAATAATCCGTTAGAAGTCATAATCCGGGCTTGCAACGCGTATCTGACGATACATTTTTTCAACATAAGATGCAAAGACAGTGGCGTATTTACAGAATCTCAAAATTTCATCCGAACGGATGGTCTTGCAGGAACCGTCGAATACCACGCTAAGCTTAGTTGTGCTGCTTTCGGCCTTAAAAATGGCGTAATGTGGTAGATAAAAAGTCTCACAATCAGGCTTTGAAGGTTCGTTGTTACAAATTAACTCCATGTGAGAGATATAAGTACTCCTTCATAAAATCTTGGTAGGCCACTGCAAGAGATGGATTTCTCTGAAATCGTCGTTCCATGGATAACAGTTTCCTCACCGCTGCTGATTTTGAATGGTCTATAGTTCAATTATTGGTGGCTTGAATGGCAACCTGACTAGATACCTTCCATTATTTTCTCGACGAACTGTTGATTTGAACTTTGCGTTGCACTAAAATGCCTTGGAGGCGCGGGGACGATTCACCCAAACATGGTTGACTGAGCTTAGGTTCGGCCATCGATAACAATTTTGTCTGAACAAATTATATCAAAAAAATATCTGCTCCCAATAATAGGTCGATTTCCCTAGCAGCACCAGCATGACGATTAGCCAACTTCAGCGATTTAATGACTTCTGGTTTTGGAACATCAGTTTCTGACGACGCAAGTGTAACCACCGTTAATAGAATATACGCGTTGATAAATAAACAGTTGTAATGTGAAAATCGGGATAACACTTCAATGCTTACTACCCCTTTGGTGATGGTAGTTCTTTTATTTGACAGGCCACTGACTATAGATGATGAATGTGCACGGGTCAATCCAAAGCGCTGTGCCAGTTGCTCAGGTACGAAAGAACATTGAGAACTGGAATGTAATAATACATACACGAGCGTGGTTGGCAATATTACTATACACGGGCCAGTGATTGGTGGTTCGTGTGCCAATAATGGTTTGAATGTATTTATTGCAATCGATGCATTGTCACTTTGTGTAGTTGACGGTGCTGGTTGACGGTCAGATTAGCTTCGACTGAGTTGCGAAGTCTGAGTTAATAGTTGAGGCTGCGAAGCTGAGGGCTGAGGTTGTTGCAATTTCTGAGACGATGTGTCTGCATGCGGTGATAATTTGTTGGTGATGTCACTAGTTTCTTGAATGGTGGACTATGTTCATTGAAGAGATGGTCTGATGTTGAGTTAAATTCATGCAGCAAAGAATGGTGCAGCTGGTTACAGTATCGGCAGGTATATGAGTTCGTACATGATGAAGCTGGGTGATCTGATTTGAGGCAATTCTGACAAACCGACAACTGGGATGCAATCGTTCGGCGTGCATTTCCGTTTAGCAATCTGAATTTTATACACCGATATAAAAGGTGTCCGGTTCTCTTACAATAAAGGCAGGTTGATGGATTTGTGGATACATGTAAAGAATGAACTGGCGGTTTATAAGCGCGAATAGGCTGTTGGTATTTAACTTGAAATGCCTTGATCCATACCATCACATTTTAAATTCAAAAAATTTAAGAATTGGGTAATTGATGGAAACTCATTATTCACAGATTCCTTCAAAAACTCTTGGCTAGCTCCAGCATCTAATTTTTGCAGGAGGATTTGGATTAACCACGCATCGGGATATCCAGCTTCCTCACCCATCTGATCCATAAATGCTGTTATATAAGACATTAGGATGTGCTTTCTTTTGCTGTATCGTGTAATTAGCTTGTTCCACGCTTGGTCGTAATTTGCTTCGGTTTCCAAAATATTTTTAATTAACGCTGCGCAGGTCCATTCTCTAGCAGTCGCTTCAGCAATTTACATTTTTTAACGTTAGATAGCGACTCGTTATTATGGATTGATGAAACATAAGCATCTTCAAAAGCGGGTCAATTCTTGCAAACACCATCAAATTTCTCGATTGTAACGTTTGGAAGTTGAATGATATCTTTCACATCACTACGATTCGCTATAGGTTAAAAATTGTTTCACCCAAACTTCCAAGAAAGTTCTGTTGTTGAAAAATTTCATTTAAAAGCGGTTCCAAACCAGTATCTGTGTGTTTTTGTTGTGGGTTTACTGGGAATTTTTCTTTTTTAATTTCATCAAATCAGCCTCCTGCCCATGCCAACCTTTCTTATTAGTTCTTGACGTCTCCTTTTCCACTGGTTGCAAGTGAAAACAGTGTGTTCTGCATCATCAATTGCTGCATCGCCGTAGATACACGACGATTCTTCCACCGTGAGGAATTGAGTCAAAAAATAATTTACTTCGCCCTGTTTCCTATCCACCCACACAGACAAGGTTTTAATTAGCCTTTTCGTCCACCTTCCGCGGCTTTCAGTCTGCCATCTCTCCTGCCAGCAAAGCATGACGTGTTATCTGGCTGCCTTTCTTGCCTCTAAGACGCCAAGATCACTGCTGGTGTCATATATAGCTTTTTTTCCATCGCCAATAGGTCTATGGGAATCACTCCAATAACCAACACAGCAGGTTCTGAGACAGTTTTGTAAGAACTACAGATCCTGAGTGCCCCACGACGTTGTACGGTATGTTTCCTTTTTAATTGTATCTGCCCATATTTCGCATCCATACAAAAGGATGGAGTTCGTGACTGACATTAGAAGCCTTTGGGCCCCTGATGTTCGTCATCAATCTGCTCAGGGCAAAGGTTACTGTTGACGCCTTTTCTGAGGACCGCTTAACCTGTTCTTTAAAATTAAGTTTTGTGTCCAGATGTACCCCCAGGTATTTGATTGCTGTGCTGGACTGTATTTGTTGATTTCCTACCTGAAACAGCACATCGGTTGCAATTTCACGTCTCGTAAGCAAAACTAATTCTGTTTTTCTGTTGCTAGGGACAGACCATGGCCAGCCAGCTAAGAGGTAGTTCTTATCATTACTTGGTTGAGCTTGCGTTGGGCCTCGTCTGTATCCCGGACGACTATTACTGCTGCAATAAAGTCTGCGTAACCAACCATGAAGGTATCATCTGGCATTTCCATTCTCAGGATGCCGTCGTATGATGCATTCCATAAATCAGGCCCTAGAATAGACCCTTGGGCGGCACCCCCCGTGACCTCTTTCCAGCATTGACCCTCCGTGGTTTCGAACAGTAGCTTCCTATCTTGTAGGTATCTGTCCATTATCCGTAAAAGATAATTTGGCACGCGTAAAGCGTTTGATAGCGCCGATAACATATCCGCCCACCTCACCGAGTTAACGTTCTTAACATCCAGTGTAGAAATTAACACTAGCTTTCGTGAATAATGATTCCCTTGTTGTGCTATAAAGAAAGCTCTCACCAATTCTTCTACAACGCTGATAGTAGACCGACCCTTTCTTGAAGCCATATTGTTTATTTGATAAGTCCCCTGAAGCTTTAATAGCGGCTGTGAGTCGCGGATTTAGTAGTCGTTCTAATAGTTTTCCCGCTGTATCCAGCATACACAGAGGTCTATATGCTGATGGAGAGGTTGGATCGCTCTAGAAGTACCTCCGGATGAGATTTAGCTATCACCTTCATAACTTCCATTTCCAACTCCGTCTGGGCCTGGTGCTTTCTTGTTTCGGAGAGAAGCAGCGGCTTGCTGCATTTCTTCTACCGTGAAAACGGGTACTCACTCCGGTTTATCGGGGCAAGGTGGCCGATTGTCGTTTGGATAGTTCGGGAACAGGGAATTCACGATATGCCACGTTTGGTTTACCTCCATTACTGGGCTTGGCGCTTGGGATCCTAGTTTGTGCATCACAATCTTGTAACCGAAGCCCCAGGGTTCTATGTCGACATCTCGTTTCAAGTTTTCCCATTTAAGACGCTTGCTTCTGTTTATTTCTAGCTTTAGTGCTTTTCTTGCCCGTCTGTACTCTTCGTGTTCCAATTTTGCCACGAACCCGTCTCTTCTTCTTGCCCTAGTGAGTGCGCATTTTAGGCGTAGACAGTTTTTCCTGAGATTTGCTATTTCGTCTGACCACCAATAAACCACGGGCTTTTTCCCCATTCGGCATTTTCTCATGGGCATCGACGCATCACATGCTTGGTTTACTAGCCTCATTCGTTTACTAGCCTCATCATATGCTCCGTGACCCTCGATTATAATCGGAGGCGGGGTCCAAATAGCGGCTATACCAAGTTTATTGGAGTGCCATTCAGGTTCCGTTCTGTTGCGGTATTGTTCACTAATAATCAGCAGGTTTGCGCCTATGTCTAGTCTCAGCTGATCCAGAAGAGCATCCGCTGTTTTACTTCGATGAAGGTTTCCTTGGAGAACCTTCATCTAATTTGTTTTCTTTCTGGCAGTAGGGTACATTGATTTTCAACAAATGCCAACATTAAATAGGTTTTATAATATTCGGCCGCTTGTCTTTTAGATTTTCATAACATCGGCCGCAGAAGAGGCGAAGTGGTCTATTGTATTATTTACTAGAAGAACCATTTTGTTAGTATCTCCCAAAAATGTAAAAGAAACCTTAATTAGGCTTGTGACAGCTGATTGGACAAAACATTTGCAACTACATATTTCAATAACTGTAAAAAGATAAGGAAGGTATTTATAAAATGCAGAGAAAAACACAATTGATTAGCATTTTTAATTACTCCATTTTTAAAATGTCACATTTGTTTCATAAAATAACTAATCTACTTCATTAGCTTATAAAAAAATTCAAAGATTCTTCTGTATGACATTGGACAAAACACGCGCAACAAATTAAATTATTATTTAGTACATATTTAAAAACAAAATCTTTAAATTTTTAATATTTTGTTGTAAGTTCTTGACTTACTATAACAGCCCTACACCGTCTTGGAATTGATTCGATTATGGTAGCTGATTGATTCGATTATGGTAATTATGGTAGCTCCTCGAATTATCTTTGTAGATTATTTGATCCATTGTATTACTTATTCGATGAATCGGACCAATCCTCTAACCATTACGTTTCCTCCTCCAAATTTTACAGTTTTTATTTAACATTTCGGATCAAAACGTTTCCTATTGGTCGCCTTACGAGACAAATGCGTCGCTACCAACTAAATTAAATTTCGATTCGTCGCTGAACAACACGGTCTTCCATTTATTTACATCCCAATTACCATATTTATGTGCAAATTGCAAGCACCTTCTTCTATTGGCTTCAGAAATAAATGGCTTTTTGGTTGGTTGTCGTGCAAAAGAGTTTATCTTTTCGAGGATGTCCACCTTTATGTTGTCTCAAATATGTCACAATTACTAAATTTTTTTATAATTCGGGATATTGTGGATTTATGCACTCCATACTTCTCAGAAATGTGATTTTGCTGCATACCAGCACGAACAACTTAAATAATTTTTCTCTTGCAGACACCGTTATACTTATTTGCTCGTCATTTTAGAAAATATCAGTTTTTATATTCAAAAACAAAAAAAAATCCAATAATTTCGTAATGTACACCAAGATTTAGAACAAACTGAATATTTTTCGACAATTGATCTAATTTAAAAAACAAACTGGTTTTTGATAAGTTGCATTTGATTTGTCCAGTGTGAATGTGGGAACCAGATCATTCAATTTTTGGCCAAAAAGTAATTCCAGAATTTTCGAATTCAAATGTTCTTGATTCCGGAATTTATTTTATTTAAATAATATATTTAAAAAAATTAAAAATCAAAATTTTACAAAAAACAACAAATTTCTTTTATTTCGTTCAAAATATTAGATATTTTTATAATCATTGCTAATATTTATGAACGATACTAAATCGCAGTTACGATTAGGATATATCGTCCCTCTAGTAATGAAACAGCGTATAAGAAAAATAGTAGTTTTAAAATAATTCTTATTTAAATGTTTATTGAAAAAACTTTTTGAAACAAAATCTTTTATTTTATAGAAAATTTAATTTTCTATGAAATAAAAGAATTTATTAAATTTTTTTTCAAAAAACATTTAAATGCGAATTATTTTAAAACTACTATTTTTCTTATACTATACGCTGTTTCATTACTAGAGGGACGATATATACACAATTTTTAGAATTAAAGGACCTGCACACAATTTTAAAAATTTAAAAAAAAAAAAATATAGAATTTATAAAGTTTATAGAATTTGTAGTAATTATGTATATAAATTCTGAAAATTTTAAATTCTTTAAACGCAATAAATTCAGTAAATTCTACAAATTCTATAATGTTGAAAAATCCAACAAGTTTCTTAAATTCTATAAATCCTATAAATTCTTCTCTCTCTTCAAACGTCTTAATATGTCCATAAACTTTTTAAATTTTTAAATTTTATGAATTTTATAAATTTCATAAAATCTACAAATCCTATGAAGTTTATAAATTTTATCAATAATACAAATTTTTTAAATTTTGTAGATTCTTTATGTTCTACTAATTGTTTTAAGTGTGTCTGTTTTATAAATTCTACAAACTCAAATTTATAAAAAAAATTCGAAAAATCCTATAGATTTTACCAGTTCTGTAAATTCAATAATTTCTATAAATTTTATGAATAATTCTGTAAATCCTATGCATAATTTTTAAAATTCAACTAAGTTCTTTACATTTTCCAAATCTCATAAATTCTTCAATTCTTAATATTCTTATAAATTCTGTGAATTCGATAAATTCTATAATTCTTAAAAGTCCAATGGACTCTATAAATTTTAAATCTGTAAATATTATAAATTCTAATGTTTTTAAAACCTATAAATTTTTTAAATTTTATAAATTCTTTAAATGTTATAGATTCTATGGGATCTGTATATTATTCAGGTCTGTCAGTTCTATAAATTCTACAAACTCAAATTTGACTTTTATACATTCTATATGTTTCTAAGAAATTTTTATAAATTTTATAAATTCAATAAAATTTTTGTATTCTATTCTATGAATTCTATAAAGTCTAAAAATTTAATATGTTTCTTAAATTCTATAAATCCTATAAATTCTGTAAATTTGATAAATCCAATAAATTTTATAAATTTGATATGTCTATATACTCTATAAATTTTTAAATTTTATTAATTTTATAAATTCTATAAAATCTACAATAATGTTTTATAAATACAAAAATTTCGAAAAATCCTATAAACTTTAACAATTCTGTAAATTCAAAAATGTCGTTAAAAATTTATAAGTTCTATAAATTCTATGAATAAAGTTTAAATTCGATATTCGATAAAATTCTATAAATTTCGATAAATTATATAAATTTTCCAAATTCTCTAAATTCTACAAAGTCTATAAATGTTATAAATTCTAATATATTTATAAACTCTATAAATTTTATGAATTTGATAAATAAATTCTAAAAATTACATAAACTCCACAAATTTTATAAATTTTTTTAAATTTTATAGATTCAATGTTGCAACAATAGGAATTGTTTCAAGATAGACAGTTCTAAAAATTCTATAAACCAAAATTTAATAATTTTATAAATTTAATAAATTCTATGAATAATTCTATAAATCCTATGCATAAAGTTTTAAAATTCAGTTAGTTCTTTATATTCCACAAATCTCATAAATTCTTAAACATTCTATAAATTTTATAAATCCTTTAAATGTTATAAATTCTATGGGTCTGTCGGTTCTATAAATTCAAAAAATTCTAATATTTCTAAAAAAAATTTATTTGTATAAATTTTATAAATTCAATAAATTCTGTAAACCTTATAAATTCTATGAATTGTATAAAGCCTAAAAATTCAGTGAGTTAGGTTACGTTAGTTTGAGTGGCCAGAATTTATTCCCTTCACCCTTACTGAAACCATTTATATCGCAGTTTAAGCGCTGCGATAGGACTCCCCAGACTAACTACTTGTTTAAACATTTATTTAAATGAATGTGAAAAAAAAATTCGGAAACATTTTTAAACATAGATTTCATTACTACTAGAAATAAGCTTCTTTTCTTTAACTTCCGGTCAGTAGGAGGCAAGATATGCTACTCAGAAAGATCTAGCATTAAGCACCTTATAGTTACAACTTGATCTAATCAAATTTGTTTTTTTTCGTGCAAGTCCTTTTCTGAATGACTAGGAAACCGATTCTGAATGATATCCGCTGCTTTTTCGACTGTAATGGGTAGTAAGAAACAAAGCCTGGTTCTCTCCCTACATATTCTTCCAGAATCGTCGCTTGGCTCTTTAACAAAATATATTAATTTTAAATTTTGCCCAGTCGCTGATTAAAGGTAAACATTAATCGCAAACTTATTTTCAATAAAATCAATATAAGCACAAAGTAAGTATTTAGTTAGTAATAGTCAAATTACTTATGAGACGTGCATTAACTAATTTAAAATTTTAAATTGAAAATTATAATCTTTCAACCGATATTTCATTAAAAAGAATATTCTGTGAATCTGGGCTCCATTAAAAGCAAACAATCCGCGAAATGATAAAAGATGATTTTTCTCCCAAAATGCATGTGTTGATAAACGATAGTAAGGTATGTAGTTTCCTCTAACCCTTCTCGCCTTTAAAAAATTCTACTTCTACCAACCGCGCAGTTTCAGATCTCTCCAGCTGCTGGCAGCATTATTGTTTGTTGGTTGGTTTTATAATACAATAGCATAGAACTCAGCCTTTAAGGTATTGCCTTTATTAGTGAGTGGCATGTGTTTGTTACACCGTGGACCAACTATGCCCGCCCCTACTCCCTATTCCAATTTTGGTCAATTAGTGAACCATTTGTGTGCGTCATCCTGAAGCAATGTGATTTTATTGTTACAATAATCCATTGCTGGGATGTGAATAAAAAACCATAACCATCAATTGCTTAAGCCGGGTTTAAAGTGTTTTTATTACCTACCTGGAAATAAACCCTGAATTTCAAACCCTCCTCAAATATCCTTTTTCTAAATGGAGTTCAGTGTAAATCCGACTTAACATCTAGCTCAATTACAATAAAATCTACAAGGGTCATTGATGCGAGAAGTTAAGAAATTGTTAGAGCATCTGGCTAACAATTTGGTTACTACGTAATAGCCAAAATATCACAATAAAATATCCTCCTAAGCAACTTATCTTAAGCGATGTTGAAAAAGGCGAACAGGAGCTTGAAAATGAGGAAACTATTTCAAAAGACACCCTTTGAATTTGAGTCATTCATTATTTGTTGAAGTTAGAAAGGAACTTGGCCGTTTCTTGACCGATTATGATGAAATCCGGCATGTTCGACGGAAATGGAGTTCTAAAATGATTTTTACAAGAAATTCTGGAATAAGGCCATTTAGGAAGAAACTCGGTTGTTCTCGGTTGACTTTTACTAAATATCATTGTAGAATCCCATTTCCATTGACAAATCGAATTTTATCATAATCGCTTAAGAAGTACGTAATACAAAACCAATTTTTAGTACAACACCACATAGAACAAATAAATACAATTTTTTGCTGTTGCTTGAATTGGACAATTTTAAAACTTGTTTTACCAAAGCAACAACACAGGACAAAGCAATTGTTATTTTAAACCGGTTAAAATATTAATACAAAGTCACAAAAAATGTCATTTGTCACTTGCTTCGATGCATTTTTGACAGAATAACGGTTATTCTAGTACTAAATTGTATTGTTATACTTTTTTATATATTTACCAAAGGAATATAGTAAAGCATCGAGGCGAAAAAATGTTGATTAAAAGAATATGTCAGCGCTGGGTTTGTTTTTTTAGGAGAATCATAAAAAATTGACTTGATATTAAGGGTTGTATTTTTTCTTACAAAAATAAAAAATTCTTAGGTGCCGAAAACAATTTTTTGTTGTTATATTGAAAATGTTTTATTTTTGTTACATAATTTGCCAATTTTAGTACATATCACTGTGATTAAAAAGTAGTAAGAATTTTAAATAAAACACAAACGGCTTAGTCCATAAGATTCTTTCCAATTTTTATAGACAAAATATATTAACAACAATAGCATTCACAACATTTTTCGACTACTTTCGTACTTTAAACCGAGAGTCAATACAAAGTGTATCGACTCCAAAAAATGAAACTTTCCTTATGAGACTTTCCTTGAGTTTTCTCTGTGGTACTTTGGTTTTGCACTGACAAGCTCGCACAAACAAAAAGTTCGGTCATCAGGTAACTACGACCTACGACCAAACTACAAAATACAATTCTAACTTTATACATTAAGTATGAAGCAAGAACGTACTGACTTAGCGAATTATATTCACAAAATCAAAACTTAAGGGAAACCCTCATTTCTGTGTGTTTCATGCCCACACAAGTAATAGAAAGAGAAGTTTGTCTGTATTAAAATCACATTCACAATGAATGCCATTATTGTTAATATATTTTGTCTATTAAAAGCCGAAAGAATCTTATTGATTTTAATACAGACAAAGTTCTCTTTCTATTATTTGTGTGGGCATGAAACACACAGAAATGAGTGTTTTCCTTGAGATTTGATTTTGTGAATATAATTCGCTAAGTCAGTACGTTCTTACTTTATACTTAATGTATGAAGTTAGAATTGTATTTTTGTATTGTAGTTTGGTCGGAGGTAGCTACCTCCTACCTGATGAGTAGACCGAACATTTCGTTTGTGCCAGCTTATCTGTACGAAACCAAACTACCACATAGTCGATACATTTTGTATTGACTCTCGGGTTAAATTACGGGGGATTTTGATATTTCTACTTTTTTGGTAGATATATTATAAATCATTGGTCTTTTCATTTTTTCTGATTACCAAGTCGAAAAATGTTGTGAATGACATTATTGTTAATTTTTGTCTATGAAAAGTCGAAAGAATCTTATTGATTTTAATAGTCAGGCAAACTTCTCTTTCTAAACGGCTTAATATTCTTTTAAATTTAAGTCATCCCTTCATAGTAATATTCCTCGGATGGAATACACTTATGCCAATGGTTTTTATAGTCTTCGAAACAGTTGTTTCGGCTCGTATCTCTTTGATCGAGTCAAAACGACGTCCACGGAGATTTTTTTTGAGTTACTGGAATAGCCAGAAATCAGACGAACCTAAATCAGGCAAAAACGACAGGGGTCGAGTTTTTGGCCTAATAGTCACGTATAACAAATGTAGTGTGAGACGGCGCATTAATCGTGATACAAAATTCAAGAGTTGTCTGCCCAAAAGCATGACTCAAACGCGTGATGTCAACGTGCGTGGTCCGTAAAAATATTTAACAATGTATTAACTAAATTAAAAAACTGTTGTAACGAAATTTCCTTTTCAGAAGTCATGAAGCCACATTTTGTTTTTTCGAATTTTTAATAGTTGCTTTTCAATCAACCATCGCAATAAGTATACAATTAAGTTTGTAAATAACAACTCGTAACTGTTCTTACTATTTTATCATAAGCAGCTAGAAGCAGTTATGTGAAATTTGTCCGCTAGGCGAATGAATGAAATCAAAACATAAATTTACATAGAATTGTGAGTTTTATAGATAGATGATTTCATAGATTTGTGCCTTGTATAGTTCTACCAGAATGAAATACAAAATATGATTATTGTTTAATTAAGATTGTTAATCTGTTTGACTAAAAAATGATTTAAATTTGTAAGTTATAATTCATTTTTATAAAAAGAGTGGAAAAAAAATTGAAAACGGATATTAACTTTTTACTACGCTACGATTTACTTAATTAGTCTTTTATCTAATCAACAAAATTAAAGCTCGCTACATTCCAAGTGTTTAACAGTATGTATGTAATATGTAGTTGTATCATAATTTATTTTAGCTGTTGGAAGAAATTTTATCTAATATTTTAAAAATTTATTTTAGGTGTTTCAGAAATTTCACAAAATCTCTATAATACTTAAAACAAAATTTTACAATTTTAGTGAGAGTTTAACCTTTTAAGTGCACGAAATGCCATACATGTTAATTTGTTTTTCGTCAATTTATATTGATATTGGCTTACGGCTAATAAGTTATCGAATTTATTATTCGCCGATTGATACATTTATTTATAATTAGTATCTATATAGATTTCGTCATGATATGGTTTTGTGTTACACTTTAACATGCTTTCAAGTTGTATAACATTTGTAATGCTATACTTAAATATGTTTATCCATTTTAGGTATTATGATTAATGTTTAAAAATAAAAAAAATCATTAAATAACTATGTCAAATAAAAAAAAAAAACGTCGCAGTATATACACGTTAGTTACACAACATTTTTTTTCCAGAAACTATTTTAAGTTTGACACATTTTTTGGTGCGATAATAAAGAACTATTTTTAAAAATGACATTTCTATTCCTTTTGGTGGTGTTGCATTTGATTGATTGTGACAATAGAGATATCTAACGTTTATACGTGATACTCGACTTACGTTGTTTCAAACTAATTCTTTAAATTTTGCACTAAATTCAGAAGACTGATCAAATTCTAACTATTTTTATTAACGTTAAATAATTAAATACTAACAAATTTGGTTTGAATTTAAGTCGATTTTTTAAAAATGTTTTTGGTGGGTATATCGCTAAGAATAGCCAAAAATGTTGCCTACCTAAAAATCTCTAATTAAAATTTTCAACGACGTAAGTCGCAGGTCGCCTATTAGTTTGTTAGTTTCGAGGGAATTTACAGATTTGTTAAATTTAAATTTCTTTGAAAGTTGTGTAAATGTGATCATCCACCTTCGCTTATGGGCATACCTAATTATAACTATTTTTAGTCAATGTGTGTTCTTTAACCAATCATCACACCAAACTAATTTTAAATGTGAAATCATTTGATTTATAAATGTATGTACTACAGCAATTTGTAATTGTTTCTTTATTATTAATCTACAGTAGGTCATTCTTAAGGGGTTTCCTAATGTGCCATTGTCATAAAAACATGTATTGAATTACAAATCTTGTGTGAAATTAAATTGAATTACTAAACTATCTATGACCCATATAATTATTGCACAAAACTATTAGGTTTGACAAAATAAGAACTTTTACTTTCTTATCGTTGCTTTATAAGGTAAGGAATGTCACCGCTCGCTCATTCCGGAAATAAACATAAGAAAGTGATGGAACGTAAACAAATTATGAATACAATTAGTTACACAATTATGGTAAGAAATAAGTGCGGTGTATTGTGTTTTGTGTGCATAAACATGTTTATTTATTATATTTTATTTACATTTTGAGACATGAATGTTTAATTAGTTTTCATATACATGTTACTCTGTACTTGAAATGCTTTTGTAGTTATGTTAGTTATAAATTTTATTGCTAGTACAGAAAAAATAGCAAAATTAAAAAGAAAATTCCAAAGAATGGTATTTTTATTTTTTATTTATTAACAGAAATACAGGTGGAAGGTAAAATTAATTAATCATGTATCACATGTCCAAAACAGACTTAAAACTGTTTGTTTTTTTTGATTGCTTCGATAAACTTATCTGGATGACGTTATAAAACAGCACACGTTAAATATTTTGTTTTAGTGGTCATTGCTTAGCTTGATATGTGTAAACATATATACAGACAAACACAATTGAACAATATTTATTCGTTTATGATTAGCATACTTTGACTTTGATTACAAAATAAATCGTCAAATTATATTTTTTTAGATATGCTAATCTGTCTGATAATTTTTATTGTGAAGTTAAATTTCTTGATAACAGTTTTTATCGTACAGTGACACATTAAAAAATTGAGAAATATCACAAGAAAAGATTATATGACAACATTTGTAGGTCATAGAAGTATTAAATATGTACTTATCTGTCTATTTAGATTTGGGTACCAATATGTAAACTTCTTAGTTAAAAATAATTTGAAAATCAGAGGCGGACCCACAGGTTAGCCCCATAATCAATTAAACCTATTTACTAATTTTAGTTTGGTAAGTTCACTAAGTCAAGTGGCCTCGTTCTTTGGAGCCTTCTTTCAACGACAGGGCTATCTATCACATGGCGAATATAGGGGTTTCATGTTCCTGGAGCCTTATTTCGTGTTTTGCGGCGTGCATTTTTATTTCCTTTGATGTATTCCATCCGTAGGTCCCTGTGAAGGTCTTCATTTCTTGCGTACCACGGAGCATTGACGATGCTACGAAGAACCTTGTTTTGAAACGTCTGTATCATTTTGGCGTTTGTTTACTTGGTACATCCCCAGAGTTGTATACCGTAGGTCCATATCGGCTTCAAAATTTGCCGATACAGCTGCAGCTTATTGTGAATTGTAAGCTCAGAGCCTCTACCTATGAGCCAATACATTTTTCTGAACTTTATGTTAAGTTATTCTTTTTTCTTTTTGACATGCTCTCTCCACTTGAGCTTGGCATCGAGGGTCATGCCAAGGTATTTAGCTGTATTTGCATATGGCACGAGTCGCGAGTTAATTTCTATAGGTAGGTGTTAAGCCTTTTGATAAGTAAAGTTAATATGCGTGGATTTTGTCTCATTAAGTTTGATTCGCCAACACTTTGTCCAGTTACAAACCGCATTGGTCATCCTCTAAAGTTTGCTCGTTGCATCAGCGATATTATTTCCAACTGCCATAATTGCTGTGTCATCTGCAAAGGTGGCTATGGTTCCTTCATTTGTGGTTAGTATGTCCCTTGTATATAGTAAATACAGGATTGGTCCTAAGACACTCCCTGCGGGACACCGGCAGAGATTTTCTTTAGCTCAGAGAATTCATCCTCATATTTCACTCGAAACTGTCTATTGGATAAATAAGATCTTAGTATGGCATAGAATTACCTCGGTAGATCTCTATGCAGCTTGTATTCCAGACCACTGTGCCAGACTTTATCGATTGCTTGCGCGACGTCCAGGAATATGCTTGAGCATACTTTTTTACGTTCTAACGTTCTTTCAATTATGTTGGTGATTCGTGGACCTGTTCAATTGTAGAATGCTTTTCTCTAAATCCAAATTGATGTGGAGGAATTAGTTGTCGGTCCTCAATTATTGGTTTAAGTCTCTTTAGTAATAATTTTTCAAAGAGTTTTGACATAATTGGCAGCAGAGAAATTGGCCTGTATGATTTTTTATCGTTAGGTGGTTTATCAGGTTTTGATATCATGATTACTTCTGCTACTTTCCATTGATGCGAAACTTATTTTAACCGAAAGGTCGCATTGATTATGTGTAGTAGCTTACGAAATCCTTTGTCTGGTAGAGCTTTGATAATTTGGCAAGTAATCAAGTCATACCCTGGGTTTTTTTTAACATTCATGTTACTTTTCACTTCTTCTTTTAATTCTTTGAGAGTTACTGGCCGTATTTCAAACTCATCCAGCTTGTGAATAGATATTATATTTTCATTGGCAGTTTGTCTTTGTAGTGGTTGGAAGGTTTCCTGGAGATACTCCGCAAATAGATCAGCCTTCTCTTTGTGATCTCTTGCCCAGGTTCCATCATCCTATTTAAGTGGAGACACTTGCATTTTGTGTCTTATGATTCCCTTCGTCGCCTTCCACAGTGAGTAATCAGAATTTTTTTCATCAGTTAGGCTAGCTAGATATCTGTTGATTGATTCATTTTTAACTTCTTTAAGAAGGAATTTGAGACTGTTACTTAAATTGTTAAGAATTATTTTGTTCTCCGGTGTTCGATTAATTTGCCAGGTTTTACGAGCTCGTCGTTTTTCTCTTACCAACTCTCTAACTTCCATTGGGTATGATATGTTAAGCGTCTTCTTATTTTGCAAAATGGGAGTGCTTGCCAATGCAGCATAGTGAATTATTTCATTGAGTTGTTCCAATTCGTCTTCCAGCTGTCGAGAATTTCTTATCGGTATCTGGAGATTGATTTTGTCCTCCATTATTTCACGAAAGAGATCCCAGTTTGTTTTTGAATTTGTTAATCTGGGTGCACTTTCCCTTTGAATTACAGTTTCACTGACTGTCATGATAACCGGTGAGTGATCCGATACTAGAGAAATGCTGTTTTCAATGTGAATATAGTTCTGAGATATACCTCTTTTAATTTATTTTGAAATGCATATTCACAATCAAATAATCTTCAGACCCAAAGAGATTTACAAAAACGGAAATCGGAAAAACTTTTAAAAAATTGCTACATAAAAGTCGATTAGGTCCGGTATCTTAGCATCGTCACTGGGCCAGTATGTTGGGGAACCACCAGAGTAAAACTCACATTTTGATGTCTGCCCTGCTTGAAACAATTCTTTACCCTTTGACGTCGTAAGTCTAGATCCCCAATAGGTGTTTTTTGCATTAAAGTCTCCTCCAATAATAAAATCACGTCCTAGCGGTTTAAATAGTTTAATGTAGTCCTCCCTTTTCAAGTTATGCCGGGGAGGACAGTATATTGCGGAGACAGTAAGCTGTCTGTGTTTAATGTGAATCCTAACAGTTGTGACTTGCATTGTTTCTTCTTCGATTTCTGTTCCTACATGGTGTTTTATATTTTCTTTTATTAGTAATGCTGAACCATCTCTCTTTCCACTGGATGAATGGAATGATATAAGTTATAACCCCGGATTTTAACAAACGAAGATTTAACAAAATGGCTTTCGGATATTAGAAAAATGTCGATTTTTTCTGTATTTAAAAATATTTCTATTTCTGGAATATGTTACATAAGTCCATTCGCATTCCAGATTGATATTCTGAAAGTTGTTTCTTACTTAACATTTTTTATCCGATTGCGTTGTGGGAGTTGCATTTTCTTCAGTTGATCAAATATCATGTTGTTCAGGTTACTTTGGTCATCTAGCCGCTTTGTAATAGCTTCGATGCTGTTCATAATATTTTCCATAATTCGATTATTTTCAGAGCCCTTATATTTGGTTGAACCCGAGCCTTTCACTACCTGAGCAAATGTTCTTCTTTGCCCTGCGTTGCTTGGTTGTGGATTTTGATCCATCTGATTTGATGTTGAATCCTTCAAATTTCATGATTTTGCGATTGATTTCGTTATTTATCTCTTAATTTTTGTAGGTGTTTAGCAACCTCACAGCCCCGATAATTGGCCGGATGTTGGCTTTTACAATTTATAGACTTAGCTGGTACATCTCTCCCTATTGTACATGCCTGGGTAAAATGTTTACCTTAGCATTTTACATAAATCCCTGACATTTTTTGCATTGGGGTATGCGTGCAGTGGTTCTCCTCATTGGTTCAATTTGTACCTTCATGTGAAGAATTGCTTTTATACGATAAATATTTTGAACATTCTCTGAGTTATCAAATACTAGCATAAAAAGAGGGAGTCCCCTTTTATTGAAAGTTATTGGGTTTCCTTCTTGGTTTTCTATTCTCTCTTTTTTAATCATATTCACTGCTTCTAGTATTTGAAGGCCTTTATTTTTTAAGTCTTCCATTATTTCTTCGCTTGAGCAAGTGTGATGCAAACCTCTAGCCATAACTTTTATTGGTCGAGCCTGTTTGTCCTCATAGCTAAACCATTGATACTTTTCAGCATTCAGCTTCATAGATAATGTTCTATAGGTTTCTGAGTCCAGAGTATTAATTTTCCAAACGTCGCATTGTTTAGCGCTGTTACCTTATATTCTTTGT
This sequence comes from Tipula helvola, assembly GCA_963556165.1. Classification (NCBI taxonomy): domain Eukaryota; kingdom Metazoa; phylum Arthropoda; class Insecta; order Diptera; family Tipulidae; genus Tipula; species Tipula helvola. The sequence goes on from OY744483.1 coordinate 123,865,462, forward strand.
CAGTAACCGATTTCATCAGTGACTGAATTTTTGGGTAACTGGTTACTCCCACGATATTTATTGGTGGGGGTGGTTTTTCTTTCGGTTGCACCAGTTTTGGTGTAATGTTCTTGGTAGATTTACGACCTTTCGGTTGATTGACCTCGGGTTGGACAACTTCCGTTTCGGTACTTGTAGTTCCACTAACATTTAGTTGTTCAACCTCAGGTAACGATTCAGCTTTTCTTTTCTTACCCTTCCTGGACTGTTTTTTCTTCTGTAGGATCCAGTTCGTCTCCCTTTCCAATTCATCCTCATCAGTGAAAAGTTTACTTCCTCTGGTTCAATACTCTCTAATTCGCTTTGTTCTTTAGCATCCCGATTCATATTTTGAAGTTCATTTTCTCGCTAGAGATACTCAATTTCTTCGCTTAGCTTAGCAAATGATTGCTCCATCTTCTGTAGCCTCTCAAAGAGATCCATATTTTCCTTTTCAACAGGTCAACAGTTCTTTCACTGAATCCTACTGCTCGCAGTGTAAAATTTCCGCTGGCATCACTTCTTTCATGCAGTGTTTGGCCCTCCTCAAAATCCATAGGGCCAGCCTTCGAAGAGGATGGATTCCCCCCGATGGATTGTCCAGTCGACTGACTGGAGTACCACCTGGGGTAATAAATTTCTCTGACTTGTGCATTGCATAGAGTCTTGTTGGTGATCGTGGCACTATGGAACTTCTTCCAAATGGATTTACAGAACTTATCACCTCTGAAGTATTGCGGTCATTGGATAACGACGGCTGGAAGCCCGCTTGCTCACCCCTCAAAGTCGCCGGCACTGGGTATTCGTTTCCCTGCGCCGTAAGGTTTTCTCCATTAGAGTCCCCCATATTGGTTATTATATTCAGGGAACCACTCCTAGCTAGTTTTGGTCCACGAATGGTATTTTATTTCCCATTTACCCGCCGACAAGTCGGTTAGGGTTTCCCCTATCCGCCACCTGGGGACGCGCCCGATGGGAGACTAGCAGCTCCACACGAGAACTGCATAAAGTGACAGTAATTTTTATCCAATAGTCTGATTTCTCCCCTTCAAAAAACACCGCTTGAGATTTAAAGATCGGTTGAACTGTTGCAAAGTTACAATTTTTTATTGACGATTGTAAAAGTAGAGAAAGCGCCTCTCGAGGACAATAGTTAAAATGATGCACCTGATAAAATGACATTTGTCACAAATATGACGAAAGAAAATTTAGCAATGCGGTAATTAAAAATTGTTTTATAGTCCGAAATTAGAATAATTTACAATTATTAGCAATCCGGTAAGTAAAAATTTTGTTTACAGTTCAAAATTGGAATTGTTTACAATAATTTCGAACGCCAAATTATCAGGTACCTCAGTTTAAAATTTTTCCACTAGGTGGAATCCGTGATGCTCCAATCGTCAATAAAAAAAAATTAGGTTTTTGGTGATTTTTTCCGGTTTTCGGTCTTCGAATGGGGTTTTCATTGATTAAATGTTTAAAATCAGATTTCTCTGTCATGAGTTGTGGGGTTGAATATAAGGAAATTGCAAATTCCAAATTAATTTTGCAATTAGTGATGGTGTTCTCGAGATTATTGGAATGTAGCCTAGAAAATTTCGAAATTTTTTTTTTGGTCATTCGGTGTTTCGAAACAGTCAGGTTATTCGAGATTATTCGAGTATTTTTAAGATTGTTCGATATTTACGAAATTATCCGGTACTATTTGAGGGTTTCATCTTTTTCGTCTGATGATCTGAATGATATTTACACGAATTTTCGAATTTTTCATGGGTTTTCTGGATTTTTACAGGCTTTCCCAAATTACTCATAAAAAATCTGGAGATTATTTCGGTATTATTGAAATTGTTTGAGATCAATCGAGATTCACATAACATAGACATTATTCGACTTTTTCTTAAAGAGAGATTTCTTAAATTTTTCGTCGTTCCTACATACTAGGATTATTCGAGATTTTTAAAGGTTTTCAAATTTATTCGAATTTTGTAAGGCAATGTTCTGCGCTTAGCTTTGTGGGAACTTGCAGAGTTACACGTTATTTCGTTATTTCTCCAATTTCCAAAATTTCGTTATTTCTCCAATTTCCTAGGTTTTTCGAAATTATTCAATACATAATGCCCAAATTATTTACGTAATCAGCGCGTATAGGATTTCTTTTGGTTTCACATAGACGAATAATTCGATATTTGAGAACAATTCAAGATATTTTGAAAATTCGACATTTTTGAGATTAATTCGAAATTTTTGATATTTTTCAAATTATGTTTGAAATTTGTGATGTTTTATCGATATATTTAGGAATTGGGTTGATTGCAAGAAATTTTGTTTCATTTGAAGCCATCGATCCGAAGCCATAGATACTTTTAATTAATGCGATGCTGGACAATAGGAAGAAATATGTTTCTTACTAAAGCCTTACTTGTTGATAGGTACAAGGAGCATTTTTAGGGGTCCAAGAAAAATTTTGGGGGGGTGGGGATGGGGCTCGAAATTGGTAGTTATGCCACTGAATTTGAAACTGATTACAGGTAAACCTCGTTTAACGAACGTATTGTCTCCGTTCGTTAGTTGAGGTTTCTTTTGAATTGATTTTGATTTTTGACAACAAAAAAAATGTTGTAATTTTTTTTGTTGTTTTATGTATTTACTACAAAAAAGGCGAATTTAAAAAATTCGTTAATTCGAGAGTTTGTCAAATTCGTCAATTCGAGTTTGAAGTTCGTAATACGAGATTTTTCACAATTTTGGATGTTTGTTAATTCGAGGATTCGTTATTCGAGAGTTCGTTAAACGAGGTTTATCTGTACTATTACTATTCATTAGTCCCACTGTCTCAGTTTTTGCTTAACCTATATTTAAACCGAAACTATGTTCCAGTTGCATAATATTACTCAAATTTACATGGCAATCTTATTTGTGACTGAAAACATAATTTAAAAAGAAAAACCATGTCATGTGCATGTCAAGGACCCGCGGGTGGTCGGCATGGTCTACATTGGGAAGAAATAAAAAAAAAATGATTTACAAAAATCACTTAAGTACATATTTTAAAATTAAAGATCATAAAACTAAAATGAGATCATAAAAAAATAACGCAATAATTCAGAAAGTATCAATTATAATTCAGAAAGCGTCAATTGTAATTCAGATTAGTAAATTTTAATTCAGAAAGTAGTCAACTGTAATTCAGATTACATAGTCAATTGTAATTCAGAAAGTATCAATTGTAATTCAGAAAATTTCTATATTCATCTCATTGATGCAATAAACTGAATTAAAATTATATACTTAGTTTTACTGGATTATATAGAAAAAAATAAAGATATAGTAACCAAAAATATGTTTCATTATCTATGTTAATTCAATTGTTATTAATTCTTGTGAAAAAAATTAATCCCATATTTTTTAATGGAGTTCAAAGATAATTGCGTTATTTGCCGCATTCCAATGACAAGGAATAAAGTTATAAGACTGCTACCATGTAGACATCTACTGCACACAAAATGTCAACAAGATATGAACAATGCTACTTGTCCTATTTGTAGAGCTGTTGTCACTGGAACTGAAACCACAGTAAGAAAAACATACAAAAAAAATACTAATCCAGATCGCGAAAGAATTGTAAATTGTGCCAATAAAGGTGAGGACTGGGTGTCTTTAGCAGCGACGTTGGACATCAAGTACAAGACTGCGTTTCATTGGATCCGATCAGGGCGTGACAAAATATTACCCAGGGGCCCTATTCTTGAAATTCACCCGAAAAAAGTCGCCGACGAATATCTGTCAAATTACATCATTTCAGTCGAAAATGTTAATTACCGCATTCTTGAAATTCGTCGTCGAAAAATTTCGATCAAAAAGCGAACGAATTTGTCTCGCCTAGTAAAAAGTAGACGAATTTCATTTTCGTTAACGTTTAATTGTCAAATTCAAATAAATAAAATATTTTGTGAATATTTATTTTGAAAATAAAGACGTATTGTGGATTAAAAATGCAGAAACAAATTGCAAGATATTTCGAAAAACCAAAAGGAATCTTTTTACAAAAAACGAACTTTATGTATATATACCATATGTACATATGTACATCTATTAAATATTATGTATAAGAAAATCTAACTTTTTCTGTAATCTAGAATGTAAACATATAATGTAGTATAAGAACCTAGATTAATTGCTATTCAATACTGCAAATATGTATTCTATAATAGCAAAAATAAAAGACATACATATTTATATTTTTTAAACCATGTTAAATATTTTTTATTTTTCTTAAATTCGATGAAATGTTAAGCAATAAAACAATGGTGTTGTGGTGTCTCACAATGGTTTGTTGTATCCTCCTGCATTCAAAATCCATTCACGGCCACGAGTAAAAACTATTGACTAAGTCATCGTAATTTACTTGTATGCAGTTCAAATAGTTTAACGAACTTTTTGTCTGACAGTTCAAATAGATTTTGCTGATGTCTTTCAATACGGCTTGTTTACGGCTTATTTTGTTTGTTCGATGGCAAAATGGGATATAATTATCTCTATCTCACATAATCAGGTCAATTTAAAAGAATGTGATTCAAATTAATAAACTTATTTTCTTGGTAAGTAAAAAAAAAATTACATAGATTTGCCACAACAATTGCATTGGATAATTTCAAAAAAAAAAAATTATCTAATTTACTTTTTGTGTACTACAACGTAATTGTTGCTGTAATCTTTTTTTTAAATTTGCAAGAAAATAAGCTTATTAATATATTTTTTGTCACAAACACAAAACAAACACTCCAAATTAAACAAATATTTTTGATAATATTTTTATATGTTGTCATAAATTTATACAGCACAACGTGAAGTGGGTCAAAATTCAAGTGCTGAATATAAAATCCGATTAATTTCAAGAATACGGAAAAATCGTGTAGGTGAATTTATCGGTGATTTTTTGAGGGAATTTTTATGATCGAAAGAAATCGTCGACGACTTTTTCGGGTGAATTTCAAGAATAGGGCCCCAGAGGAGGCATAAAACCTAAAAATTTGAATGAAGAACAAATTGATTTGCTAGTTTCATGGGTAGAAGAGGATTGCAGCTACACACTGCAGCAATTAAAACAAAAAATTCTGACCAATTTCAACACATCGGTATCTGCGTCAATTGTAGGTAATTACCTAGAAGGTAGACTCTTCACTATGAAGAAAGTTCATAATGAACCTTGCACTATGAACTCCGAAATAAATAAAGGAAAAAGAGCAGAATATGTGCAACGTTTAAACAACTACGTACAACAAGGGAAACAGATTTTTTGGATAGATGAAACCAATTTCAATTTGTTTTGCCGCCGGACAAGGGGTCGTGCGGTAGCTGGTACCAGAGCAGTCCAACTCCTTCCGGCAGCACGAGGCCCTAACGTCCATTTAATAGGAGCAACCTCTGCTACAGGAGTTGTGTCAATGGAGCGGAGAAGAGGTTAGAGGTTCGTTTACAGCGCAGCTAGCAAATGCATGGGTGACAAGACTGATGCAACACTGGCAAGATATGGGAAATGAACTGGAAGATTGGTAATTGTTTCAGATAACGCACCTTGCCATTCAAAATTAGAAACAGTTATTACTGGAACGATGGCGTCTCTGCTGCGGCTAGGGCCATATTCGCCAATGCTTAATCCTATCGAGACGATTTGGTCAAAGGTAAAGGTTTACGCTAAAAATAATATTATAATACCCAGCGTTGTAGGTCCTGGTGTTATGGAACAAAGACTAATCTATTTGGAGGAGATAATAGATCAGGCAAAGAGCACCATAGCAGGAGGTGATTGTGCTCGTGCCGTACAACATAGCTCAATCCATCAAGCTACCGCTTTAGCAATGAACGACATGCCTGTTGGTACCTAAAGCAGAAGTTCATGCATTATTTGTTTTATTTATTTGATATTTCTGTTATTGTTTGTGTATGTGTTATTGTTTCTTTATTAAAGAATATTGTTTGTTTTATGTTAAAAAGATCAAATTGTTAATTATAATTCAGAAATATTCAATATTCATCTCATTGATGCAATAAATTGATCAAATAAATATAATAAAAATTGAATTTAATTAACTTATCTTTGGTATACTCCATTAATAAAAACTATCATATAACAACTATCAATACTCTCCATTTCTTCTCAAACGTAGCAAAAATATTATCTCCTGCAAGTAGATTAGTCTTTGGCAAGGTGCGTTGCCTGAAACAATTACCAAATCTTCCAGTTCATTTCCCTTACCTTGCCAGTGTTGCATCAGTCTTGCCACCCATGCAATTGCTATAGATGCGCTGAAAATGAACCTCTTCTTCGCTCAATTGACACAACTCCTGTAGTAGAGATTGCTCCTATTAAATGGACGTTAGGGCCTCGTGCTGCCGGAAGGAGTTGGACTGCTCTGGTACTAGCTACCACACGGCCCTAGTCTTATAACTTTATTTTTTCTCATTGGAATGCGGCAAATAACGCAATTATCTTTATATAATCCATTAAAACTAATACCGTAGACAGACACAGAGATAATCGCGATTTTCAGTTGTCATTTTTGTCAAAAACCGCGTTGTGGAAACAAGATAATCCGGTTTAGATGAAAATCGTGTAATGACTAATGACAGACGACTGTCATTACACAATCTTTACAAGAAACTGGATTATTTCGTTTTCACAACGCGATTTTTGACAATCGGGATAAATGAAAATCGCGATTAACTTTGTGTCTGTCTACCGTATAAGTAAATAATTTTAATCCAGTTTATTGCATCAATGAGATGAATGTTGAAATTACTTCGGTCTAAAAAGACCAAAGTATTGAAATCCTGTCAAAAATGACGAAAAATTTGGTTGGTCCAAAACCACTTTTCACGACGTTTTGAAAGTCCCTGAGTCTGAAAATGCAAAAAAAAAAAAATGACCGTCCGTCTGTCTGGATGTCTGGACCCATGGTATCTCGAGAACGGCTTGTCCGATTTGGATTTTTTTTCGCCAATCTGTTTCTATGGTCAAGGCGGAGATTTGAAAAGCTTTTGGAGACTGTATGTCAAGGGGTGGGGTACCTGCCATACGAATTGACCCAAAATACCTGTTTTTATAAATATTTACGATTTTTTTTATATATGCTGGGTTGATTATTGAATTTGGAATTGATTTGAAGGTTAAGTTAGGGGTCAATTTGCGGGTTGAGTTGAAGTTGAGTTGGAGTTGAGTTGGGGTTGCATTAAGATGTAGTGAGTAGATAACAAATTGTTTATATGATGGAACTTGCGTATTTATCAACCGATTATTATGAAATTTGACATGTGTGTTGGAAATAGGAATCTAAAATGATTTTTGGATAAAGTTCTAGAATATGGCCAAGTATGATGGAACTTGCCTATTTTTCAACCGATTAAGATGAAATTCGATATGTGCGTTGGAAATGGGATTCTAAAATGATTTTTGGATATAGTTCTGGAATATGGCCAAGTATGATGAAACATGATTATTTCTCATCACATGTGCGTTGAAAATGGGATTCTGAAATTGTTTTGGCTGAAGTTCTACAATATGGCCAAGTATTATGGAACTTGCCCATTTCTCAACCGATTATGATGAAATTCGACATGTGTATTGGAAATGGGATTATAAAATCAGTTTTGGATGAAGTTCTGGAATATGGTCAGTTACACGGTTAGAAATATCAGTATACTTTTGTATACTACTTTCGGTATAAAGTTCTATGTAGAATACGATTTTTCGTGTTATATTGGATGCCTGTACCCCTGTTACTGAAGTTTTTGACCTGTTTGGCTGTTGTTGTATAAGTAAATATATGTTGGTTAAAATAGAAATCAGTACTTTCAAAACTGTCATACCAACTTTATGACACAGGTGACAGGTGAATGCTATCCCCATTGAAAACACCAAAGACCGAAGTAAGTTCTGATCACCTAGTGAGGTTTCAGCCCTTTATATTTTTTTGAATTACAATTGCTACTTTCTGAATTACAGTTGACTATGTAATCTGAATTACATTTTATACTTTCTGAATTACAATTGTCGTATTTCCATGAGAAAAATGAATTCAAATTATTTTTGAATTATTTTTTCTCATGGAAACAAGTCGCGAATTATTTTTTCGATGGAAATAAAACAACAAGTAGAAAGACCAAGTTGGCGTCTGGTGTCGGGTGGTATAACTAAAATTAGTAATGAATTAAATAATTCAAACTTTTGGTTTGAATTATTTAATTCGTATCGCGAGCAATTGTTGTTGTAAAATTCTCATGGTGTCGTATTTCCATGAGAAAAATGAATTCAAATTATTTTTGAATTATTTTTTCTCATGGAAACAAGTCGCGAATTATTTTTTCGATGGAAATAAAACAACAAGTAGAAAGACCAAGTTGGCGTCTGGTGTCGGGTGGTATAACTAAAATTAGGAATGAATTAAATAATTCAAACTTTTGGTTTGAATTATTTAATTCGTATCGCGAGCAATTGTTGTTGTAAAATTCTCATGGAAATACGACTAATTAATACTTTCTCAATTACAATTGATGCTTTCTGAATTATATTTGATACTTTCTGAATTACAGTTGACTAATCTGATTTACAATTGATACTTTCTGAATTACAATTTACTAATCTGAATTACAATTGACGCTTTCTGAATTAAAACTAACTAATCTGAATTACAATTGATACTTTCTGAATTACAATTGGAAAAGGTGTAGTAAAGCAATCTATTCATATTAAATTGTTTTACAAATAATACACTAGAATGCCTTGCGTTTGATAGAAATTATGGTAATATTCGCGACTTTCAACAAAGTAGCTGACATCTGGTGAAAACAATATGAACAAAATTTAACCATACAACAAGGGGGACCAGAACTGTCAAATAGTTAAATTTGACAATACTCGTCCCCTTTGCTTACATAGAAACCAACGCCGACTACGCAGTTGATGGGAGTCGCTAATAACGTTTTGACTGATTTATTGTGTTTCCGGCCTAAAAGGTTATAACGGTATGAGAAAATTTTATGTCAGTCAAGTTCTTCTGTTGCGAAATTATCATAAAAGTTACTGATTTTTTTTTGTAGTATGCGGCTTCAAATGACGTATTTTACTAGAGCCACCGGTGACTTTTTCAGTTGCATTTCAAGAGTACGTGCTCATGTACTACTTAGTTAAAACTTTTTTTATGTGACTTGTTTCGATGTTCCTGTTGCTGAATGTTCTATCTTGGATGCAGTTAGAAAACATAATATTATGGCAAACTAGGGCCCGTGGTAGATAGACTTTTCTGACTATATGTTGTTTTACCAAAACGCCTAGATCGGCGGGCAGACACTGATGATTACCAAGAATGCATTTATTATGGATGCACCTGTTATGTTAACGAATACGGCAATCGGTCATCTAGTGATTTTTTACATGTATAAGCAAAGACTTATGCAAATGGTTAAAACTGTTTTGCGATCGATATTTAATTCTTTAGCAATGTCATAGCTGCTTTATGTGTCGGTCTTTTCAATTTGTTTGTAAGATTTCATCGACTTTTTCAGTGATTGATCGACCAGAACGAGGTGCATCTTTGACATTGAAATTTCTAGAACGGAAGCGAGCAAACCACAACATGCTGTTGCATTCGATAAAGCATCTTGACCGTAAATACCAAAAAAAATTTCCCGGGCTTGAGCAGCGTTTTTGCCTTTTTCGTAGTAAACTTGCAAAATATAGCATTTTTTCAGAAATTTCACTCATTTTCGTACTAATTCATACTAATATAACTTTTGACACGATTGACGAAATGCAAAACTATCTTTATGAAAATTTGTGATCTGAAATAACACATTTCAAATGTGTATGACGCAATCTGATTAGTGTTGCTCGACATTATGACACGAAACACCACCTAGTGACAAAATCTCTCAATAGAAATTTGGAAAATTTGTAAGAATCCAGAAAGATAGAATATTATATGTTTTGAATTATTTAAGTTTAGAAATTTAGACAATTTATAAAGTATAAATTCTCCTCTTAATAAAAAGTATAGATTTTTGGTATTTAGTATGTACATAATTACATTTCGTTGAGGTTAATGCGCAATAATGTATCTTAAAAAAAATGATTCTTTTCAGTAATAAAAACATTTTATTAGTGATTAATTTTAATAAGAAAAACAATAAAATTTATGTAAAAATTAAAAATAAATATTTTTGCAATTTTTAGAAATTTTCGATTTAAGTACATACATCAATCAATCAATCAAACAATCAACTGTGTTACGCACAATGATTAATGAAACATAAAATTCAGTTTTCAAAATTTTTTAAATTACAAGTTTTTTGGAGTTACCGTATCCAATATAAGTAGTGGAAATTAATCGATGCATAAGAATTCCACTGTACCAAAAGTGGCCGGAATCGATGAAGATCGAGTGAATAACATTTTTTTTTTTGTATTTTTAGTAATTCGACACCCTCTCAAACTACGCACCTACTAAGCAAGCGGTTAAATCATCTTGAAATAATAATAACAGCAACTACGCAATTGAATACTTTAACCCTCTAATGCATATAACCGCCTAAAGGCGGACTTTAAGTTATCATGAATATTTTTTTACAGGCAAGTTAACATTTTTTGTGCACAGTGACTGGGAAAAATTTAATTTCTCATGCAAATACAATTGACTATACGAAAAATAAAATCGGCGGTCCTATAGCAGTAAAATTGAAACAAGTCGCATCCAAAAACTATATCTTTATATTATCAAACTTTCTAAGATCATAAATATATCGAGTACAATTATTAAATGTAACCTCAAGTATAAGTCTTGAGGAACTATCACATTTGTTATAAATTACATCACAATAGCTGAAAATGGGTACAACCAAATTTTTAATTAAATAAATTCTCAAGGTAACAGGGCAAAACTTTTTTATCAACCTAAGCGTTTACAAGCTATAATTAACACGCTGGCACAAGGAGCGCACGATCGTTCCAAGTAAGATTTGAGTTCAGTATGATCACTAAATTGTTTAATGTTGGGACAAATGAGATGATATCACTGTCCAAATAAAGCTTAGGTCTAATATTAAGAGAAGCTTTACCTTTACCTGGATTAATTGAATATGAATTATTTTTGGCCCACAAAGAAATATTTCTTAGGTCAGAATTAAGTCGCAAAACAATTTCATTCAATTCTGATAGTTACCACCAATATACAGTTGCAAATCGTCAGCATACAGATTAAAGACAATTTAGGTTTCGCCATGATAGATCATTTTTATAAATAGAAAAGAGCAAGGGACCCAATATGGGGCCCTGAGGCACTCCAGCAAGTATCTCCCCAATATAAGAATGATCATCACCACACCTCACAAACTGTTTACGATTACCTAAATATAAATACATCAACATAATATCAGAATTGGAAAACTTAAAATACAAATATAGCTTCTTTAGCCACTAGATATGATTAACCAATCAAATGCCTTAGAAAAATCCAAGAGCACCAAAATAGCCATCGAATTTCTACTGTCCAAGGTAGACGACAAATCGTCAACTATATGTACAAGGGCTGTAGTAGTGCTACATCCGGATCTGTACCCGGATTGATATTTACAAAGAAAATCAAACTTATTAAGGTGCTCCTGGATCTGCAATTGCATAACTTTTTCCAAGACCTTAGATAGAGCGGGAAAATACTAATTGGACGTATACCATCAATACCAGAAATAACATCCTTTTTAGGTAGTGGTGTGATAGAAGCTATCTTCGATAAATCAGGGAACACAGGCTTTGTCAAACATTGATTTATGATGAATGTTATAAGAGGCAGGAACAGGTCGATAAATAATTTTAGTACCTTGAAGTCTACCATAACTATCATAAGCTTTTGCATTCAATTCTAAGTTCATAAACGCAATCAAATACAAAGGCATCATTTTCAGAACCACAGAAATCAATATCAGGTAAAGGCAAACCCCCAATAGAATCACGAGTATTACAAACCCAATGGCTGCATCACCTGTAGAGCTTGAAATACCTAGCTTTTTCAAATTATTCCACGTTGTCTTAGAGTTATGAGCATTCTCAAAATAAAATGTATGTTTGGCTTGATTGATGCCTTTAACAGTTTTATTTCTAAAAAATTTAAAAGATACTAAATCAGCTTCCAACCCAAGCAATTTATATTTTTTATGAGCCAAATCTCTACATGCCGTAGAGATGCCGCGCCGGTGGCACAGTGGTTAGCATACTTGCTTTACGCTCCGGAGGTCCCGGGTTCGATTCCCGGCGGGTGATGAAAAAATCACGGCTGGTTAAGGGTAGGATCAATGGATTAATCATTCATTATCCGTTAACATAAATGATTACGAAACTTCAAAATGAAGCGACCAAATCCCTCTATGGGATGTAGCGCCAGCGAAAAAAAAAATCTCTACATGAATTTAACCACGGTGCAGTAGGGCATTTATTAATGATACTTTTCCGGGGTACACAAGCTAAATCTAAATGTAAGAAATTTGAATTAAACATATCAGTGATGTCATTCACATCGGAATAGTTGCACATATTAGACCAATTCAACCAAAAGAAATTATTTATAAAATGCTCGTGATTGATAACTTTATAATCGGGATAAATATAAAAAATTTGATCCCTAGAACTAGAAAACTTATAAGATGCTAAAATTATGATCAGAAGTAGCAGGAACAACTGCCTGGCCAAACGAAATAATATTATGTCTATTAGGCACGTACAAAATTATCAAATCCAAAAGACTGTCTGTAAGTGGGTCTATATGGTAAATAACTGCAAATTCAAACAAGCTTCTAGTTGATTATTAACCATCATATTGAAGTTAAAATCACCACAGCAGAAAATCTTTTCATAGTTTATTAGGTATTCAGCAAAAATTGTATGTAAACTTTTAATATCATTACTACAAGCAGGAGGTGGGTTGTAAATTACCAAAATTACAATTTTATCAAAACTTTCGATAAGTTCAGCTGCTTGATATTCTACTTTAAAAGAACCAGAGAATATTTCTTTAACGTTTAAAGTGGAAAATAAAGACCAACCCCACTCCAATTATTTAATCGATCAGATCGTCGCAGTTTATAATTATCTTAATTTGAAGCGACTTGTTAGAAATCTTACTACTAAGCTAAGTCTCAAGGCCAGTATATCAAATTGATATGTTTGTAAAATAATAGTTATGTCATCAAAATGTTTTAATCGAAATTTTTCTTTATCCGTCATTTCAAAGGTGTATAATTTTCAATTCTAGTATTGAATGGTGCATTTGTTATTCCCACTATAACGAAGTTATATTCGGTAAGTATTGTAACCACAAAAAAAAAAATATTCCAGATTTTCACATTTCTCGGCATACTTACTAGGTTACCAGGACTCTAAAACACCGATTAAAAAACTATCGTTCTTACAAATATGGATAGTTTTGGTCGAAATTTTGTATAAAGATAGAATTTAGTAATAAGCAGTTTGTATTAAATTTTGGGTCCATTTGAAATACTCAAATGGACCGAAAATTAATAGGAGATTGCAGTGGAAGAGAGAACTGCAACAGATTTTTTCAAAAAAAGGACCGATATTTTTTTTTATGTTGATGATAAATGTAACCATCCATCATCTATGTACGTGTTTACAGAATTAGAAGTCATTTGCATTGTTTACTCCATTACGTTTCTCTTCTTTCAAAAAATCAATCGCCATTTAGACGAGGTTTCTTGAAATTTATGTATTTCATTGTATAATGTAAGCATGTTTTTTTGTACAAAAAAGGATTACAAATTTCCTTATCCTAAAATGAGTTTGCAGGTAAAGAGGAAAGAAACACGGAAAGAAACGTAATGCAAGGAAGTAAATGTAAACACAGTGATTGAAATCTCAACGACATGTTAACCGATACATTATTTATGAATTGCTTTAATAAAATCGCCTTTAAAGGTATTATTTCTGAGTAATAAATTCTCTTGGCATTACAGGTCGTATTTAAATTTTAATAGCAAATTACTATGGGATGCCATTAAACAATATCCCGCATTTGTCGAGGTGGGAGGGGGGAGGGGGTATCGGTCATAGAAGATAATTGATATTAATTTTGATTTTGTATTGTTTGTTTGAAATGGTCGAATAATTTCCAGCAATGCTCCATCTAGCCTGAAGCACTGAGTAAAGAATAATTCAGCTAATTCTCACATTGCAATGTAGTGATGTGAACAAACGACACAAATCTTCAGAAAAGGAATTTTGAACATCGTGGATGCCCTATGAACGGAGTAGTTTAAAATTTAAATTAAATAAGACTTTCGGATTTTTATAGATAAAATATATTAACAATCATGGCAATCACAATATTTATTGGCTTGTTAATCAGAAAAAATGAAGAGGCCAGGTCAATCAGACCAAAACAGTAGAAATATCAAAATCTCCCCCGTACTTTAACCCAAGCAAGAGTGATACAAAGTGTATCGACCCAAAAAAATAAAAACCCTCCTTGAGTTTTCTATGTGGTAGTTTGGTTTCGTACTGAAAAGTTGGGTCATCTCTTCAGGTGGCTACGACCAAACTACAAAATACAATTCTAACTTCATAAATTAAGTATGCGGCAAGAACGTACTGACTTAGCGAATTATATTCACTAAATCAAAAACTTAAGGAAACCCCTCATTTCTGTGTGTTTTATGTCCACACAAATAATAGAAAGAGAAGTTTGTCTGTATTAAAATCAAATAAGATTCTTTTGGCTTTTTATAGACAAGAAGTGTCATTCGAGGAGTTTGATAGGTCTAATTTTTTTCTTTGTGAGTATGTTCATGAAAATCACTCTAATTACAAAAAAAAATGTACACCTTGCAATGATAAAGTTTAATATTGTATGTATAGTATACCCAGTGTATGTACGTAAATACATGGTATATCAAACTCTCATTTCTCAATTTCTATTTTACGGCTAAAATTTGACTACTTGACAACATGAGTGTAAATCAAAGAGCTTCTGGTGAAATCTCAATAATTTTTTAACCGAACCAACTGATCATGATAACCATAATTGAAGAATAACCATAAAAGGGAAGACGATGGGAAAATCTAAAGGAATCTTTCAAATTCTGGGTAAAGTTAATAAAATAACAAAAAATTATAACTTTGTGATTATCAGATTTTCCTTCCTTGCCTAGGATTTAAAATAATTTTCTTAGAAACTGCGGCGGCTCAATACTACACCAACCGGCAGTTAAATCCCATCTGCTTTAGTATGATTACATTCGAGTATAAAAATTGCTTGTAAGTTTTTTTCTTTCTCAAGTGGTGCTTTTACTACTTATTTAATCTACAGTTATTGTTCTTGGTGCAACATTTAAAGCGATCTCTCCACAATCAAATATTAATGTTGTATTACCTTCTAAGGATGGAAATTACCTAGATCATGTAAGTCGATGAAATGAGTAGTGATGACCGGATGAATCTAGATTTTTAGATTTCATTTGTGTGGGGTTCGCTTCACTACTCTTTTGTTTAACTTTTCTGTATCAACAAAATGATTTTAGGTGGTATATTATGGGTGCAAAACATTTAACTAGCATAAAATATAGAATTTAACTAGAGGTGATGCAAAATCGACGATTAATGCCAAAAGAAAATTCTGCGAAAGAAGAAATATAAAGATATTTTAGAAGATGAACTACAAAAATACAATTCTAACTTCATACATTAAGTATGAGGCAAGAACGTACTGAATTAGCGAATTATATTCACTAAATCAAAACTAAAGGAATGTCATTATTGTTAGTATATTTTGTCAATAAAAAACTGAAGACAAACTTCTCTTCTAATATTTGTGTGGGCATAAACAGAAAATGAGGGGTTTCCTTTAGTTTTAATTTAGTAAATATAATTCGCTAAATCAGTACGTTCTTGTAATATATTTTGTCTATAAAAAGCCGAAAGAATCTTATTGATTTTAGAAGATGTATCGAGCTCATCCGATAGAATTTTATATTGGTTTAAATCGACATGTCACATCTATAAATTTTTGACTAGGGCTGATGTTCAGGACAAACCGTACTGACAACGCTTTTATAGGAAGAAGATAGATCAGCGCTATTCTGTCGAATGTGGTAGTCTCTACTATATACAAACATTGAAGTTATTATTAAGTTTAATGCACTTTAGTTCTAAGAAACCTTATTGGTAAAATGGGTATCATCTTTCGATGGTACGATCTTTCGAATATTCGTAATTTTTTCTTGATATATACCGGTAGTAGTACGATCCATTTTGATCACGCTACGATTCTGCGTTATGTAGATATATGTGTTACAATCATGTTAACCAATGATTATAACAAAGTTGCCGATCGATGTAAACAAAATTCATATGTATACACAAATCAATCGTTTGATCATATCAAGACCACCTATCGTGGCATTACCGAACTCAATAAATACATTTCATAACCGTATATGTCCAGTCTTTGATCAATTTTACAATTGCAACTTTAAAGATATACACAATACAAAAATAGTGGGGCATGTAGACAATTTATATATAAACATTATGTATTACAAATAACCGCATGAATGAATCGCTCAAACCACGTAAATGTTTTACTATTATATGTTTAACAAAATTCTCAATTATGTGAATATACTTTGTATACATAAACATAATGTGCGAATGAGTATTCAGCTTTCAATTTCATTTCAAGTTAGTAACAAATACGATTGTGGCTTTAGAAATTCTCGGTAACAGCTTTTTTAAGATAAACATGGTACTTTATACAAGAATTCATTGAATTTACCTACGTTTATAAAATATGTGCGATATCAACAATATGTGTTACGATTAAAAACTAAAAAAAAAATAAATTACATAAATTAATATTTACATTGCCTTTTGTTGTTTTATATAATTTAATACATATGTATAAGTATTGTTGTTTAGAATAATTGATAGGTAAATTGAATGTTTATATGCGCGCGAGCACGATATGTGAATCATGAAAATGAAGAATTTACATAAATTTTTAAAACAAAGCACACAGAATATTGTTACACAAATTTTGTAATTTACGTGTTTACTCGCGATTTGTATACGTATCGCGTAATTAGTTTAAATTGTGATCTGTTGCGCGCATATACGCAATAATGTATTTATATATAGGACAATGTGTTTTTTATTTCAGTACTCTATCAAAATTATATACACTCGTTTATGTGACAAAGTTGTTATCTTGAATCAATATTGTAATATAATTTTATGATCCATAACCCATGATAATAATGTTCAATACACTATATTACATAGTTTATATCAGGGCTTCTTAAATTGTTTGAACTTGCGACCCAATATCCACAACAATCTATTTCTTTCGGTTTTTGAAATAATCACTAAATCAAAGTTCTATCTACACATTTTGCATTTGGTATAGCTAAAGTGGAAAGGGATTAAAATCCTAAAAAAGGATTCCAGAACAGAACACAGAATTGCTCTATTGTCGTGCCAAAACCCTAAACTTCAAATAGCTACCTCGATTGCAAACTTAACCCTCTAATGCATGAATTTTTTTCGAGCTGACAAATAAAGACTATGCTGAAATTGTGTTTCAAAGGGCGAATTTAAAGTTAAACATTAATTTTGAGGCCCACTCCTCCACCCACATGTCAAAATTGAAAGTCCGCCTTTAGGCGGCCTTGTATAGTAAGGAAAAATAAAACAAATTATTGAAATATAGTCATTTATTCACGAGACAACGTAAAACAATAAAATCCATTAAAAAATAAATTTAGGACAGTTAGCAATTTAAATTGGGATCTGTCATACTTTTTTCATTTATTGTGGAATTCATAGACACATGTTTTATTCGGTGAGTTACACAAAGATTGCATTTCACACAAAATGCTTGTGTTTCAGATGTGCATTTTGGAAATTTACATTGGCGTTTACCTGATCGGTCACGAAAAATGCACCAATGACCTACTTGAACGTAACGGACATCTATACTGGGAAGATATGCTCTCTTGGTTGGTTTTGGGGAAACCCAACAATTTTCTGCTCTGCCATCATTTCTTCCAAACAGAGTGATTCATCCACTTCAGTCCGAAATGTTGGAAGCTTAATTTTTTCTTGGTTTAGGTTTAGTCTATGGTACAGAATGTAGCCGTTTACAATCGCTACGTCGATGAGGTGAAAAAAAATCGGTTCAACCATTTACGGGTTTTCTTGCGTATATGGAAGCGGCCTAACAATCCATCCATCAAATCGACACTCCCCATAAGCCGGTTGTACTCCTTAATTATGTACGGGCAATCAATTTGATACTGTTGTTTTTTCTTTTTATCCCATCGGGTTGCTTTCTGTGGTTGCAAGATGGTGGTTTTGCTAGAAATAAATGATTTGGTGCCAAAATATGTTGTCAGAAGCCTTACGGGTTTTGTGTCTTGCCACAAAACTGACGAAATGTCGACTCTATAAGCATTTCCCACATACTTCTCAGAGCATCCTCGTTCAACCGGCACACGATATGAATGGACAGTTCCCAGGGTATATATTCCTCCGCTGTGTAGTTATGTTAACAGGCCCATAGTCGTGTAAAAATGATCGTAATTAAGAATATGGTTAACAAAATTAGGTATATTCTTTGAAAGGCGAACAACAACATTCGACGATGCTCCAAGATGAGGTGCGCCTATGGGAGTTGTATTATCCCCAACACCAGAATTATTGTTGAAGTGAAGCACAGGCATCACATGTCGGATCGCTTCAAACGCGTGTCTTCCCTAGTATAGTCGTGACACTGACATTAAGACTAACACGCCTATAAATTTCTGCATGTCATTAGAATCGACTGTACATTTCGTTCCTGCCCACAGAACCTGGCTTTCCATCGCCCTGGCCCCCTTGGGGTGCAGTTGGACAATCCCAAACTTAAAATTGACTTTAAAGTCAATTCGTTTGAGCTTCTCGACCGAAGAGTGGTCCATGGAGAAGGTGCAAAAAGTTGAAGAGCCTTTCGCCTCTCTCCTGACCACTCTCCAGTTGATCACCTGCATGTCCTCGTTTTGGCTTCTCATAAAACTCAGAAGCTTTTCCGTCGGCAGTTCGGCACTATTTGGGAAGGTATTAAACACGATCTTAGCTCGAGGCAGGTTTCCCGCCTCAGTCAAAATCAGCACTGCACTCTCCCATGGCTTGATAGTGCCTATAGTTTCCCTGAGCCACTATACAGTGGCCCGGTCGGCGCAGGTCACTACTAGCCAACCAAGCTAGAGCTGACTGCCAAGGAACTTAGGTTAATACCCCTATTATGGTTCTCACTTCACCGAGAAATACTATGCAAATGTGACTAGATTTGTATGAAGTTTTTCGGTGAGGTGAGAACTTTAATAGGGGTATTAAGTTCCTGCTCCAGCACCTTATCCAAGATTCCCTCCTGGACAGCTTGTTGCTCTCCAGCGAGGGCAACCTCAGGAAAACCATAGGGCAAGATCCCAATGATCTCTGACTCCGCAGCTTGCCTGAAGGTAACTCCAGACCGGACCGCAGAACCCGAGACCACCGGGACACCCCCCCCCCCCTGGCCTTTTTTGGTGCCGGTGGAGTGCCTTCATCCGAGAGGTTCTCTTCGATGGTTCGGCTGGGGTATGAGCGCTAGTCTCCTTCCATAGCCACACCGCCAGAAGCTTTGTCTCGCTTCCGGGCGCTTTGCCCTCAGCCAGATGCTTCTTATACCGCTTTTTCGCGGCTCCACACATTTTCACGTCAGGAGCCGCGACAGGTTTTTTGATGATGTTTACCTGTTTCCGCCCCCCCCGACGTCCACACTCCCCCTTGTTTTCACAGAGGAAATCCCCCACCTGCGGGGGCCGAATCCTCATCGCCTGAGGCCTCCATATTGGAGATGAGAACTAGGTTCTCAAGCACCGCAGGGAGCTCCCCATCCGATGGCCAACCCATCGAAGATTCCACAGTGGAAAGGGGCCGAGGTCCTCGAAAACCACTGTAGAATTTTCGCTGGTCAGTGACGCTTTAGGAGCATCACCATCCTTAGTGCTTTGATTTATTTTAGACATTTTATTCCCACAAGTATTTGGGAAATGAAGGTCACCTGTGGGACTCCCAGCTACCACAGGAAGGCTAAATAAAACTGGAGAGCGCCTGGTATCCAGAATCCGCATATTTGGGACTTACTAACCTATCAGCCATTCATCCATCGGCATATGCTGTTCCACCTTAGATTAGGGCTTTTTTTCAAGGATTTCTCATTTAGCGCCGTACTTTAGCCTGAGCCAAAAGGTCCAAAAGTACCAGAAGACATCAGTTACCAGCAGTTGCTACGTGGAGGCAGCACTTACACTTGCGAATTGTATTACACAATCGTACCCATCACGCTAGCTGCCTAAAACACCCATAGCCAAATAGAAAAACATTTAGCCATCAATAAGTATTTTTCACCAATGGGACTCGTTCGGCTTTTAAAAAAGGTCAACCTTAAAAAACTATTTCAGCAAGCGGAATAAGAAATTGAATGTTCGCCAGGTTATCAAATTGAGAATTTGAAAATCGGCTTCCCAAAAACTTAATTAGAACACTAGAAGTTCCCATGTTCCAGGGTATTGAGTTGAGAGTATTTCTTCAAACATTGGTACCATGAATGAGAAGAAAAAACATTTGGTTTCGATGTAACGTAGTCATCTTTTAGCTCGATACACTTAGTCTAACATTTTTCCAATTTCCCGATCATTTCCAAAAAATTAGGGCTACGGCAACTTTTCAAAATATGTGTTTGATTCAGCAATCTCCTCATCGTTTGAGCCAAATCTTTTTTTATATTTAGAAACAGGAAATAATCGCTGGGGGCCAAATCTGGCCAATATGGTGGATGCGGAAGCAATGTACTCTAACTGATGGAAAATAAGTTTTTTCTTCGTCAAATGTGGTCGTTTTTTCCGTAAATCGTCGTGAAATCGGTCAAATAAGTCTGCATAATATTTTTCGTTTATCGTTTTCCTCTTTTCAAGGTAATCGATGTGGATTATACTGCGTTCATTCCAAAAAAATGTCGCCATGTCATCTTGTTGGCTGACAGACCAACCATCTTTGCCTTTTTCGGCGCCGATTTGCCCGGATAAATTTAATTCGGTAGGATTTGGATTAAACATCACCAAGCTGTCTTTAGAAGTTGTTATTCGATTACGTTTGTGATCAATTGTTAGCATACGAGGCACCCAACGCGCGGATAGCTTTTCCATGCCCAAATATTTCACCAAGATGTGATGTAATTGCCCTCATTAAAATGCGCACAACCTCAACAAGCTCACGCACTCTAACTCTCCGATCTTTAAGTATCATGCAATGGATTTTATCGACGATTTCTTGTGTGGTGATCTCAATTTGATGCCCCGAACGTTCTGCATTATTAGTACTTGTAGGACCATAAAGAGATTCAGCAAACTACTTCTGAATCATTCCAGACGATGGTGAAGAGTCCTCATAATGTTTGTTTTTTGGGATTGCGTAATATTTTTTCCTCACAAAAAATAACGTTTTATCAACACACGAAATTCACTTTTTTCCCATTTTCTTGAAAATTCACGACGTTATATTCTTTGAGAAATCTTAAAAACTGAAGTATCTGATAGATCTGTGTGAAAATTGTTCTGTGGCCTACTTAAAGATAATATTTTCCAAATGTTGTATGAAAATTGCGATTGAGACGCCATCTTATACATTTTTCATGGTCTTATGAACTAAACTCGAACAATGCGACACTTTTCTGCCGATTTCAGATAATAATCCGGAAACTACCGAAAATTGAATTTAACAAATTCTGTGATAAGAACTAACTGCTGCGCTGTGAAAATAATAAGTTATACTAGATTTAAGGTTTATTTATTTGAGAGGAATTCTCAATTTAATTTTAATTAGAATTTTTGAAGTTTTACAATTTAAGACCACCTAGGAACATTTCAGGTGGTGTAAATTTAGAGATCAGATTATCTGATATAATAATTTCATTTGGTATTATTTTAGATAGTTGCGGATAAAGAAGCAAGAAATGATGATTGCCAAATATATTTGGCATTCGAATTATGCTATATAGAAATAAATTGAATTTTGATTAGAGCTACTCCTGCACACGCAATATCACTGATATTTTTTTTTTTTTTTTTATAAAATCTAATGAAAATGTGGATTTAAGTACTTGAGTTACCTTTGATTATTTTAGAAATTGTGCAATCTAATCAATTACCAAAGTATATAGCGCATAAATGATAAATGAATGAATAAACAACTTTCCTTACACTACCTAGGCTTCACCGCCCCAATAAATTATATCAATCTATCGCTTATTAATGCAATTAAATGATTTGTTTTTGAGTTTATTAATTTAAAGCATTCAAGTTTGATAAATATATTCGCTTATTTATAGTTTCACGCTTAACATTACATCATTTGCTTAAATAACCGCAAATTTTGTTGTAATTAATTGTGTAATCAAGTTCAGTTAATCATTTTTTACTTGTACACTTGTACAGTGTAATAAATAAGCAAACAAATATGTACATTACATACGTATATCAAAATTAGCTGAATTGATTATACTATATTAAATAGACTAGTGGTGCATGGCTGTGATAAGATGTCTCCTTAAACTTGTAAATACATTTATATACAGTGATGGTTAAGTAAGGCTTTTTTTTAGTTTTTTTTCTGTTTATTTTAAATATTTCATAGGTATTTAAATAAATGAAGTTATCATCCATAGGTTGACAATCACAGTTTGTCAAATACAAAAAAAAACAAAATAGTACTACCTAGTGGTTTTGACTGGCACTAAAAAATTAAGCCACATAGGGCCGATTGTATGAACACTGCTAAATGAAAAAAATCTGTGAGTAATGATAAATCACTACTCAAGGATTTTACTTTTCGTCGATTGTATGAACGTTGCTAAATAAAAATTTAGACTCTCTTTTATTGCCGTTTTTTATCAGTTTTTTGTTTGACTGGCAATACTTTTTCTATGACGTTTACTTTGTTGATGTTTATTAAAATTTTTTTTATTTATTAGAGGAAAACAAAATTTCAATTTTCGAATTTGACATTTTCTTCCTTGTTAAGTCCATTTTTAATAATTACGTTCTTTTATAGAAATGTCTCGTTTGTATAATACACCACATTTGAAATGTCAAAAAAACAAAAACAAATTTTTTTAGTCTCTGATTCAATCACCAAAAAGAGGATAAAACGGATGGTAAAAAAAAATCATCGATTAATTTTCTGATTTAGCATCGTTCATACAATGCAAACTACGCTAAATCAGAGGATTAATCATTTATCCTCGTTCATACAATCGGGCCTTATAAAAATAAATAATTTATAAAAAAATTCAATATTTGGTTGGGAAACCCCTTTGCTTCAAGACTTCACTTCATCTCCTGCCTATACTGTTTGTAAGAGAGTCACTTTGAGGTGGCGTTGTATTCTTCCAAATTTCCTGAATTTCAGCCCATTTATATTTTGTGTATCGGTAGTGGGACTTTTCATATAACATTTCCCTATAGGTTCTAGGTTTTTTACCGTAATGAATACGCCGTTCATACTTTTAAGTTATATTTGGGGTGCAGATAACGCCACCGTAGCTGAAGACCATCAATGTATGTATAATCATCTAAACGCTGATCGAGTTAACGTTAAGCTGCTGCGTTGAGAGTTGTCTTACGTATGGTCTCTCATCGCCTCCAACCACGTTGGATCTACTCTCATCCCTCCAAATTATTAAATTACAAAAATCCCTAGGTTTTGCCAAAAGCTCTTTAGCAAAAGCAATTCTTTTGGCTATGTTCCGGTTGCCTAATTGTGATTGTCTTTTCGCTTTATTGCTGTGTGGCTTAATTATTGTATAATAACACCTCTGTATGTAAGTAAAAAATGTTTAGTATTAAAATTTACTCGAGATATTTTGTGGTGCAATAAAATATTAATGATGTTTTTATTAGGTATTTATACTTTACTACTACATTTTAATTACTGTAAATTTTCATGCAAATCAAAAGAGAGTTTTGTTAGGTAATTATATTCCTTTGTTTTACACGGAAACCTATTTGCCCGTTACTATCGTTTTTGCCGATATTCATTATTTTTCATTTTTTGGCATTTCGATTGAGTAATTATTTGTAATACATCGTAATTTAAAACTAGTGTAAATCACAATATTTAAATTAAAATTATTATTTTTTAGAAGTGCACTTAATGTATTTCCTAGCCTAAGTAATATTTATTTATTTCAATTCCGTTTACATATCTAAATTTGCGTTTATTGAATCACAATAGCCCCGGTGGCACAGTGGTTTGCATGCTTGCTTTAAGCTCCGGAGGTCCTGGCTTCGATTCTCGGCGGGTGATGAAAAAATCACGGCTGGTTAATGTAGGATCAATGAATTAATCACTCATTATCCGTTCACAAAATGATTACGAAACTTCATCATGAAGCGGCCAAATCCCTGTATGGGATGTAGCGCCAGCGGAAAAAAATAAATAAAATCACAATAGTCATGGGACGGAAACCAAGGTATTTTTGAGGATAGAAAACGTTCTATATCACGACTGGTGAAAGAAACCGTCGTAAGACAATGTAAAATTGCCAAATTGGCTGGAATTACGAAGTCCTCAGAGTCAAACATTAAGAGGCAGAAACAAAACGGTGAATCTTTGGTTAACCAGTGCACAAACGATTGTGGTTGAAAGCTAATTACGACCAAAAGAAATGACAGAGTCATTCTGAAAACCGTTCTTAATCATCGCAGAAAATTGGCAAATGCAATAATAATGTTCTTAATAAAGAAAGTGCCAAAATCTCTGCCTCGCCGCTCAACGATTCAACAAAAATTAAATAGTGCCATGATGGCCAAACGTGTGGCATTGCATAAGCTTTATAAAGAGTTCTCGACAGTAGATTGGAAAAATGTAATCAACAATTTAAGGTTTATCGATTATTTAAATAATATTTTAATGATACTTCTTTCTTTTCTCGTTTGTTTCTCGGGCGATTCTCAAATTCAAAGTATAGCAGAGCGAAATATATTCCTTAAACATCAGTCGAATGAACGGTTACATGAGGCCTGCATTACTCAACGAGTAAAACATCCAACTTTACTAATGATTTGAGGCTGTATCACCATAAAAGATCCGAGACTTCTGCTCTTTGTCGAAAGAACGATAAAGTAAAGAAATAACTTCTAAAAATGCTCCGCCGTAATCAAAACTAGATCTTTCCACAAGATGGAACATCACACCACTCTTCCACATTAATAAGTTTTGCATAAATTAAAAAATTTGGCACATATATTTTGATGACGCAAAATTCAAAAACTTGAAATTCAATTTTATGGATGTGTTTTACTTACCTATTTTTAGCAGTATCACAAAAAAATCTCCGATTTCATCTCATTGGGTTCGAAAGTTTTAGCCCAGCGGTCCAGCCTCATAACATTTACCGTTAAATTTATCAAACTAATCAACTTCTTCAGTGAGAGACAATGAAAATGCTCAGTCGAATAGCAACAATAAAGAGTATCTCCTGCGCCTGTTTTAATAAACTTTTTACTTTTTGTAGTTTTTTTAGTGGCAAAGCTGTTCTGCCACATGGTAGGCTAAATTAATTAGGTCCATCGGTCATAGTATTAACTGCACAACAAGAACTTTACTTACAATACTGGAAAGAAAAAAGTAGGCAGAGAAATTGTTCATTTGTTCACAGATGTAAAATATGAATTTTGCGTGCCCATCTTTATGGATTTATTTATTACAGCCCTCAATCAAAACCAGACTATTTGCACTCCTTCCCAAAATGAATTAAGGTTTACTCTCTACTTGTTGGTATCCCGCCATCTTATATTACCCGAAGTATATTGGATTTAGGTCTGGCTACTATGACGACCAGTTTAACATCTCTGTCTTTTTAGAAGCAATATAAGGCATGCTTTAGTATTCGCGTCCGCTCTAGAACGCGATAGAATTTATTTGAATTTAGTAACTTAAAAGGTGAACACAAATAATAGGTATTAACATTGGTTAATATTTAAAATTTTAATAATTTTAGGTTAAGATTTGAATACTTCTTGTTAGTTTCTTTTGTAGAAAGATTCAAGAATAAAGCCATTGGCAGCATTTATAAAAAAAAAAAAAAAAGTTACTTAAAAGCCAAATGGTAATATATATTTTGAATTAAAGAACGTAGATCTAAACATTTTCTATATTTAGCAATGTGCTAGTTATGTACAATCTCTTCAATTGGAGAGTTTATTCAGAACAAGAGTTTAACGCGAAATCTATATAATATTTTGTGACAATTTGTTTTGTTAAATATTGTAGAAGATTGAATCTACTTACCAGATTTAATTAAAAAATTTGGCAATATTTTACTTTAAAGTCTCTAAATTCAAAAAATTGCTTTCGCGAACTAGGGCAGATACGAATACTAGAACACTGCTAGTTACTAAACCTTCACCAGTTTGGACATGTATTTTGGGTCGTTGTTGTTGAAAAAGTTAGCGACACATTTTCAATTTCTTCACGAACGGCCCAAAATTATCCTGTAGAATAGTAGAATGTACACATAAGATGTAGTGGATTCGTTTGGTTAATAGCAGAATACGGGAGGCAGGGTTAAGAGGTATTTCAGATTCAAATACCAATTCTTGCGAAAGCAAAATTTAACAAAGGGCTCGAAATGACCAATACATTTTTTAATTACCCAGTTTCATTCTGGAAAAGAATATTCCGATGGGTGGAAAGCAAATTAAAACTTAAAATTCTAAAAGATTTGCAGTATAGTGTATCGTCTTATTTCAAACTTAGTATAAGCTAGTAGTTATTTATGGTAAAAGGCATCATAGAGCAGAAAGACGCATGGGGACTTAAGGCTGTATAGGTTTCCTATCTCTGTAGTAAGAATTAGTTCATTAAAACTTATAATCTGTGAACGGGAATTCAAGGAAATGCTTTCAACTTTGCCACGACATGTGAGAAAAGAATACAAGAAAGAGAAACAAATGAAATTATTTCTTGAAACAAATAAGTGGAACCGGGGAGAACTTGAAACAAATTTGATCTTTTAATTTTTTTTTTAATGAAGCTCTACTTAGGGCTTTCTTCCTTAACCTGAGTTTATGATTTAGGAAGGTATGTAAGAAGATAGGAAAATTGACACGGCCAACCAAATTATTTAAAATATCACAAGCCCCGCCTATTAGTTCCATGCTCTAGTTGAAAACTTTCTTACTATTTGGTCAGTCGTGTCAATCTTCCTATGTCATAAACACAGCTTTAATATTCTCTTTACGCTAAAATAAGGAAGAAGAGAAACAAGAAGGGATTATTGAGGAGGGTTTATACAGGATTGGGAACTGGGGAACTGGGGTACAGTTTTCAATAATTCGGTTTTTTGTATTGAGTTTGGACCAGGGTTTGGGACCGAACCCGAACCTTGAACCCGAACCTGAACCCGAACCCAACATTTCGCGGGTTCGATACAACCGGGTTCCGAGTTGACTTTGAACTAAGCATGAAACAGGAATTTGCTGTTTATGAATCCTTCTCACGGGTCCACAAGGAGAAAAATATTATAGAATGGTGGGAAAACCATAAAATTGAAATTCCACTTTTATGTGAAGCTGCGTAAGTTGTGTTAGCGGTTCCTGCAACGCAAACCAGTGTGGAATGGGCATTTTCGGCTGTAAAGTTTAATTTAGCACCACAAAGGGTACACTTTAGAGAAGAATCATTAAGAGATATCCTATTAGGCAAATTAAACGTAAATTTTTTAATGAAATACTTGTGAAGTTGTTTTTTTTTTAACCCGAACCCGAACCTGAACCCAATTATTTTCTTGCTTTAAACCTGAACCCGAACCCGAACCCAAAATTGTGCGGGTTCGAAACCCTGGTTTGAACTTCTGTAAGTTATACCGGGTGACAATAAAGTACAGAGACTGATTAAATTCTAAATATTTCTTATGAATTTGAACCAAATCATTTTCAAATTTTATAGACTTGTAAATAACTTGTTTATTTAATAGGAAAATTAAAAATTTTCAAAATAGCCTTCATGAGCATTAATACAAAACTTTAAACGTTTACTAAAATTATCAGCAGCAGTTCAAAGCATTTCTAGGGGATATAGTTTCCAAATACATATGACAAAATAGCCCAGAGGATTTAAATTCGGAGAATACTGTGGCCTTGCCGTCCCGGTGGCACAGTTGTTAGCATACTTTCTTTAAGCCCCGGAGGTCCCGGGTTCGATTCTCGGCGGGTGATGAAAAAATCACGGCTGGTTAATGTAGGATCAATGAATTGATCACTCATTATCCGTTAAAAAAATAATTACGAATCTTCAATATGAAGCGGCAAATCCCTCTATGGGATGTAGCGCCAGCGAAAAAAAAATACTGTGGCCTGTTCGATAACTCCGATAATTGATAAATTTGAGCGGTAGATTTCTCACAGCGGTAAATCCAACCCAAACCATAACAGATTTATGTGTTTGGCAACAATGTGGGCTTCTCCGGGAGGTGTGTTTGACCAAATAGGTCATTTTGACGATTGTTGTAGCATTGTTTTCATCAGCTTCTCATCGGTAAAAAGTATTTTTCTGGATTTTTGTCCCCGAACCTCTTCAGTAACACGGCATCTTTCAAGTCGTGTAAGATTCATTTTGTGCGTAAGAAGATAGGCTTTTTGGAGCTTGTACGGATACGGATAGTAGCTAAGGGTTTCTTTGGCTATTTTTCGAACTGTTTCGCGGTTTACTTGGAAACTTGACGGTGCGCGGACGCATTATTCCTGGGTGGTTCCAGTTCCCCAGCATTATTCCTGGGTCGACAGTTCGATAATAGCGAGACGATTTTTTTGAGACATGAGAACTTAAAAAAATATAAGGAATAGAGAACTGGGTGGTCATTCTATGGTGCTATATCACTTTTTTATATCACATTTGGAGACTGACTTTTTTTGTGATATACAGTCAAACCTGTTTTTGTGCGGTAGATAGGGACCGAACAAAAAAAAAAAACGCGCAAAAAAAAAAATATTCATGAACTCCATAAATCGTTATAATAAATAATTTTGTACAAAAATTACAAAAAAAATTTTTTTATGCGGTGAAGAGGGATCGCATAAAAAAGTTTCCCTTAGAAAATACATATGTCAAAGTTTCACGAAATAGCGAGAAACTGCTTTCCAAACAAAATAAATAATTAAATTACACATGGAAAACATTTTAAAAAATTTTAATTTCTCATTTTTAAATAAAACGGTAAATTTCCTTTTTTCTTACATCATTATGAATATTTTTTTAGTTTATGTTCAAGGTTAACAATCAGTATGGCTATTACTACGCATTTCGTTGGTTGTGAAATAAACATTTCTTTTAACTAAATTATATTCTTTGTGTGCAAGGTAATAGGTAATTTTACGCATTGAAATTTACTGGAATATATAAGAATATTGAGCATCTCTAATGATTAATGAACTTGGCTGATGCAATAGGTATGAAAATGGCTGAACAGAATCTCGATATTCATATACCGCATAAAAAAAATCGCACAAAAAAATTCGCATAAAAAAAGACCGCACAAAAACACGTTTGACTGTAAATGTAAACAAAAAATTCTACACGTACAACCCTACGAAATGAATTTTAAGGGGAAATAATGAACAAAAAGTGATAAACTGACGTTTCTACGTAAACAAAAAATGCATTATATGAAATTTTTTATGAAGAGCATGAAAATGTTGTGATATAATTTAATTTAAAATAAAATGGTAAGTTTGTAAATAAAATGCGGTTAAATGCATTGTTATTTATTGTAATATTTTTTCATAAAGTAAGATTTATAATTGTGATTTGGATTATATGGGTGGTTAATAATTTTATGAAATTAGGAAAATTCATAAAACTGGAATGACAAAATGTTATGACGTTTAAAAAACTTATATTGAAATACAAATTTGAAACAATATTGAAACAAAAGATGTTGTGTTCTCTTTCATTCACATCAATATACGACATGACGAAATTCATCCATAATTCATCCATAATTTACCCGCAGTAAGCTGCGACAAATTTTTATATCACACTTTTATATCACAAATGTGATATAGCACCATAGAATCACCACCCTGATTTGTTTTAATAAAAAAATTTATTTTAATGTATACATAAAAAACAAAAAGAAATTGAAAAAGCATTACAGATGAGAAAGAAAAAATTAAAAACAGCCTCCGTACTTTATTGCCACCTGGTTTGCCACCGGGAAAGCCGTATCATTCAGTTTGTCCTACAGATGTGAACTCTGGAATAAAAAGAGCTTTAGAACTTATTTGTTTTTGCGAATTGAAGTTTAAAATTATACCTCTGAACTATTCGCTTAGAAAATGCGCGTGTTAGCCTGAATAGGCTAGCCATGGATAGCCACTGAACACTTGCTATGAAAATATTTGTAGACCACTAATAAGGCTCTTACATTGATCACGCGTAAAAGTTATATGGTAAATATGTCCAGGTTTTGTAGGTTTCTTCGTTGGGCTTATGTTTAAAAAAATTAGATCTAGACGCTATTTTTCACTACACCAGTGCAGGTGCCTGAACCTCCAAAAACTACGGTAGAACTCGATGGATTAGTGGACGAACTGTCCAGCGCTTTTAATGAAGCGGTACTAGGCTCTTGCCCTCTTAGCAGGCCTAGGAGCAAATCTCGGCCATTTTGGTGGTCAAAGGAGATTCAACAAATACGTCAACGGTGCAAGAGACTCTTCAAAACAGCAAGGAAAACAAAAGCCGCTGTAGACTGGGACTCCTATAAGGAAGTCCTCAAAATTTACCAATATCAGGTAAGAAGCGCAAAGAACAGATCTTGGAGACTATACTGTGGTAAAATTCAGGAGTGTTCAGAGATGTCCAGGCTTCGCAAAGTACTATCTACTAGTCCATCCATCCCAAGCTTCCTTCAAAGGCCGGATGGAGCATGGACCACAAATAGTATGGAATCGCTGGAACTACTATTGGAGACTCACTTTCCTGGTTGTTCCGAATCTGCACCTACTATATCAGTAGGTAAAAGGGCAGGCAGCCTCGTAGGTCAAATTATTAGCAGAAGAAAGATTCTGTGGGCTATAAGCAGTTTTAAACCATACAAGTCGCCAGGGCCTGATGGTATTATCCCTGCGGATATACAAAAAACTACGGATCTAACCATTCCTTGGTTAGAGGTAATTTTTAGAGGCAGCCTAGAACTATGTCACATTCCCAGTAAATGGACGGAAGTGAAGGTTGTCTTCATACCTAAGGCGGGAAAACGCTCACATTGCAGTCCCAAAGACCTTAGACCAATCAGCTTGTCTTCTTTCCTTTCTAAAACACTGGAAAGACAAATAGAAGCTCATATTAGAGGCACGATTGTGCCGGAAAAGCTGTCCAAATCTCAACATGCTTATTGCAAGGGGAGATCTGTAGAAACTGCTCTTAATTCTCTCACATATTTTATTGAAAAATCTTTCGAATATGGAGACTACGCGATGGTAACCTTTTTGGACATTGAGGGAGCCTTTCACAACGTGCTAACAGGGGCTATAATTCGGGCACTTTCGAATCTAGGAGTGGAAGATTCTCTTAAGGACTGGATAGATCAGATGCTAAGAGGCAGAATCATAAATGCCAGTCTGGGGAAATCCTCCGCCAGAAGATTTGCAAGCAGAGGCACGCCGCAGGGTGGCGTACTGTCCCCCCTTCTCTGGAACTTGGTCATAAATGATCTGTTGCTGAGGCTGGAGGATACTGGCTTCAAGGTGGTTGCCTATGCGGATGATGTCGCTATTGGGGTTCGGGGAAAATATCCCGGGACACTTAGCGAGCTTATTCAAAATGCTCTGGGCATTCTTTCATTATGGACCAATGGTTGTGGGCTAAATGTGAACCCACAGAAAACCGAATTGGTTCTCTTCTCTAGGAAATATAAAATTCCTCATGTCGATCCTCCTACTTTAAATGGTTTCAACTTGGCTTTTACAGGTGAAGCAAAGTTCTTGGGTCTCGTCTTAGACAGTAAATTAAACTGGAAACCGAATATTATGGAAAGGGTAAAGAAAGCTACTGTAGCGCTATACTCCTGCAAAAATGCAATTGGGAAAGGTTGGGGGCTGGATCCCCACATGGTCCTTTGGCTATACACAGCAGTAGTTAGACCCATTCTTCTGTATGGGGTAACAGTTTGGTGGCCTGCTCTGGACAAAACTGTCAACCTAAAGTTGTTGACAAAAGTTCAGAGAACAATCTCTCTGTGGATCAGTGGTGCAATGAGGAGCACATCCACTCAGGCACTGGAGACTCTGCTATTTCTAACTCCTCTAGATATCATGGGAAAACAGTGGGCAGCTAGCACTGCCATACGACTGAAATCCACGTTAATGTGGACCTGCAATAACACAGGGCACTCATCTATACTTTGTAACAAAGAGCTTCCCAAGACCACCGACTATACTGTCCCGTCACTATCTTTTGATAGAAAGTTCCGGACTATTATACCATCTAGAGAGGACTGGATGATGGACACAGTTTTGGAACCAGGAGTTTTGATCTTCTTTACTGATGGTTCAAAACGGGATAGAGGAGTGGGGGCTGGGGTGTTCTGCGAGGAACTCATGTTAAACCTCTCCTTTCGTTTCCCTGACTACTGCATCATTTTTCAAGCTGAGGTAACTGCGATAAAGGAAGTCGTGGACTGATTGAGGTATAATGTAATATCGACTAGTGATATTCGCATATATACGGACAGTCAGGCAGCCATTAAAGCGCTTCAATCACACCTTCTCACGTCGAAAGTAGTCCAGAGCTGTTTCTCATCTCTTAACGAGATGACAGATCAGTTCAACATCCATATCATATGGGTGCCAGGACATTTCGTTAGTACGGGGAACATGAAAGCCGATGAACTGGCTCGACGTGGTACAACGGACCACATTTCAAACAGCAAAAAGGATATTGAAATTCCTCTTGCGGTATGTAAACTGCTGCTTCAGGAGGAAGCCAGTAAGTTGACGAATGACAGATGGTCAAATAGTGCCTCATGCGTAATAACTCGGCAGATCTGGCCAAAGTTGAACTTGGCGAGATCCAAACAGCTGATCTCACTTCAGCGGAGTCAGATCAGTGTGGTTGTTGGAGTGATTACGGGGCACTGTCTCATAGGCAGACATGCAAGTATACTTGGTTTCTTCTCACATGACTACTGTCGTAGTTGCGAGGACGAAGAGGAGGAAGAGACAGTACTTCATCTTCTTTGCACCTGTCCTCGTCTGGCACGAAACAGACTGAATTTTCTAGGAGCACCCCTTTTCAACGACCTGGCGGAGCTCAGCGAGAAGGACGTCAGGAGTATCCAGCGCTTCATAGCAAGCTCAAAGTGGTTTCAATGAGTTGGAGGAAAAATTTTTAATTTGTGGTATGGCTACGGACCTTTTTGTGTCTATGCCTGGTCCTGGTGGACCGCCACCCAAACCTAACCTAACCTATACATAAAAAACAAAAAGAAATTGAAAAAGCATTACAGATGAGAAAGAAAAAATTAAAAATAGCCTCCGTACTTTATTGCCACCTGGTTTGCCACCGGGAAAGCCGTATCATTCAGTTTGTCCTACAGATGTGAACTCTGGAATAAAAAGAGCTTTAGAACTTATTTGTTTTTGCGAATTGAAGTTTAAAATTATACCTCTGAACTATTCGCTTAGAAAATGCGCGTGTTAGCCTGAATAGGCTAGCCATGGATAGCCACTGAACACTTGCTATGAAAATATTTGTAGACCACTAATAAGGCTCTTACATTGATCACGCGTAAAAGTTATATGGTAAATATGTCCAGGTTTTGTAGGTTTCTTCGTTGGGCTTATGTTGAAAAAAAATTAGATCTAGACGCTATTTTAGTATTATTCTCGAAGCATTATCTGTCAAATTGTCAAAATTATATGAGTATTCGGACAATAACTGAATTTATTTGAAACATGGAAAAGAAAATTACTCTACTAATGTTATCTTTATTACAGAAAAATTATTTATCATGGAATTCGGAAACGTCCTAAACCTAACATTTAGAATCAATTAACTGGTCCTTTGAATAGTCGAAGGAAAGCGCGTTAAAACGAAAATAAATTCCGAAGTTCAGTAAAAGAAGGGTCGACAATACATTTTAGGCGCCAAATAAGTCCAATTCTCAAACAATTTATGAATTAAAGGCTAGTTGAAAATTTTACGTATATAATAATGGCACAAGCGAAATCATAAATCTAAACTTAACTGCCAAATTTGACACAGTTTAGATAGCGAAACGGGGCTTTTTTATTATTTACAATTTAATTTGTGAAAAGGATAAATTTTTAGCTTTTAACTTTCAAAACTCTTGTAAATACCACCTCAACATGTTCTATTTGCAATGGCGTAATATTCTAAAAAATATTTAACCATAGAGTAATATAAAGATTTTTTTCAAAGGCATATTTCCTAAGTCGATTCAGTTTTCTAATGTCGAATAAAATTTTAGACTACGTTTTTTTCTATAAAATGATTTTTTAGTTCAAATGTATGTTCCTCAATCCAAACAACTAGGTCTCGTAATTTTGTTAATATCGAGACCACTATTTTTCATCGTAGTTCGTATTTGGAATTAATTGATCTAAGTAGATTGTAAGTGATGTAGACACTAACATGTAAAATATGTACATAAATTATGTTCCATATCATAGATCAACTGCTGAGTAGTTCTATTTGCAGTGACAGATCATGCATTTAATGGGCCAGATGATAAATTCTTGCTGAATTGGAAACAAACTTCATTTCACTTTGGAGTAAACTGCTGACAGGATATTTTCAGTAACTTCATGGTATTTTAAAGGTTGTTTTTGAGATGTGCACAGCCGAGCCCGCCCGAACTATTATTTTTTTTATAATAAAAGGGCAACTTGTGCCACCTTATTTTCCAAACGAAGTGTCTCCTTTACAAAAGCAAGACGCTAGCTCTAGTGTTCTTTATTTAACAATGAAAGGTTAATTTATATTCATTTCCTTTCAGTTCCTGCACGTATCGTCAATTTAAACATTCTTTTCAACAATATTTGACTGTGTCGGTACGTGTAGGAACGGAAAGAAACAGATAACATAAATCAACCTTAACACAGCTTTTGGCTTGATTTTCCTAACCGAAACACCAAGACAAGACGCTTTTCTAAGAATCGCCCATCTGTTCTCGGATATGAGCCACTCTTCCAATGATTCTATATTTAAACAAACAAACAAAAAAATTAATAAGTAAGTAAGATAAAAAAAAGTACCAAAAAATGTTATTTTCGGTTTTTTAAAACTTTACTTTATCCAGATCAAAATAACTGCTACTGAAGATAGGTTTTGAATTATCATTCATCTTGTGGATAATTGTGTAGTTCCTAAAACACCATCCAACAATATTTCATTTCATGATTATTTTTAAATTTATGGCATTCACTGTATAGTATTATATTATAAACTTAATTTTGAACTATAGGCAGCCAATCTCTAATACCAATAAACTTTTCTTGTGCCTTGAAATCCAAGATCCTATCGCTTTGGCTGATCCAATATTTTTTTTGCGCGAAAAAATTTTCATTTTTATCTGCATTTTTTTAAATTTTATTTGTACGAAATTATTTTGGGCCCTACTTAGTTAGTGGTGGTTGTTTTATGCTCAATAGTGTTTTCCATAGGAACAGAGAAATTACAAAACTTGAAAACGGCGTTTATTTGTTTATCAATCTCCTCTGATTTAGGTATACCCGAAATAATAATTGTACTATTTTCATACTTAGCCATCCAATTTATGGTGATATATAGGCGGATTACGGCGGACACCTTTTTTAATAAAACTAAACATTACTTTGATTTTGTGATTTATGCTGTTGACAACAAGTTTCACTAGCTATTATTAACGAATCAAATTATTCAAAAATTCTTTTGTAGCCTGCATGAAAAATACCGTCACAATATTGTCGCATAACATTTATTTTGTGGAAACGGTTTGCTATTGCATACAATTGAAACATTTGGTTGTGTTACTTTTAAATATGGCATTATAACTTAATTGGCACCAATTAGTTGCACACTTGTTATACAGATTTATTAATTAATAGATTTTATTTTTGCTGAGCGTTTATAGCAATAGTTTATGTATTATTGTTCATTGTTCACTGTTTTTATTGAATAACACTATGATATAACCCGATTTGGTTTCATTTCTTTGCATTTTAAAAGTCGAATTTTAAATTAAGTAACATACACGAGTAATTAAATAAAACATAATAACTACTAGTAATGATTTAAACTTAATGTTATTAATAAATTTTTATTATATGCGCCTTTGAAAATCAAAGGTCACATTCAAAGTCAATTTAAACTTATTTTCTATATCAAACACACAGTAATAATTTTATGGCTTTTTGTTTTTTAGATTATTTATTGATTGATTAGACTAGCCAACTTTAATTAATTTATCAGAATCTACCCTAAGAATCGCTTTTAGTACCCAAATCTTCAAAATTTTAGTTCGAGCTAACAAAGATCGAGTAAAATACAGGCTAGATGATGATAGATGTTAGTCAATCTTGAAACTTTAGAAATCCGGTACATTAGACCGCAGATCTAAAATATTTATTTAGAATTGGCCTGGAATTTTGTTGTGAATTGTAATGGTTATTCCCAAATAAACGACTATTTTGGTGAAGTGAATTACCGCTCAAAGAACTCAAAGAATTAATGCCGCGGGCCTTACTTCTTTATTTTTAGGAATTAAGGTCCGTGTCCGTGGGTGGTATTTTTTCCTAAAATGATATTAAAGTCCAAAGTTTTGGACACAATAGGTCACTGTTAGGTCACAATTTTTTAAATGTTTTTTTAATTCGTTTGATACCTTAGCGCAATGACGCCCAGCCTTGACTCAATTTACTCATCACATTCAAACAATTTTTATTAGGAAAGTATATATGTACTTAAATGAATATAAATAAATCATTAATAGAAGGCTAATTCCTTAAAAAAAATTTGAAAATATTTTAAAATGCTTTGGCCGTATTTGTGAAAAAAATTTGGAATGTGTAACAGAGCATTCACAATGGAAACACTTTTTACATTTTACTTACAGGTTTGTATGAATTTCCAACTTAACGAACTTAAAATTTTTGCTCGTTATGTTGGAAATTCATACAAACCTGTAAGTCAAAAGTAAAAAGTTGTTTCTTTGTGTATGCTCTGTAAGTTGCATAAATTTATCTCGCAGTACATACAGTAGGTAGAAGAATTACTGATTCAAGTTTACATGTAAGCCTATTCGTATGCGGATTATAACTGAAAAGCTTACTACTTACGAAGAACTGCTGAGTTGCGTATCTTTGCACAATACAACCAACGGCGCGGATATATTTAAATGTAGTCGAATCCAAAGTTTTGTAATTTTGAAAAGTTATCCGGAGTATGTACCGATGGGGCGCCTGCCATGATGGGGGAAATTAACGGACTAAAAGGAATAATGAAGAAGAAGAAGAATATTAATATGCCTTTCTATCACCTGTGTCATACATCGAGAAGCTCTATGTGGAAAAGCATTTAATATTACAGAACTATGGATGAATTAAAAGTGTTAATAAATTGAGAGAAGGTCATAACTCGCTAACACATAGAGAATTGAAGATATTTTTAAAAGAAACGAAATCAGCTTACGAAGCAATGACTTTAATTATGCAAGTACGTTGGTTCAGCAGAGGAAACTGCTTGAATCGATTTTTTGAATTGAGAAAGGATATTTTAAATATTTTGGAAATGCGAATAAATAATAGCGACAATACAAAATTATTAATTAGTAAATTAAAATGTTCAGAATTTATAACATCGTTCACACTTATGAAACTTCTCAATTTTTGAAGCTCTAGGAAATATTGATGGTTTTAAACTAAGATTTACAATTTTTAAAACTGATTTAGAACAAAATAATTTGGCTCATTTTAAATCGTGTTTTGCCATATTAGAAAAATTTCCAAATTCCGACTTTTCAAAATTTGTTCAAGAATTAGAAATTTTCATTAATTAATTTAACGAAAGATTTTAAAAATTTGAAGACATCAGATTTCTTAGTGAAATATTTGGGAATCCTGTTCAATTGAAAATCAACCAACAAATTTTCAGTTAGAACTTTGCTATTTACAAACCGATGTTACTTTAAAAAATTCAAAAGAATCCGAGATTTAATTTTGGAAGCTCGTTAGCTTATCAAAGTTTCCAAATTTATTTGATGCAATTATAAAATCGTATTCTTTATTTTCAAGTACCTAGACATGCGAAAGTATATTTTCACATATGGTAATGGTAAAATATAAATACTATTGTATTTTAATAGATATCTTTGCACAACTGAAACTAGCAGAATAAAAATATTTATTTCTGGTATTTTACTTTTAAGTTATTGGCTTGAAGACCACAAAACAAACAAACCGAACTGTTTTGGTCCTCAGTCGTCCTGACCGTCTCACCATTGGTAAATCATCTTGTTGACTGGTAGTACTGCTAGTGCTGCCCTGAGGTCTGGGTGAGTCTGATGCGTGTCGCAAGTGAATTTCTTGTGAGCGGCTGAACGCTTCATCAAAACTATAGGTTGTGTTGCCGTTCAATATTAAGTCTCGGCCTGTGCCCCCCGATATAATTTGATTTTGATGTCTTTTCCAAAATCCGCTTTGCGTTTGCACAAGAAGCATATGATTACCCAAATGCTTCTTTATGTGGCTTGGCACCCATTTCTCTCCTCGCGAAAAAATTCCTAGTATAGACTTTAGGGCGGATTAATTTTTAAGTGGTCTAGAGACTCCACTTTTCTGTAAATTCATTGTATTTGAAGCAAAAATGTCCACTACACCATATGGCTACGATGAATTTCGAGCCTGCATAATTTCATTTGAAGATTTTTTTTTATATAGAGTGAGTTTTTAAAATGCTAGGCTTTTATCTCGAGAACGGTGCTGGATACGAGAAAATTATTTTTAATGAAATTGTTAAGGGTCGAGGAGGACATCGGATGGCGACCTTCAATTCAACGTTGACTAGGACCTTCAAGGTTATTTGAAGGTTAAATTGATTTTATTAAATATAAATCCCTATTTTTGACCCCAGATTCATAAAAAACGCAAAATTGTTCATATATGCATTTTAGGTGCTTCCTTTGGATGATTTTCAGGTGTTAGTTCAAGGACAAATTACTAAATAATTAGAAATGATCTGCAAATAATAAAATGGGGGAATATACTAACACAATATTAACTTGGTACCTTTGGTCATGGTGCCAACAAATTTAAATTAAGTCATCCACCATTAAAATTCATTATTTGCTGATTATTTCATATTATTTAGTAGTTTGTCCTTGAACTAACATCTGAAAGTCATTCAAAAGAAGAGAATAAACTTCCTATCTGAACGTAAAATTTAGTGCCCTTTCCGAATCAGAGGTCCAGAATTAGGGCGTTTCATTTAAAACAATCAATTTGGCCATCAAATGACCTTGAAGGTCGTAGTCAAGGTCGAACTAAAGGTCACCATCTGATGTCCTCTCGACGTTTAACAAATTTCATTAAAAATAATTTTCTCCTATCCAGCACCGTTCTCGAGATAAAAGCCTGGCATTTTAAAAAACTTACTCTATATAAAAAAAAATCTTCAAATGAAATTATGCAGGCTCGAAATTCATCGTAGCCATATGGTGTAGTGGACATTTTTGCTTCAAATACAATGAATTTACAGAAAAGTGGAGTCTCCAGACTAAAACTTTTCTGCATACAATTTAATCCGCTCTAATAGACTTGTTGGTCAAGTCTGAACTTATGTGTCGCATCTTGATATCTTGACGCAGTTTTGTTCGGCCTAAGAAGAGATAATAATGTCCGATGTTTTCTGTTGTGCAATTTAAAAGCAGTCGTTTTACCATCAGCCCCAGCGGTGGTTCTAAATGTTGCTAGAAATATTTTTAGAGCTTGTTCTACAATTTTCTTATCGCTAGATTTAAAAGAACG
Organism: Tipula helvola; assembly: GCA_963556165.1. Classification (NCBI taxonomy): domain Eukaryota; kingdom Metazoa; phylum Arthropoda; class Insecta; order Diptera; family Tipulidae; genus Tipula; species Tipula helvola. Next base: position 123,905,635 of record OY744483.1, read on the forward strand.
AACGGCGAGACTTAATGGAATGACGGCGCGTGTGTGTTCTGTGTGTAAAAGAAGAATATTATTAAAAATGTTCAATGACAAGTTACGGGTAAAATAAGGTTGTAAGTCAACATCAGTTTTAGACAATTTTTCAGGCCAGCCACGTTGAATGTGTTAAATCACGGATTCTCGTTCATAATCATCGAATTCCTGGTCAGGTCTCATGGGCAAACGTGATAATCAATCAGCATTGCTATGTTGGGAGGTAGGTCTGAAACTCTGAATTTAATGGTGTGAGAGTATGCACTCACTGCTATTGTCTATCTCTGCAATCGATGTAACGTGATGACTGGCAAGTTCTTGTTCGGATTGAATAGCGTTGTGCGCATTTATGGTCGGTGTGTAACATGAGTTAGAGGATCGATCTTATTATTATTATTACTTGAGGGCCATGTGGGCGTTAAGCCATCTCGCACTGCGACCTAAAAGATCTTTTGTGCATCAAGCCCTACTTAATTATCCGTCCAGCCAATATTCAGGCTCTTAATGAACCTGATAATACTGCCGACCGGTACGTGATACATACTATCTGGGCTCATTGCTCTCCCTCCTAGATGTAATAACATTTACTTCTGCTAGAAGAGCGGTAGCATTGGGACTCAAGGACTTCGAGAGGGTAGACCCACTCCCGTATATTCCTATCCGTGCCTCGTCTACCGTTTCGATTTCATAGAGGATCGATAAAATCTTTTAATACCAAAAACAATACCGAGTGTTAACTTTTCTACTTGGCTGTATGCTTTTTGATGTTTTTCTAGCGTCTTGGACGCAAATCCGATTGGGTGTTCTATATGCCGTTCGGGAAACCATGATATATGACAGCACCAATGCCATCTTATGACGCGTCAGTAATGAGCACGATCGAGGTTTCCAGGACGTGGCACATTGTCAATTGCTTTTTTTTGGTATCTGATTGTTGGATGCCTGATGAAAAAATAATATGCCCAAAATACTTATGTTAACTTCTTACTGTCCAGAAATAATGACTAGAAATATTGACATCGTCCAGATATGGGGCGCAAGTGGGTATGCCTAATGTCAACTCGTCCATTTTGCGTTAAAAAATACTTGGAGCACTATAGCAACGCCGAATGGCAGTCTTAAGTATTTATAAAGACCAAAGGGCGTGTTGATCACTACTAGTTTTTGTGAAGCTTCGTCTAATGCTATCTGCAAGTACGCGTCCGATAAATCTACTTTACTGAAGAATTGACCACCTTGTTGTGATTTTGTGAACATTTCATCAATTCTTAGAATAGGATGACAATTTATTTCCAGTTTAGCATTTACCGCCTTAAAGTCCCCACATATTCTAACAGATCTCCTTTCCCGATTTATTGAATGGCTTAATGCACTTCGACTGTAATTATTTTGGTTGTATTGTCGCGAGCTTGATCTACCGCTACTAACATTTTTACTCGCCTTACACACAGAAGCAATATGACCGCGTTTTAAACATTTATAATACTTTGAATTGATATGAAAATAATTTCTACGATCGTGCTTCACTTCACAATGAAGACACGACTTATTAGCATAGGAAACAAAGAAAAACAACATCCATGGACTTGTATCGCCTCCCAAAAGGGAAATGTGGCCCATGAACGTCAATTCGCTCCTTCGACTATTTTAACTCATTTACGAAATTATTTTTCAAAATAGTCTGTTTTTGAAATTTTGCATTAAAACAAACAGGAGTTTACCTCGCACCGAAATAACTCTCAAATCATTACTGAAGCCACGACCTATAATCTTGAAAATGCTATTTAGACGGCAATCGCTACGGTGTAATGTTATTTAGCAACGCCGCGTTAGCTGGTTGAACTATGTACCTATCTGTACATACCTACTACATGTATTGCTTTAGCATTGCTAATTTAGCTGTAGTATAAGCAGCAATTTATCACTATATTGAAAAAATATTCTACATATACTTACATTAATGCCAGAATTGTGAAGGTACCACTCAAATTTGTTTCCAAACATTCATTGTTCTTAAGATATTTCATAAACAGCAAATTCAATTTGTCATAAAACAATTAATTGACTAAAAATTAAACAAGGCTACGTATAGCATAGCATGGCCGTACCAATCAAAACTTTATCGAATTCTCATAAATCTAATATGTGGAACGCAGCATATAGCATGATTTGGCAACCTAAAATTAACGCATATTTTTATCATTAAATTTTATTATGCAACATATATACATAAATTTAACGCACATTCCATTTATTTTGAAGGACAACGACTACAAAATTATGTACATACATATGTACATACAATATAATTCTCAAACGGAAGCAAAGAACATTTCAACATTTTTCAGCCTCTCAATTATTCGAGAAATTCAAAAAAATAGTCTATGCCGCCATGTTAGTAGTGTGCGTTTATACCAAACATGATATTCGTTGTTTTCAAAATTATATGATTTATGTAGCATGAAACACTTATACATACATTAATTTTTCCATGAGATCATTGAAATCAAAAAAACAACAAAAAGATGTTAAAATTTGTACATTCAATTAAATTCGTCTCTTTGTAAAGCGCGATTAGCATTAGACAACTGATACAAAAACACTTTTTTGTGTAAGTCGGTTGATGTTTTTGTGCCACATGGATTGCACATGACTCGTCTTAATCGGCTGTACTTATTTTTATGTTTGTGTTTATGACTCTTATTTTAATTTTAATGTTAATTATTTGTTAATTTGTATTAATTAAATTTTTTTTTTGTTTTGTTTATTTCTAGACATATACCAAAAGCAAAAGCAACAACTATAGCTGATACACCAGAATTGAAACGAATTGCTGAAAATACGAAAATACAGTCGAATGTAAAGTATCATGCGGAATTTGAAAAGGCAAAAGGAAAATTTACACAGGTATAGATTGTGGAAAAAAATTATCATTTCGTAAAATATAAAATTTGTGTGCACCACACAGGAAATTGGTTTTCCCATAGTTTTTGTGTTGCTGATTTCACAGTAATCTTTCTATGTAAAATTGATTTTTGGGTTTTGCTGATTATTTGTGAACGTTCATAATAGCACAACAAATTTTTGATAATTTCCGACTTCGTTACATAATTTTTCATAATTTTGTCGTGAAGTTTACTGCGGTAATTTAAATATAATATTTTACAATATTTTTGTGGATATCATTACTGACTTTGATTGCGCAATTGGGAATTTTGAATTTCACTAACCCTGATGTTTACCATTTTGATATGGCTAAAATTTACGTTCGTTCAGATTTACTGATTACAAATGGCAAAAGTGGACAAATTCCGAAAAGCTTTTTGTTTAACTAAAGATTATGAATTTGTGTAACTGTGTAACCTGCTTTAACATTCTCTATTTAATAAAATTTTTTATTGGCTCCTAAACTTTGGTTTCAAAACTATTAAAACCAATTTTTGTAAAAATAGTTAACAAAGTAAAACTGTAGATTTCCAACATTTCAATGCCTGTCTTGTAAAGAGATTTTTCAAACACTTCAAAATATGTGTTTGTTTCGGCTCATTATTCAACGCAAATCGCTCTTGACTTGCGAGCGGGTGCATAGTTCAAGACATCAATTTTTTTCCTCGTTAAATGTGTTCATTTTCCCTCGATTGCATCGTTTAATTTGTCCAATAACGCATTATAATTTACTCGCCAGTGATTGTTTTTCATTTTTCTAGATAGTCGATGTTCCACGCGGGTCCCAAAAAATAGTGGCCATAACCTATCCAGCTGATTGTTGTTGTATTAGTCGCTTTGGTCGATTTTGACCAGGTTCTAATCACTGTGCAGACTGCTGACCAGAATCTGATGTGTAGTGATGAATCTATGTTTCATCAACTGTTATTCTTCTTCTTGCGCTGGCGCTACATCCTATGAATATACAAATAAGATACCAGATTTAATAGATTTCTTTGTAACAAAAGGGATATCTGAGAACTACGTATTACTCGAAAACAGTGAAGGAATTTCGCCTGACCACACGCCTGTCATTATGACACTCAATGATACCATTATCAAAAAATAAAATTTGCCTAGGTTAACAAATAATAAAACAAACTGGGATCTCTTCCGGAAAATAGTCGAAGACAATACTGAATTTCAAGTACCAATTAAAACTCCGGCAGAACTTGATGTTCAATTGGAGCTGCTGAACAACAGTATTCTGCAAGCGGCGTGGCAGAGTACTCCTCCTACACGTAATTAAACGGAAAATCACATCAACTATCCAGTAGAAGTGAGAGATCTGGTTAGAGAAAAACGGAAAGCGCGAAAAATCTGGCAGAGGAATCGAGCACCACAAAGCAAATCACGACTTAATTATTTAAAAAATGCTTATCAAAGAAATCAAGAACAAATCTTTTAGTGAATACCTACCTAGTTGGCCTTTCTGGCAACAAGGACACTAATTATTCCCTTTGGAAAGCAACTAAAGGCCTAAAGTACAAATAGCTCCTATCAAGAATGATGTTGGAACTTGGGCTAGAAGTGCTAAAGAATATCAAAGTGCCAAAGACACTTCCAAGGCAAACAGCTGAAGATAATATAATTCCAGTAAATAAAGTGGATATCCTAAACATAAGTAAGACATGTAACACTACACGGCTTCGAAGAACAAAGCCCTTCGAACTAGGACAGATAAATTAATGAAGTAACCAACCTGGAGCTAATCGATGAGTTATACGCCTCTAACAGTTAATAACATTTAATATAGATAAATTACTAGATGAATTTGTATTCAGTTGTAATATTCAATGATGAACAACGATGTTCCTACAAATATTTTGGTCCACTTCAAAATAATGCCAGACACGGTAACCGAGTGTGTTCAGGTCCCTTTCAATGTCATCCATCCATCGGGTAGGTGGTCTCCCACGAGATTCTACATTCGTTTTGCGAATGAAAAACGTGCCCAAGCCATTTTAGCCGTGATGATTTTATGAATCCTCGTGATTCATTCGCATTCTGTGCGTAGTTCTCTCTTTGGTGTTACAGTAATTTTCTGGATGTTTTGCACTGTCAGTGTCCCAGACTCGCAACCAGGCTTCGCATGTCTGCTTTCTTGCAGTGACCTTGTATGTAATCTTCGCTTTGTTGGTCTGAAAAACAATTTGTTGGGGTTTTAATTCCAACGGAAGAAGGATTCTTTCAGGGAGATGATGACGTATAGGTGGTAATGTGCTTATTGCAGTTTGGAAAAATTATTCTTGTGAATTTTTATTTTTCGACCCAATCATTGAGTTCATTGCTGTTAAACTCAAACTAGGTATGTTTTGCATAATAATTAGCACATTTTACTTTCCTCTAGAACCAACCTCGCTATTTTGTTAAGATTTTATTGACAAGATCTTATGTAATTTATTACCTTTTATTTCTGATAACACTGACTGTTATTTTCGGCTATTTCAACTTTTCAGATCTAATCTGGATGATTTTTTATTTATTTTATTTATTTATTTATTGAATCTTTCATACGAAAATAACAATAAGTTGTCAAATCTTAAATGCTAGTATAATTAAGTAAATCTGCGGGAGCAGTATTTACATGCTATCAATAATTAATACTTTGTGATGTCACAGCCATCGGTTTCTTCTTTAATCGTGACGACAAAGGTATGCCTTTTAACTTTCTCGCCAGCATATTCGGATGAGATGATAGTTTCCCTGCATAGTTAATCCGCACCTTTAGTAATTCGTCTTTAACAGTTAGGATGCTAAGGTCCTTATGAATATTTTTGTTTTTTACAAACCAGGGTGCCCCTGTAATCATTCTGAGAATTTTTGACTGTATTCTTTGAACAATGCCAATATTTGAATTAGAAGTTGATTACCATAATTGACAGCCATACGACCAGATTGGTTTAATCATTGTGTTATACAGGAGAAGCTTGTATTCTAAATCAAGGGTTGAATATTTCCCCATCAACCAGTGCATTTTATCCATTTTTAATTTGATGTGGCCTCATTTCATTTCAATATGGTTTCGTCAGATTTCGATGTCATCTATATGTTGTTGCAGTGTTTTGGACGCTGTTTGTGGATTTTTATGAGTACATACGATTATTGTCATCAGCGAAAGTAGACGTCATAATTTTCGAAGATATTGATAGATCAGAAGTGAAAATTAAATATAAGGTTGGGCCAAGCATACTGCCTCGTGGTACTCCTGCCAGGAAATTTTTCTCGCCCGATTTAGAGGTATTGTGTTTTATATAAAATCTGCGATTTGACAAATATGACTTCATAAGTTGGTAGATTTCTGGCAATTTAAAATTAGTTTTATAAAGCAAACTCTCGTGCCAAACTTTATCGAATGCCTCAGCAACATTCAAGAAAACTGCAGAGCAGTACTTCTTTTCCTCGTGTGCTGATCTTATTTCTGAAGCTACTCGGTACACTTGCTCAATGGTTCCATGCTCGGCTCTAAAACCAAATTGATGATTAGGGATGATATTTCGGAGTTTCGGTTTAATCTTTTCGATAATTGTGTTTTCAAAGACTTTCGAGATTATTGGTAGTAGGCTTATTGGTCCATATGACGAAACCTTGGTAGGATCCTTGCCACACTTTGGGATCATTTTTATACTTGACAGTTTCCAACACTCAGGAATGCATCCTAATTCATTTGAGCTAGCCGACCAAAGGCACATTCTGGCAATTTTTTAAGCATTTCACCTGTAATTTGATCATAACCAGAGGCTTTCTTTAATTGAGTTTGGTGAGCAATAATAAACTTAACTAGTGGCTTCTTTATCTTAAATTTCCTCTCAGATTCGATTGCTACATCTGTTTGAACCATCCACCGATAATCCAGGGTTGGGAGTGAAAACACCTTCAAGATGATCAGCGAAGGTTTTAGTTTTTTCCTCGTCACTTCTAGCACAGTCACCGTTGGGCAGACGAATTGGCCATATTTAGTGACCTTCCATAATGAATAGTTTGTGTCAGAGTGGGGAGATAGCTGCTTAAGGTAGTTTTGAAAAAAATTCATTTTGTTTTTTTTGGAGTAGGCTTTACAGTTTATTTTTGGTCAGTAATTTTTCTATTTCAGCGGATGTTATGGTGTGCATTGTATGTTTGCTGTTTTGTTTAGGCGAGGCTGTAATAGCTGCATTGATCAGTGTCAGATTAAAGTTTTCCAATGCCATATTTATATCGTTTGCCGTCTCCAGTGTAGATGTCAAGTCGATATGCGAACTGATGTACATCTTGAATTTCAACCAGTTAGTGAAGGTGTTCGTTAGGAAATTGATTGTAGACCGGAGAGTTGTCAGAGGATAATTCTGAGAGTGGTTTAGCCTCGATCATTTCTCGGTTTATTTTACTCGTAACAGCAAAATCAAGGGTGTCAGGAATTTTTTTCCGATCAGTAGGCCAATAAGTTGGATGGCCGCACGATGCAGCATCGTAATGATTTACCTGAATAACATTCATTAATTGACGTCCCCTTGGAGTAGTCATTCTTGAACCCCAGTAGGTATGTTTGGCATTAAAGTCTCCGGCGACTATAAAGCACTGACCCAGAGTTGAAAAAAACGTTTTAGAGATATCTGCCGAAATGTTTTTATTTGGAGGGCAATATATTGAAGCTACGACTAAACTTTCTTTATCAAGGTCAACACATACAGAGGTTGCTTGAATTTCTTCAGTGATATACTCATTCAGAACATAATGGTAAATCCTAGGTATGATTTAACACTGAAAACCCTTGCATATGTTGGTTTCCCGGCTGATGTTCTGGGAAAACGAGATTCATTCGGCGCATCCGAAGGTATTTTATTCTGCGTATACGAAGGTGTATTATTATACGCATCAGGTGTAGTTTTATACTGCTGCCTGGGACATGACATTTGAATAATATTTCTGTAGGCTGGGCACCCCGGGAGTTTGCAGTGTAGTTTCCGCTGCAGTTACAGCATTTCTTTATTGTTGAGGATTTTTTTGGTTTCGGGCAACTCTTGGTTGTGTGTAGATCACCGCATACAACGCATACGGATATCAACTTGCAATAAGTTCTTGAGTGGCCATATTCTTGGCAGTTTAAACACTGAATTGGTCCGGACCTTTTATTTGGTTCTTCAACAGTTATGCGTCTATGCAATAGGTACTTTATTTTCATTCTCACTTTTTCAAAGTGCTTTCGGATGGACACAGCTCAACTTTAACCATTGGTTGTGGTTGCTTCAAGCGGTTCAAGATCCTATAAACATTCTGTATTTTAAATTCATCTTCCATCCAACTTGGACATCGATGCCTTTAATAACGACTGAAAAACCCTTTGAAGACTTCAAACGGTATGTATAATAGTTTCTATTATGTGTATCGTAATAATTAATGACTTCTCTATAGTCGTTAACCTCGTGTGTTTGAATTTTTACTTCGTGTATTTTGCCATGAAGTAAATTTGTTGCGGAAATGGTTTTCCATTTGTTAGCACGCTTGATTTAAGTTCTTGCATCACCTTGTGTGTATCAGCTTCACGCAAATAGATTGGAGGTGGCTTGTATTTTCGATTTGCCTGTTCGATGTCAGTTTGTATCATATGTGCATTACGTTTAGGGCTCTCTATAAGGCTAGTGTCGCTTCTGTGCTTTCCACACATACACATATTTGAACACATTTTGCGGTTGGTGTGTTACTAACCTTATGTTTCTGAATGTTGATAAGTGTCACGTAATCACATATTCCAGGTCTAAGTCTCCTGTAGTTTTTGACTATTTTCTAAATGACGTTAGTTTGAAGAGAGTTAACACTTCATTTGTTCAAATGCGACATTTACGCGTTACATCGTTTGTGGTAAAATAGACTGTTCTGACATTCTTTTACGTTTTAATATGTATGTTCCTCAACGCAACTTAAGTGGGAATTTCTTCATATTCCGACTGCTAGTAGCAGCTACAGCTTCCATGGCCCTATAGCGCGCATTCAACGAGATCTCAACACCATAGCGGATTGTTTTGATTTTAATATTTCCCGAGATGAATTTAAAAAACAATCGCTAGGTTTTTGTTTTAAAATGTTTTGTGTTAATTGTTAGAACTATTGATGTTGTTTAGTAACCTTTAACTTTTTATTTAAAAATATTTTTTATAATGATGTAAGAAGCCATTTTTGCATATACATATGTACATGCTGTTGGTTAATAAATAAATAGATGATGTTGCGATATCGTTTTGAAGCTGTTGCTCGGAAGATGGTGCCGACCTATTTAGAAGCGATATTTCTCACGATTAGCACCAAGACAATCATCGTCCAACCAGAGAATTTTAGGTCTAGATTAATTTTAGGCTGTTAGGTTACCACCGTTTTGATGATGTCCCACTATTCTTGAACGGGGTCAGGATGCGTGTGTGGGTTGTTCGAAATTTATTATCTAGATTTGCAAATAGAAAACGAAGTTTTTTGGAAGCCAACTTTTGCTTCTTTTGGCTCCTTAATAGAAAGACAAAGAGCCATTAAATATGTAATTAATCAATAATAAAATGATTTCTTTATTTTTTTAGGTTGCTGACGATCCTGAAACATTACGAATAAAACAAAATACAAAAATAATTTCAAATGTTGCCTACCATGGTGATTTAGAGAAGAAAGCTGCAATGGAGAAACAAAGGGAAACAGCAGATGTCACAGAAAGCCGTGGTAAGGAAATCTTATTTAAATCAAATTTCTTAATTGAGCTTCTTGAAAAACATAAGAAAAACTACGATTATCTTCATTTATCCATTGCTGTATCCATACATAAACATAAATTTTTCATATAATATATTTTACATAAACATCTTACAGATTAAATAATTTCGTTTTGTTATTTTTTAATTAATTTTTTTTTTCTTTCGTTTTGTACTAAGATTTTATCGGATTTTCTTATTTGGTTTAGTTTAGTTTTCTTTGAATTTCATCACATCTTATTAGATTGAGAAAATACAAAAGAAATTATTTATACATCTTCGTAATATGATTGTTGTTGTTGTTCGATCAATGTTAGAAAGGAAAAGTATTTATAAGTTTGAGGAAATCAAACTACTGCTTCTTTGCAATATATGCTACTCGTTTAATATGTTTTGTATGTGTGATCGTTACTTTTTATTTGAACAACACAAACACGTTTCGTTAGGTAAATCTTTTATTTCGATAGTTAAATTTGATTTGAAAAATACGAAATAAAAATTAGGCTTGCAAAATTTAAATATTATGTTTTATTACACATTACAACATAAATATTATGTTTTATGCCTTTTTGGCAATTGATTTCTATGCTACACTCGTAAAGAATTGCGATTTTTAAATTTAATGTTTTGACCCAAGATTACTATACTTAAATGTATTAATGTAAATGTGTTCTCAATTTTTCCCATTATCATATTTTGTATAAACAGCTTTTGTAATGTATTAGCATTTATAAACCTTATTTTTGTTGTATTTGTTGAAATATAAACTTTATTATTTTTTTTAATAAATCGTGAACCTGTAGATAATGAATCAGAATACTTTTCGGAAGCATTAGCAGCTGAATCACAACTATCACAATATCAAACATCACCGTCATCACCACCGAGCCATTCCCCACCCCAACAACCACAAACAGTTCAGTACATATCACAAACAATACAGAATAATTCACAAAACCATTCGATGGCTATGCAACAACAGCAGCAACAACAAGCATATGAGCAACAGCAACAACAACTGTATTTGCAACAGCAACAGCAACAACAACATCAACAACAGTTGCAACAACAACGATTGCAACAGCAACAACGCCAAGCTGCAATGCAAAATATTCAACAGCAGCAGCAGCAACAACAACACCAACAACAAAATTATAATAGTCTACGACAAAATATATTGCAAAGTTCTCATCATCCAGCCGGTGGTCCACTTTCACAAAATCAAGCACAAATGTCATCGCCTGTATTGAATAATGCTCAGCAACAAAAGTATTATGACCAGTATGATAATTATGCGAGGCCCGCGCAACATCAACCAGTTGCACAGAGTGGCGGTGTAGGTGGTGGTGGCGGCGGAGGTGGTGGTGCTTCAACTGTAAATAATACTCAATACTATAACGCAAATAATAATCACACAAATAGTAATAATATTTCTACCAATAATAATAATAATAATAATAACCTCAATAATAATATAAATCGTCAAACTACGCACCAACAACAATTGTATCAGTCACAAATGGCCCTTCAACAACAACAACAGCAACAGCAGCAAAATAATTTGTATAACACACATACGTATAATCATAATAATTATACAGGAGTTAGCGGTGGTGGTCCGGGTGGCGTTGGTGGCGGTGGTGGTACCGCCGGAAATGGTGTGCCAATGGTAAATTCTGCACCAATAGGAAAAATTGCCGATTATGATCCACTTACTGATGGGCCTCGAAATATGCCAAGCACACCAAGACAGAGTTCTACACTAATTTATAGTTCTGATCGTGCATCACTTGGTAAGATTTGCTTTTTGTAACTTTATTGCTTTGTATTTTCTATATTTGTCTATATAACACCAATATTCCCTAGCTGTGTGTTGTACGTAGTTAATGTTGTCATTTCATTTGTACATTGAACATTTTTTGTTATTTTTTTTTTGTAAAATGTTTATTATACGATGCAGAAAAATAAAAAACCGGAAACACAGATTTATATTTAGACATAAAAATTTAGTAAAATAATAATTGAATTGTATGGTTTTAGCAAATGCGAATAATCAACCAAGACGAATTGGTTCTATTGCTGATATTGATCCGGCAAATGGTGTTTATGGTACCGTGCAAACAGATAATACACATTTGTATCAACAACAAATGAGACAACAACAAATGCATCAACAGCAGCTGCAGCAACAACAACAGCAGCAGCAGCAACAACAGTTACACCAGCAGCAGCAACAACAACAACAATTACAACAGCAGAGTACGAGAGTATCAAGTAAAACGGTAAGTGATTTTTTGTTATTGAAGTTGACACAACTTCAGATTACCTAACTTAAATTTTAACATCAATAAGAAGATTCTTTCGGCTTTTTAAAATATGTATATTAACAATAATGGCATTTCACAACATTTTTCGACTTGGCAATCAGAAAAAATGAAGAAGCCAATCATTTATAACTACCAAAAAAGTAGAAATATCAAAACTGGGTCGAAGGTTTGTAAAGACCACCCTCATATAGTTCATGCACCCAAATCCATGAATTGGTTTTTCTGCTGAGATGATATTTCACCATATTGTAGGTTGAGTTTTTTATTATAAAGCCTGCCAGGTTTTCTAACGCGTTACAAATTAATTCATCAAAGTCAACATTGCTCAGGAATATGTTCATAAACTCTACCAATATTAGTTGTATTGCTTTCGCCAAAAAAAAAAATACAACAACAATCGTACTAGATAGACCAAAAAATAGTTTAGCTAACCCAAAAAAAAATTAGTGGTTAACCAAATTTTTAGTTTTAATACCTGCCACAAGAGTCGAATTGACTTACAAGAAAATACACGAAAAAAATAAACCAAAATTTGGTTAATTTTTGCTTGCTGTTGCTTTGACCAGCTGTTAACCAAAAAAAATAACTAACTCATTTTGGTTAAAAGCAATACACTTAAGCCTTGTTCAGACTACGTTAGTAATTTAGTCGAGTAGCGAGTATTTTAGTAACTAAAATCGATGAACTGACCAAAAAACGTTCGCACTACAGTCGAGTACCAGTTACAAGTGAGCGAGTAGTGTTTCAAAATAAAGAGAATACGCAACAAAGTAGTAGGCACCCATGTTATATGTATATTCGTTGTTTCTTCGCTCCAATGAGACGACATTCTTGCGGATGAAATCAACATGTTCGCACTTGTTTTGTTTTTATTTTGTTTTGTTTTGAAGAGTGGTGGGAGGCCTTCGCCTTACTCGACTAAAAAAAAATAGAATAAAATGGATCGACTCGACTAAATCATTTACTAATCTACTCGACTAAATTTTGCTGTTCAGACACATTTAGTTACTAAAAAAAAAAATTCAGAACGAAAGAACGAGCGAATGAATGCAACTCAAAACCCGCCTTTAATAACAGTTCTAAAGCGCTCATAAACCTCTGTTGTAACGACAGCAACGTGCTTTTTGTTGTTCATAAACCTAAACCAAAATTTCCCCTTATTGTTAAAGGCCCTACACACGATCCAATTTAGTCGGTCCAATCAAATTGGTATGTCGGTCCAACCAAATTGGAGTTGCCTATACACGATCCAATCGGTTGGTATATGTTGAGTACAGACGATCCAATTTGGTCGGTCCGATTTTGACGTTTGTTTGAAAAACAAAACACTACGTCAAGAAATAACATTATTTATTTTTTTTTCTATCTATCTATGAAATTTCACTATAGACTAGAAAATTGTCAACCGATAATACTACACACGATCCAATTTGGTTGGTTGGTTGGCTGGTCGGATGGAAATTTTCATCCAACACGTCCGACAAATTTTTTTCAACCAACATGCATACACACGTACCAATTTCCAACCAAATTGGATCAACCGTCCGACCAAATTGGATCGTGTGTAGGGCCTTTTATAAACGTCATTTACAACTCTACTCAGTAGTGCCTTTTTATCTACCAGAACTCAACAATAAAGCGAATAAAAATCAAGTACGAAAATAAATAACCAGCAAACACAAATGAATCCAGGAAACTGCAGGAAAATATTAGAAAACTGAAATTTAGTTTTGAAACTTAAGACAATTATTGTCCATTTATTTTCATTCATAACTGAAAATCGACAAAAAAGCAGTTATCTAGTTTTTTTAAAAGAACCACAGAATTTATTAATTATGCCAGAACTAATAATTCATTGTTCTCTTCCTTCATCTTGTACCTGCAATTTTATCTATTCGGTTTTTATAATTTGTTTTTTATATATTTTTAACTCCGCAATTCATGCTCTCTGTAGCAATATTTCACTTAAATATTGTTTTGACATTTGTAACCATAATGTTGTTAAAATCCACGTCATCTTTACAATGACAGTTGTAACAATATTGTTACAATGTAGACTTTATGAACACCCTCCAGTTGTGTGTCGGATAATTGCGGCTCATTTTCCTCTTCTACATGTACACCTTTATGTAGTTTTTTGTTATCACAGGAACAATATCACTATTATATTATCACTATTACTATAGTTTAATTTTAATAGTACTGCTTCATCTTCCTGCACGTTACTGCTTTCATTGGCGTGCACTAATAATTCATTCCTCCCTGCATACAAAAAAGAAATACAGCGAGCGATTTCACCCTCAACTCGCAAAAGATTCATGTGAAAACTTTTTTATATAACTATGGAACCATTTCGTTAAGGCTCAGAAACCCCTCCATAAAGACGGATGTTATTCGCTCAGTGTTTAAACTAAGTTACATTTTTTGTTCAAAAAGTCAGTAAGTTATAATTCTATTTTGAATTTGAAGGACGAACCTTACTGACAATAACTAAGCATAAACAAAGTAGAGTTCTGTTAAGTTAATCACCTAAACCTCCATAGTAGTAAATGGTCACGGCAAACTCACTGAACAAAGCAAAATCACGTTACACGTCCGTTAAATGATCGTTACAGTACTCGTTCAAAATTCTAAAATAAACATCGAACTCGTACTGTAACAACTCATTTACCGCCTCTGTTACGTAAATAACTATTACACTTCACAAGCATAATTTGTGGTCCTTTTACTCGTATGTAATTTTCATTTTCAAAAACACTTGCTGCTGCGCACATATACCATATAGCAGATATTTTCACAACAAAATAAATTAAAGTAGGCGGTTTTTTTTAGTTTTTTTTTTGTATTCGGCTCACGATGTTTTTGAAATGCCGGATGATTATGATAGGATGTTTATTGCATGAGTATGAGTAGATTTTGCATTGATTTTACCTTTTATTTATTTTTTGTTCTTATCGATATTCACACATACCAGCAATATATTTTGTTCGGCATTTTTGTTTCCGTAACCCGATTTCTATACAATTTTTTACTTGCTCCTGCCGCTAAAGATGTTTTCACATCAAAAACAACAATTTAACCAAACCAATCAAAAATCACTAAATTAAAACATAGTTGGTGTAGTAAAACAAGTCATTTGAAATTAATTTTTATCAAATTTGTCAAATTTATTTCTTAATACATATATTATTAGTACCTATAACAAAATGTATTGAGTTATTCGGAAAGTAATTTCGTTTTTTCCCAACAGAGGACTTAATTGTATTTTTTCACAACCAACTTCACACTTAAGCCGCATAATCATATGTGTTTTGACAGCTGACATAGCAAGGCTTGCTTGTGAAAAATTCGATTGATTCTGCAGTAGTTTTTGATTGAAGCCGCATACTACAAAAAAAATTCAGTAACTTTTTTGATAATTTCGCAACAGAAGAACTTGACGGATATAAAATTTTCTTATATAATTTGTAAATTTTTTTCCCCTCCATACCAACTTAAAAAACATAATTTTTTTTCTCGTATGAAAAAAAGAATTATATTTTTTTTAAGTTGGTATGGAGGGGAAAAAAATTACCGAAAAGTTTATGACCGTCAAGTTCTTCTGTTGCAAAATTACCAAAAAAGTTACTGAATTTTTTTGTAGTATGCGGCTTGATACCCTTTTAAATATGGAAAGTGAAAAACAGCATCTTCGGCATATTTTACTTTTTTACTATAGAAAAGATAAAATTGCTGTTCAAGCAAGAAAAAAATTATCCGATGTGTATGGAGAAAATGTTTTGAATAACCGCCAATACCGGAACTGGTGCACCACGTTCTGGAAGGCCAGTTGAAGCTGATGAAGACTCAATAAAGGCATTAATTGATGCAAACCGACGAATAACAACTCATGAGATCGCTGAGAGATTAAATTTATCGAATCCGACCATTCATGATCATTTGAAACGGCTAGGTTTAATCTCAAAGTTCGACATATGGGTTCCTCATCTTCTTACAGAAAAAAAATTGTGCCGTCGCATTGACGTTTATGATTTGCTTCTCAAACGCCATGTAAATGATTCATTTTTGAAGCGTATCATCACTGGAGACGAGAAATGGGTTGTCTACAACAATGTTAAGCGCAAAAGATCCTGGAGTAGAAAAGATACACCGGCTCAAAGCACTTCGAAAGTCAATATTCATCAAAAAAAAGGTTATGCTATCTGTTTGGTGGGATTTCAAAGGAATCGTTTATTTTGAGCTTCTACCGAGCAACACAATGATCAATTCTGAAGTGTACTGTCATCAGTTGGATAAATTGAATGCTTCACTTAAAGAAAAAAGGCCAGAATTGGTCAGAAAGGTATAGTGTTCCAACATGATAATGCGAAACCAGATACAAGTTTGATCCCTCGGAAAAGCTTTTAGAGCTTGGATGGGATATACTGCCACAACCACCATACTCTCCAGACCTAGCACCTTCCGATTATCATGTGTTCCGGTCTCTACAAAATTGTTTAGATGGTAAAACGTTTAATTCAAATGAGGAGGTCAAAAATCACTTGGATCAGTTTTTTGCCAGGAAAGAACAACAATTTTATGAGCGTGGAATCATGCTACTGCCAGGAAGATGGCAAATGGTATTGGATCAGACTGGCCAATATTTAATTGAATAAAATATTAGTTCACTATAAGAAAATCGTTCATTTTTATAAAAAAAAAAAACGAAATTACTTTCCGAACAACCCAATATATAAACACAATATAACAAAATGCACGAACAATCACGTTTAGAAAATGGTTCTTTCATCAATTACAAATATGTATAAGATTCGTATTTGATTTAAATAAGAAACGAACGAATCTGATTCAATTCAAATAAGAATCCAATTCTTCGAAGACTCGAATACGATCGAATCGAATTCACAAATAGCCACCTATCCAGAAAATGTTTCTTAACAACTTGATGAGGTGTGGTACATCAGCAAATACAAATACTTTCATGGATTGATTAGCTGGATTTTCAAACCAAGTTTGTTCTACTGAAATACCAAGCTCTCCCCACAATCCTTGGTTAGTGGATCCCATATCGGAAACAATAGCAACAACAAAATATTTAATTGTTTGTAATTTCGTTATAATTTCGAATCAAATTGCGGCTATCATTCTGCAGTCATAATTATAGAAAATTGGCTGCTTTCACTTTCCGACTAGCCCTCTAACCAACACCACCTGCACATAGTTTGCTGGCTTTAGCGTTGTATCGTGGGTCTTGTCATATTCATGCTCTGACCTAATTTTCATTTCATCAAATGAAATTACACATATTTTTTCCCTTTCTGTCAGCATTACGACTTCATATACCATACATGCTCTAAAATTTCTGGTCGAACATCCATTTTCGCAGCCCAATTTCTAAGGCCGCCCCTAGATGTAACGTTTAACTGCACAAATTTAACTGTACAAGTCAATAACCGCAAATACTGCATTATCGATAAATCTGCCTATATCATTGAGCACCGCAAGTTTACTATGGAAAAGTGTAGTTATGTCCTTTATAGGTATTATAATTTAATTGGCTTTTTCATAGTTTGAGCTGTCAACTATATATTAGAACATAAACATAATAGAGGAATTATTAGACATTTCATTGATATGCAAATAATCTTTTGATAGCACCTTGCAAATTGTTCTACAAGTTTCGGGTATTATCACCCTCAAAGTACAAGAACTTCATCTTCAGAGGTCATGTTTCAACAATGGAATATTGACAAAACTGAGCGAAAATTGTACCAACAGTTTGTATTGTCTAGGCGCTGAGCGATAATCTGCACAGTTTTATTGGCGCAATTAGCGTTACGTTTAGAGCCGGCCTAAGAGTTGATGGTCATGGCAATGGGTAACTTGTTTTGTACAAGAATCTGTATGCACGAGGGCCTGCCGAATGAAGTCAAATGGATGACGAAATATCATCCAGTAACCAATTTACCCTAGCTCTCGGTCTTTTTAATTTTTTTATTTGTCCACTAGTAAAAATGGCTTTGACAGACTTTTCCGTAGAGCAGCCATTTCCTTTTCCATTTGCCTAATTTTAATTTCCTATACACATCCAAAAACAATTCTGAAATGTTTCAAGCATTAATAACGCAAACTAATTTTAAAAACATGATTTAACTTACTCTGTCTGTGTTTCAAGAGACGATCTATTTGGGTCGCTTATTTGTACAAACGTTGCATCAGCCTGCAGTGAATTTCTGTGAATTATTTAAATATGTTAATAATGTAAAATTTAAATATTTGTATAGTCGTTACGCAAACCTCAAATCATATTCTTCGATGGCATTTTCAACAATTGTGGTTCTATGTCGTTTTCCCGCCCGTTGCTTTCTAGACGTTGATTATTCCATCGTTTTATTTGCAGGCAAACTTTGTGATGGCAGTGCGGTAGGGGCTAATATTCGCTGCCGACGGAAATGACTACTGGTACTGGAGTTCGGCATGTTAAGAAGTCTGTTTTAGGCTCCAATCGTCTTCCGTAAAGTGAATTGAGCAAATTCTTGCATGATTCACATTAAACTTCTTTTTGCCGATAGCCTTAACAAACAAATCAGAAAAGGTATAATTGTTTGGAAAACGAAAAAACATGACGTTCGACATTTCACTATTTTTTTTTGTTGTTACAACAATTTTGGACAGTACAAATAGGCATTGTAATATATATAAAAAGATTTAATCACTAATGTTTTATATAACATACCTGTATATTTTTATATCATGGCTACGAGCTACCCTATTAAGTATGAGGCAAGAACGTACTGACTTAGCGAATTATATTCACTAAATCAAAACTCAAAGAAAACCCTCATTTAAAGTATGGGGGGGATTTTGATATTTCTACTTTTTTGGTAGATATTATTGTAAATGATTGGCCTCTTCATTGTTTCTGATTAACTTAGTCGAAAAATGTTGTGAATGCAATTATTGTAAATATATTTTGTCTATAAAAAGCCGAAAGAATCTCGATTGAAGATTATTGATTTTAATACAGCCAAACTTCTCTTTCTATTAAATTTTAACATTATAAATAATTTTCCTTTTTCCATCTTTTTATGAAAAATGAGTTTCTTAAATTCAGTGTAAACTTTAGCTTTTAGAATTCAAAATTACTTTCATGTTCTAGTCTAGCTTTCGTTAACAAACAATTTTATAATTTTAACTTGTATTGCGTTCACGTGAAGCTAGAGTAGTGTAATGTATTTCAAAATCCACCACGTGAACGCCAAAATAATTAGGTACAAAGCAGCGGATTATTAACTCCGCTATAAATGTGTGGGTCATAGAATTCTTCGAAATTCATTACGCCCCACGGGAACACCATCCTTTTCGAACTGGTTACGTCTCGAAAGAAATGCCATAATCATGGTTTGGTCTCGAGATCCTTGTTCATGCTGAATGTGGAATTCATTTACAACACTCATATTAGAACCTAAAAAATTCATTTTGTGGCTCTAAACGAAATCTTATTATATTCTAGAAAATAGTTTTTGTTTTGCTATAAAAACAATTTAGAAAATTTAATTGTTTCATGGCTCCCTGGCAAAGGCTCCACTGCTCTCTAGAGGCATTGGTCCATAATTTGAGAAGCATTGCGCTAGAGCACAGAGATATAATCGTCAATTGGTAAATGAAAGATAATAGTTCTGGTTTCGGTATTTATTTTTTAAATATTACCAAAAAATACAGTGTTGACCACTATTCGAAATGATAAATGCTAAATCAGTGAGATGTAAGTTCTCTCAGATGCGCTATGTTCAATTTACAATGCTACCCTACTCATAGTACCATCATTTTTGTTCCCAAAAACGAATTATTAGTTAACCTTCGTGTCAACACGAGAATAAAACCACTTTTACCAACACGTTCAACCCCTGGTGTGTATGAATTTAATCAAGAGTTTTTCATCAAAAACTGATAAACATTAAATATAGAAACGATATTATAATGAAAATTTCATTTAATTTTGTTATAAAAAAAACTTCATTCAGTTACAAAAAATCAAATACACACCCAGGTGTGTCGTGTTGACAGGAAGGTTAATTGTTTAGTCGTGGCGTTTGTGTCGAGTTAGGAATAGGATCTTCATCTCTAATTAAAATTGGATAATTTTTTTTTTTAATCAAACTGTTTCTGTTTTATTTATTTTAGCGAGTTTATCGTGCTCTATATGATTACGAAGCTCAAGATTCAGACGAGGTAGGTTTCATTGAAGGCGATATAATATTTGAAATAGAACCAATTACTGGTGGATGGATGACTGGCCGTGTTGAACGTACCGGAAAAACAGGAATGTTACCAGCTAATTATGTTGAATTAGTTATGATTTAAATATATTATTTTTTGTTTTTAATTTATATAAATATATATTATTATATTATCATAATTATTTCTTAATTTTATTTTTCTAACAATTTAATTTTTTTTTTCTGTTTTTCTAACTATTTGTGAATTATATAATTTTCAAAGTGCCTTGCGAAGTTTTCATTTTATAAATTTTGAATAAGACTGATATTAATTGGCAATTTAAAAAAATCATCATCAGCAGAAGTAAACTGGTTAGATATATACATTTTTTTTCTTGTAAATTGGTAAATTTTCAATATATTACAAGTATGTCTTCCTTAGCGGTAATTTAAAAATAGGACATTACTTTATAATTACACCTAATATATGCAATATACTACTTTTTATACACGAGATTTTGTTTTTTTTAATTGTGTACTAAAAACGATATTCCAGTGCATTTGTTTTAATTTATAGAAACTTATTTAATTAAAAAATTTAAACGGGTCTGAATTAAAAATTATTTGTAATGTAAAATCAGACTTGAGCAGTGAAGCAGCTATTATAATAATATATTATTGTTTTGTAAGGTATACAAATAAAAATTAATTGAGTATATATATTTTTTACTATACATATTATTGAATTAATTAATTAATTATGAAAGGTGCTAAAAACAAAATATATAATTTCATTATTCGGTCTAATCAATGTATAATTAACACTTGGTGCCAAATAAAACGAATTTAATTGAAAATTGTTTATTTTTTGATTTGGTATATACACTTGGGTTCTATTAATTTCTTTCGAAAAATTAACTTACGTCTGTCTACTCACTTTTAATCTTAATTATTATACAATATTTAAATTAATATCACAATTGTTTTTTTATATATACATATAAATAGAATTAATTATATTTAATAAATAATAAATAAATCAGATTTTTGTATTATACTATTATTTTAAATTTTATTTTTATTATTTCAACAAATAAATAATGATAAATATACATACATTATACTAATTAAAAATTTAATTTAATTAATTTTTTATTTTATTTCAATTTTGTTTTTTTTATAATAATTATTATTGTTTTCAAGTCAGTCGTATTATACAATAAATAATATAAAAAAAATCATAATTATTAATTATATATTAAATAATAAAAACTCTGTAATTAAACAAAAATTATTAATTATTATTTCTGTTTTGAAAAATAAAATATGTAAACCAATAGCATTTGTATTAAAAATAGAAGTAGCATAAAAAACCGTAATGTTTGATTGTTGTTATTTAAAACTAAATGTATAAATCATTTGAAATAATCGTATTTCTAAAAGTTGAAGAGCAAAGTTTAGAAAATGTTGAAATTTATTTAAGAAAATAGCGAATTTTCAAGGCAGGCAAATCACATAATAACATATTTTTTAAGTGATTTGTAGGCAATGTGTTTGTATTTCACGTTTTATTATAAACGACCGTAGCCTCAATGTCATTTGAACAAAACCTAATTTTTAAAAGCAAGTTTCAACCAGAATGATTCTCGGCGTACATGTGAAATATAATTCGCAAACTTCCCTATACACTAGAAAGTTTAAATTTGGCACACACCTTTAAATCGTGAATATCGTGAGACATTAGTCGCTTTCACACGCACCATAATCCAACTCCATAATCGAACTGAACTTCAAAATCCGAAAAATGGTCGGGTACCAGCAGACCCGCAGACGATTTTGCTTATTGTCAGCTATACAAAAGAGGCTTAACAAGAATATTTTTGTGAGCTACCATTATTTTAATTGTAAGGTCTGACAAAAACAATAAAATAAGAGCGGTTGTAATGCCAAAGCGTTCTTTATAATCTAGACCTAACATTGATATGACTGTCATTATTATTTCAGGTGGAACATATAGAGAAGATAATTTCGGAATGTTGACAATGGCTGATGATTATTCTGAATAATTCAGGAAGAGGTGCTTCTGAAATTCAACTTTGCTGGAGTTCAGGGGAAACAAAATTTCATCATTCAAAAATTTACACCAAATTCTTTTTGGTAAGCTTTTATTAAACAACTGGTTATTTATTTTTGAAAATATTAAGACTCATTCTTTCTTTTCTATTAGATGCATTAAAAGGTTATTCGAAAATTTTATGTTTTGTAAACTACGTAAGATTTGTAGAACATCAGCTTCCGTAATTAATACCGCCAGAAGCAGAATTTTCGTGTAGATATTGTCGAATATAGCCTACAGTTGTAAATACCAAGTTTTCGGCCATATACTGCTCACCAAAACATGCAATAAAAATGGAACAATCTGATCATGTTTATAGTTCGTTAGGTCATCGCTTTATAGCAGAGAGTGATTATAATGCAAAACACCAACTGTGGGGATCAAGGTTTGTGACAACGAGAGGACGAGAAATATTAAAACTAATTCAAAAAAAAATAATCTTTATCATTCATCAACCAGTCAACCTACCTATTGGCCAAGTGATAGGAAAAATATTTCTGCGTCACCAAAGGAATAGCATATAATTGTATTTAAGCGACGCCATGCTCGGACAAGATGCCAGATTATTCACTGTGGAAGGCGACTAAGAAGCTGAAACAACCACAACAGCATATTCCGTCGATACTTAAAAGTGACAGTCACTGGGCGAGAAATAACGAAGAAAAGGCTGAAGTATTTGTAGACCATTTTGAGAGGGTATTTCAACCATATCCGTCAGAAAGTACAGATAAAGAGAATAATAACGTTCAAAATTACTTGGAAGCACCATTGCAAATTAATCATACTGTCACGAAGTTTTCTATGTTAGAAGTAAGAACTGCGATACAGAGAGAGTTAAATCCTATAAAGGCGCCAACATATGATCTTATCACAGGAAAAAATTTGCAACAGTTGCCAGATAAGGGTATTCGATTTATAACCTACTTATTCAACGCTATATTTAGAACAGGATATTTCCCAATAGAATGGAAAGTTTCACAAGTAATATTAATACCAAAACCTGGTAAGCCCCCAGAAGAAGCTGATTTCGGATCATCAGTTTGGATTTAGGCCAGAGCACTCAACAGTAGAACAAGTACACAGAATAGTTCAAGTACCTAATTAAACAAGCCCTGGAGAAAAACGATTTTGTTCCTCTTTATTCAAGGATATAGCACAAGCTTTTGACAAGGTAAGGCACATGGAATTATAGTACAAAATTAAGCGATGTTTGCCTCATGATTTCTACAGAATATTAATATCATATCTATTGAATAAATATTTTATAATAAAACATCAAGATGCGTATACAAATGTTCGCCCAATTAAATCTGGAGTACCACAAGGCAGCGTGCTTGGGCTGATATTATATCTGCTATATACTTAAGATATACCTACAAGCATTCAAGTAACTGTCGCAACATTTGCAGACGATACAAGGAATGACACTAATATGGATTATTCGCTCTGGAAAGCAACTAAAACTCTGAAAAGGTCAATAATGCCGATTCATCCTATCAGGAAAATGGATGGAACATGGGCAAGGGAAAGCAAAGAAAAAGCTGAAGGATTTGCTAATTATTTTGAAAATATATTTCAACCTCATGAATGTCAATTACGAGAAACATTGGATGAAAACATAATACAAGTTCTCGAAGATGTCACACCTACATCGCCTACTGAAGTAGCAAACGAAATTAAAAACAATTTAAACTTAAAGAAAGCACCAGGGTTTAACTTGATTACCGGAGAAATAATAAAGCAGCTACCGAGAAAAGCTACGGTAAAGTTAACTAATATTATAAACGCTGCATTCAGGATAAAATATGTGCCAAAACTTTGGAAAGTGGCTGAGGTTATCATGATTCCCAAACCAGGAAAACCACCACATCTAATAACATCATATAGGCCTATATCGTTGCAGCCAATAATGTCTAAACTCTTTGAAAAGTTACTATTAAAAAAACTCAAACTAATAATTGAAAAAATTAACCTAATTTCGAATCACCAATTTGGTTTTCGTAGTGAGCACTCAACTATTGATCAAGTGCATAGAATAACTAATATTATTGAGAAGACATTAGAAGAGAAAAAAGTTTGTTCCGTAGTATTCCTTAATGTACCGCAGGCCTTTGGCACGAAGGTTTAATCTACAAACTCAAATTAATCGTACTTACATAGTTCAGCATAATACTGGAATCATATAAAACGGAAAGATATTTCAGGCTTAAACCACTGACAGACTAGGGATTAGCTAAGCGCGATTAGTGAAACGAGATTAGCTAATCCACCACAAATCCATATGCGTTGACAGACTAGGGATTAATTTCTTGCAGAGAAATAGATTATTATTATGATGATTCGCTGAAATATAGCTAATAAATCAGCTGGATTCATTTTTTAACTCAATATTTCTAAGATTTAATACATTAAAACACACTAGATTTTCTTTTTCCTCAAAATTTATTCAGCACAAATTTTTTAAGGTGTCATTGATTTTATAACTTCTATCGTAAATTCACGCCACTTGCATTTTCAGCAATGTTTAAATAATTATTTCACATTGTAGTACCACTTGTACCATCACTAAACCCAATACAACGAGATAAGCTCGAAAATTTTCAAGGATTAGTGCACTAATCTCGATTAGTGACTAATCCTCAAATAAAACGAGATTAGCTAATCTTCAACTTGACACACTACAGCTAATCTCGAAAAAATCACTAATCGCGCTTAGCTAATCCCTAGTCTGTCAAGGGTATTAAGCAAGAAGATTAATATTCTGAGCTTAAGGAAATAAGAGCAGGAGTTCCACAAGAAATTATACTTGGGCCACTTCTGTATTTACTATACATCCGAGATGTTTCAACCCCACAAAATAACACGATAGCCACTTTCGCCGATGACACGGCTATCATGGCAGGTGACAATACCTCAGATACAACAGTGAAATTACAAACCATCATAGAGCAAGTATACAACTAGACAAAAAAATGGCGCATAAAATTAAATGAGGCTAAATCTGTACATGTCGACTTTACGAACAAGAGATTAGTACACAAACCAGTATTATCTAAATAATCAAGAAATACCACATACAAACACTGCCAAATATGTTGATATGACATTAGACGCGAAGCTTCGCTGGAAAGCTCATGTTAAAAAGAAAAGAGACGAGTTGGGATTAAATTAAAATACAATAAAATGTATTGGTTACTGGATAGAAACTTTCATCTATCAATCCCTAATAAGCTTCTGCTTTATAAGTAAATATTGAAGCCTGTTTGGACTTATGGTATACAGCTGTGTGGATATACCAAGCAGAGCAACATGGATATTATCCAATGATTCCAAAATACAGTGCTAAGAAACATCGTCAACGCACCATGGTTTGTCAGAAATCCACAAAGGCAACATCCACAAAGACCTGGGCATAGAACCCATCAAAACCGAAATTATGAAGTTTGCTAGAAGTCATGAACAACGGTTACTTCACCATGTTAACATAGAGGCCATCCAGCTACTGGATAATACAGATTTAGTTAGAAGGCTCAAAAGAGTAAAGCCTTTTGAGTTAGTGTAAAATCAGTTAAAATAAATCTTTATCTAGCGCACAACAAAAGCGTGATCAAATAATAAAATTGAAAACTAAGGAGTACATCGATGGATGAACCCTTAAATTTCAGTAAAATGTAGTAATTTAAGTTAGAATAAAATTGCTTATTAGTCTTGGACTAGATAGTAATTAAAAAGGAAATAATAAAGAAAATTATTAAAAAAAAAGGTTTATCTTCCTATTTTTGGAGACCAGTGAAAATTTCATTTCACTTGAACATCGTACTAGGCTTAAATCATAAATTTTTATATAATCTTAAATGTCACAAATTACAGAATGTCCCCGGCCCCGCGACTAGTAGCGTTACCATCGTATAAACCTAGAAGCTAATTGGAAAAAATACCTAATATATACACTGCTGTTCATTTTTATTTACCAAAGGAACGCACAATGTAGTCTTACAGGAATTTTACAACAACAATGCCGTGTATTTTCATTCCAAATGAATAATTTCATTCCACTGAGACATATAATTCTCTTCTTCACGTAGTTGTAGTGTTTACCACTAGAGTAAATATATTTAGTTTTATGAGTTGGTATTAAATAACAATTCTCAATTTTTCGATAAATCAGAATTTAAAATTTTGTTAATTATCATTTGGAATTATTCTACTGTATTCAATAATTTGTTTTCTCTATTTTATATTTGTTAAAATTCTGAATAAACAAAATTAAAAAGAAAAATTTTCTTGGCTGTTACTTTAGGCAAAATTTCATTCCTATCCGAATAGAAAACAGAGCATTCACAATGAAAAAACTTTTAACTTTTTACTTACAGGTTTGTATGAATTTCCAATTGGACGAACAAAAATGTTTGCTCGTTATGTTGGAAATTCACACAAACCTGTAAATCAAAAGTAAAAAGTTTTTGCATTATGAATGCTCTGACTTTTACCAAAGTAAGATGGCAATCATATATTTGTCTTAAATTGCCTGCAGGGTTTAAAATTATGCTTTTTAGGGTTAAATCATCGGTACATTGGTACAAACGAAAATAAACGTCAAATATTGTTTTATTTTCAATAGTTTTACAAATTTTTACAAACATAAGCAATTTATTTGCTTTTAATCAATAAGAAGAAACTAATATAATACAAAAAATGAAGAATACTAAACGTAGTAAGAAAAATAAAGTTGAAGAAATACTAAAACCTCGAGGATATGATCGTAAACTCACAATACAGAAAATTCTTGGCTGCACTGATTGTACCGGTGAATTAATGTTTTTAGTAAAATGGGACGGGTGTGATGAATTGGATTTACTACCCGCAGCAGAAATAAATAAAAATGATCCGTCATTTGTCATCCGTTTTTATGAACAACGATGTCCTTTAAATGAAGCCGCTCGTGAACGAGTATTGCTGTGTGACCCGTCAACAGGTAAAAATAATATTGCAAACAAAAAACGAAGGTATAATTTTACAAAGAAAACTGAAAATCATGAAATTCAATAAAATTGTAAAAAATATTAATCCTAAATTTCTAAATAAATCGTGTTTTAGTTTGCCTTACGAATTAAAAGAAGCGTTGCACTTGTGGCGATTCTTCTAATCACCATTCGCTTTGTTTTTAGTTTTGTTAATTATATTTTGAGTATCAGGCATTGGTTTGTATTAATTATTACCGTTGAAAGTCGGATTTAAGGTATACATAACAGTTCTTAGTACAGTGATTAAATCATAAAGTCCTAAGAACTGGGATGTACACCGAAAAAATAAAATTTATGTAAGGAGAAAAATATTTTTATAAACAGAGTTTACTTAAAACAATGCAATAAAAAATAAAGAAAATAAAAGATGGCAGAAAAAGCAAAATAGTTCAACAAGGAACGAGCCATTATAATATAGTATTTCTTATTTTAAAATATAATACTACATGTGCAGTTCTAATAAGATTAATCAATACAAGTAAATAGTGTCTTTCAATTAAAAAGACATCAAGTGGAAGACGGTGATAAAACAATTAACACCCTCGAAGAAAATAGGGAGCTATACGGGAACTATACGATCCCAGGACATATGGACATATGCATGGTGGCCCATAAATCAAAGGAACTCCCAAACACTCATGCACGCACAATAAAACCGCGTTTCTGAACACATTGTGATTCGAATCAGGGTCTCTCGTCCTCTCTACTATGTAAGTATGTATTCGGATCGGAAAGTAATTTTTTCTGAATTCAGACATTTGTATAGAAAGAACGAAGAAAAAATTGAATTGGTTTCATATTAAAATTGCACTATCAGAACAGCTTTACTTTCTGATCCGAATTAGTAGACCCCAGATGGATCAATGTTTAATTGTTTAAATTGAAAGCAACAACTAAAATTTAACAAATTTTTGTTTTTGGATCAAAATTTTGATCCGAATAGGTGTTTTTAATGCTACTGCTTGGCGTTTCATGATCCGAATCAGATCAAACGTCAATAAATGCGGCTAATATTAATTAATATATTAATTACTTGTCTTGGCTAAACAACTGGTTTGAATCTTTGCTGAAATATCTTATAAAATAACGGATATTTATCGATAAGAAGGCTTTAAAATATTTTGGGAAAGGGGATATTTTATATTCTGAAAAAAAATACTGGCGGCTCACGGCAGCTTCATTTTCCTCTCTACGTAACTTTAAGAAAATGTTCTTTATGCACATATATTCTTTAAAGAAAAAAGCAGATTTTTAGCTTTTTGCTCATCTCTATGTTTTTCAGACAAGCTGAACTTAAATCATTTTTTAATGTACATTACATATTAGTAAACAGTATTCAATGTTTGCCTACATATTTCAGTTTATCAGGTTAAGCAAAATTATCTGTAGAATTTTTTACTGTTTGCAACAAATCGTTGGTTTTATAGCGGACAGTTCAAAACTATAACAAACTGATGGGGGAAATTACAAAGGAAATTTTTTAGAACACAATTTTGAATCAGCGTTAGCTTCATTTTTGTTTATTATTTAGACGTCAAAAAAATTTATTTTGTTTGAATTTGTTTATCTTTATTTTAAAGCCGGTGAAAAAAATTAAATAATAAATAACATTAAAAATGGAGCAAGGAGAAGAAAATAATTTGTAAGTGATGTACAGTTAGATAGTACGTAATATGTACCAATAAAATTCAATTTATCATTTTCTATATTTCACACAAAACCTGTATTAGCAATTTAGCATTTTTTGGCTAAACTTTACCTTTTGTCAGCCTTTGATTTTTTTGCTATTTTCCTTATTAATTTTATTTTATTATCCATGTTGGAAAATTCTAAAATGTTTCCTTTTTCCAAAATTTACGATTTTTTCTTGTTTTTTGACATTACTTGTAGGAAATAAGCAAATATGACTGACAATAAGTAAGGTTGTTACATTTTACGTCAGATACTTCGTAACAAATAATATTAACATTTTTACAGGCGGCGTGTGTGGTTAGACGGAGAAATAACGGCTTTATTGCATTGCTTCAATGCAAGAAAATTGGAGTTCGGCAATTTCAGGAAGACGAAGCATGCTTTCAAAAATATACTGGAAGATCTCCTTTCCATGAATGTTTTGGTAAGATTTTTTCTTCAACATTTTTTGAATTTATTGATTCTAATATTAACATAACTTTTTTTATTGCGTTCAGAAATCACCGATCACTACCGGCCATCTGAAGAATAAAATGAGGACTCTGTTGCGGGCCTACAAAACTGGGAAGGATAATGACCGACAGACGGGTGCGTCCTCGAGTGTCATTCCTTATGAAAAGGAATTGAATGAGATATTCGGGGACAAACCGCTTATTGGGTGTTCCCACATAACCTCAACAATTTCAAGATACAACAACCTAGATTCATTCTCCAGTAACGTTCCTACATCAAATGTTGCAACTGCCTGCGATGTCTTTGCCACCGATGTACCTGCAGCAGACGCACCACTGCGACGAAAGCGTAAACACAATTTGTTCGAACAGAAAAAGGAATTGCTCCTCTTCTTAAATCAAGAGCGTAATAGACGCCACGACAAATTAATGGAAGCATTACGAAATCAACAACAGCCAGAACAATCGGCATTTAAGGGAATTGAATATTTAGATTAAGGATAGCTTAAGGTTCAGGTTTAAATTTAATTTTTTTTTATTATGAATTAAAAAATATTGAATCAATAAATATATACCTAAAAGAACTTACTAAATTAAATGAACGACGTTTACGTTTTTATTTATTTGAAAAAGAAGGTAAGCTCTCTTGATTATTCTCTAATTCTGGGACCGCTGCATCCAACGTCTTTATAGGTTAAGTTAGGTTAGGGTGGCTGTCCTAAGGGACCGGCGTAGCTACAAAAATGGTCTGTAGCCGTACCACATACAATTTTTCTCGGCTCTATTCACTGAACCATCCAGAGCTTTTAACGAGCGTTGAATACACCTGACGTCCATCCCATTGAGATCCGCTAAGTCACTGGGAGGAGCTCCCAAGAATTTCCATCTGCTTAACGCTAGACGATGACAAGTGCAGATAAGATGGAGTACAGTTTCTTCCTCCTCTACATCTTCACAGCTTCTACAGTAATCATTCGAGGCGACTCCTAGTCCCCGTGTATGCTCACCTATGAGACAGTGACCTGTAATAACCGCCACGGCCATACTAATATGGCGACACTGAAGTGTTAACAGCTATCCTAAAGTTCGCTGCTCGCCTAGCTTCTTCCTGGAGCATTTAGCGAGCGGAATTTGAACATTTACCTTACTTGGTTTAAGTGCCCTGTTACCCACGTTAGGTGGATGTTGTACAGATTTGCCATCTCGTTCAGAGATGGGAGGCAGCTCTTAGCTCACTTCGACGAAGGAAATAAGCTCATAACGTTTTAATAACTGTCCATAAAAATGCGAATATCACTTATAGATACTACATTGTACCTCAACCAATCCACGGCCTCCATTATTGCAATTAATTTAGCCTGAAAAACGCTGCAATAGTCGAGGAGAAAACACCACAACCAACCCTACCATCAATTTTTGAACAATCCGTGAAAAAGTTTAAAACTTCAGGGTTCAACATCTCTTCACACAACCAGTCCTCTCTGGAGGGAATATCGGTACGAAACCTTTTCTCAAAAGATGGTAATCGAATCATGTAATCGGTGGTACCAGGAATATCTTTGTTACACAAAATAGATTAGTGTCCTGTATTACTACAGGTCTAAATAGAAATAGAATTGAACGTTATGGCTGTGCTCGCTGCATTTTGAGTGCCCAGAATATCTAGGGGTATGAGATGAAAAATAACCTCCGTGGAAGTCCTCTGAATTGTCATCAGCAACTTTTGGTTAGCCATACTGTTTAAAGCTGGCCACCAAACAACAATCCCATATAAAAGTATGGGCTTCATCACTGAGGTATACAGCCAGTTTACAATGTGGAGTTCAAAACTCCATCGTTTTCCAATAGCGTTTTCACAAGAGTATAGCGCTATAGTAGCTTTCTTTACCCTTTCTAAAATATTAGGCTTCCAACTAAGTTTGCTGTCCAAAACAACACCCAGGTATTTCGCTTTATCAGTAAAGAAAGGTCAAGCTAATATTTACCATTTAAAGTCACATCCTAGAGAAGAGGACCACCTCATTTTTACGTGGATTAACATTTAGTCCACAACTGTTGTCCCGTTTAGAAAGAAGACCAAGCGCGCTTTGCATGCGCTCTCTTAAAGTACAAGGATACTTACCAAAGACACCAATAGCAACGTCATCCGCATAAGCAACCATCCTAAAACCCTGCCCCTCCAATTCCAGTAACAGGCCATTTATGACCAAGTTCCAAAGAAGGAGGGACAAGACTCCACCTTGCGGTGTACCCACACATACAGATTTGCTATGGTGGAGGACCCTCCACCAAGCTTAGACTGTACGATCCTCCATCTCAGCATCTGATCTATCCAGCCAACGAGAGATTCATCCATCCACATCCAGACACAACAAAGGCCGAGTTATTGCCACCGGTTTAACGTCGCTAGAGGCACCTTCTATATCCAGAAAGGTTACTAAAGAGTATTCCTTAAATTCTATAGGGATTTCTCAATAGGACAAATCAGGGAGCGTAGAACGATTTCTACGAATATGTATCTAATTTAAAAATTGCCCCTGAAGTAAATGTGAGTACTGTGCAATATTGCCCATTTAAATGGAATCGTTATTATATTATCCACTTTACAGCGAAGATAAGATTAGTTCTTGAAACTTTCAACGATGCTTTTTATCTGTTACGAATAGATTCATGTTGTTATAATGTGTTTAGGTTAGATTATACTGTAGACAGACTCAAAGTGGGTGATAGCTGATAGCATATTTTAGCTAGATTATTAAGTTGTAACCGGATGAATGAAATTGGCGATAATTTTAGTGCTATAGTTTACGTAATTAGCGAAAAATTCCCTTGCGATAAAGATTTCAAAATTGTGTTCCAATTAAACGAAATTAAAAATATACCTGTACTCGCCCTTTCAGCCTTGCTCGAAGTTAGCTCAACGTCTAATAATTCCAGAAGCAGTACAAGTACAACCTTTTACTGATACACACGGCAAGATTTTGGGAACATGGATCATTTGAATATTTTCACAAACTATATACTAGAGTATTGTTATTAATTCACCACGTGGCCATTATTTCAGTCCTTCGAGATTTTTCCTGTTAGACATTTATTTGTATTTAAAGTAATGAAAGCTTTTTGCTTCTAGCTTGAACCTATACATTATATTACATAAAGTTTGAATTGTAAACTTAGGTTCCTTTCGATCGAACTGGAGAGAGACTTTGTCACGCCTTGAATACTGCGGCCGTGTCGTAAAGCATAAAATCTTATTTAGTTGCTCGAGGTGAATAATTTGATGTATGTATTTGCAAAAATGTGTAGCTATATTTTGCGGTAACGTTAGGTTCTAATCACCACTGGAGGATTGTGACAATCCACACAGATTGTATATTTATGATAGATAAATAATAATAAATATATACAACAAATATTGTTATAAAATATTCTATAATTTTTTTCCGTTACCTCAGGTATACAATTCTACGAATTCGAAATAAATTAGCTCTGCACGTGAGTGTAGTGCCAGGCCCTTAGCTAGTTTAAATATTTACAAGTTTAAATATTCATTAAAAGAACAGCTACTCATTAGCAACATGTGCCTAATTAGATAAATCCGTAAAATTTAATTAAACCAATTTAGAATACAAATTCAGAATGTAGTATTTTTGAGCACGTTCGAACTAAATAAATCTCTCAAATAGGAAATCCTGGTTGGTATACTATCAAAACAAAATTCTTCTATTAATTAGTATTAGCTTCTAAATGTGATAATAAATATTTAATTGACGCACGAAAAATTAAAAAGACAACAGTCCCGCGACAAACCGACTTTTTTAACGCCACCAGACCGTTAAATGAACACGCTAATTAAAACAACGACATTGGCAACCTTAACATACACATTTTTCTTTGCTGATATACCTTATAGTTTTTTATATTTTTTTTTATATTGACTTGTTCAAATATTTTATTTATTTATTATTAAAATTAAAAAACAAAAATTAAAGCCAATGTATTACCTTAGAGGCCTCTAAATAGGACCTACCTACATATATGAAAGGAATCATCTACAAATTATTAGTTATACTAACGATAAGAATTAAACACCACAAAATGTACTAAAACTAAAAATATATGAAGTTAACAATATTATAAAAAAAAACAAGTAAGAATATACTAAACACAATTTTCAGCACCTTCTTCCATCTGCTTCCACGACTTTTTATTGCACACCACGAAATGATCTAGTCAGTGCATCAATGCTCCAATATGATATTCAGTAATCCCCTCTATAACATGGTACTCTTATAACTCGTTTTCATATTACATACTTAGGTACAGAGCCCCATATAGGATATAGATCGTGATATTTGTTCATTTTAATACCGCAATTGTCGCTAGTGTGAATTATCTTTTCCATAACAAATGAGATAATTTACACTAGCGCACCTAGCGTAAATGATGGCGAAGTTGATGTTTAGTACAAGTGCTAAACATGATCTATTATAGGACTAACATACGACAAAATAAAGCGAAAATAAGCAAAATATACTGAGTTTAGAATTTGTTCCGAAATAGCAAAATATATTTTTTTAAACACTCCAGCAAGACCAGAAAGCTTCTTAATCATAAAGTCAACATGGGGAGCCCAACTAAATTTGTAACCTAAAATAAGTCCAAGTTATTTGGCTTCTAGGACACGATTAATTAACACTCCATCATGATTCATGACCAAGGTAATCAAATATACCTTTACCTTCCATCGAACTGTTTTTCAAACAGAAGATCAGGAATATAGTTTTGTTGGCATTCATTGTGAGTTTATTTTTCATCATCCATTTACGGATTTCCTTAAGACCTTCCTCCATCGCTGTTTTCAAACTAGAGTAAGAAACTTCACCATAAATCACTGCCGCATCATCAGCCAATAGTTGAAGTATACCATGTAAGTCTAGCTCAAAAATATCATTAATAAATATAATGAAGAGTAATGGCTCCAAAATGGAACCTTGGTGAACTCCAGTGCCTATCATTATTCGCAGATCCAATCTGCGTAAATTGCCTTCTGTTCGTAAGATATAGATCATGTTTAGCACTTGTACTAAGTATCAACTTCGCCATCATTTACGCTAGGTGCGCTAGTGTAAATTACCTCATTTGTTATGGAAAAGATAATTCACACTAGCGACAATTGCGGTACTAAAATGAACAAATATCACGATCTATAGATTGTGAAATTAGTTCAAACAACTTTCGCTAGTTTCGCTAGTCAGTGTACAAAAACGTTTGTTTACGTTTTTTTTATATGGAGTTTTAGTAAAAACAGCTGTATTAAAATTGAGATAAATTGAATAAAAAGTGCCATAATATGAAGTTTAAAGTAATAATAATAATTAACAATAGATTAATACATGTATTTTGAAAAGATAATAATCCATAACCCTTTAATATCCAGGAAAACGATAAGTTAATACAGTTAATTTTGACATTTTTATAGCTGATTTATCAGCAAAACTTATTATTGAATTTATATTTTTCGATGCAATTAACCAGCATTCTGTTTATTTTATATTTTTAAATACAAAATGTTGTTCAAATCTCATATTTTGCTAGCTAATAAGTTTCCAAAACAACGGACATAACCTCATTAAATACCTGAAATTGCTTCATTTTTATTTGTAATTTTCGTGAATGTTAAAGGGTCAACGGATTATTAAATTTAAATAAAATATGTTGAATAGTATTTCAAAGTTTTATTATAACCATCAACGTTTCTTTAAGATAGTTTTAATTAACAATTTTGCGATTTAATTGGACATGTTTTTACCGAAAGTCCATATAAAAAAAATGTAAACAAACAATTTTGTACACGGACTAGCGCCTCTTGCGATAATGTATGCGAATCAGTTGTACTAAAACACGATCTATAGATCGTGATATTTGTTCATTTTAGTACCGCAATTGTCGCTAGTCTGAATTATCTTTTCCATAACAAATGAGGTAATTTACACTAGCGCACCTAGCGTAAATGATGGCGAAGTTGATGTTTAGTACAAGTGCTAAACATGATCTATAGATCATGTTTAGCACTTGTACTAGACATCAACTTCGCCACCATTTACGCTAGGTGCGCTAGTGTAAATTATCTCATTTGTTATGGAAAAGATAATTCTCACTAGCGACAATTGCGGTACTAAAATGAACAAATATCACGATCTATAGGTTTCGCGCCCGACCCTTCACACCAATTTAACACTATTGTAAGGAAAAGTCGGCCACCTTGCGGTTTGATTTATAATTATGTAACCAGACTGTTATTATGTTCTTGTTACTGTATTTAGGTATGCAGGTGTGTAGGGAAAATATAGAAAAGAGAACATTGTGATGTGATCGTCGATTTGGAGAAGACGCATATTTTTTTTTATTGTTCCTTATTGATAATAATTAATAACTATTGAGTTGTAAAAAATATAAAATGTATATGGTTTTGGTTTAGTGAATAAATATTAAAATGTTTGAATTTAAAAAATAAATATAGTGCAAAGTGTTTTATTAAACCATTTTGGAACCCTCTTACACTATCAAATGTTTTTTTTGATGTCAATTAAAAGAACTGCAGTTTTCTTCTTAGATTCAATATTGCTATAAAGTTATTCAACTAAATTCAAACAAGCTGAAAGCGTTGAAGACTCCCTCTGAAAACCATACTGATATTGTAAGCAAAAAATTTAATATCAGTTATATGTTGTTCTAATCTCGACTTTAAAACCTGTTCAAGATTTTAGACAACACCGGGAGGACAAAGATATGGGTCTGTAATGACCGGGTACATTCTTAGCCCCTTCTTTTTTATAAATAGGAATAACTCGAGCTACTTTTAGTTCGTCAGGAAAAACCTGACTAAAGGGATTCATTAATAAGATGCTTAATGATCGGAGCCAGTTCCGCCATCATTGACTTAATCAATTTCGAGGTTACCTTAACATGACCCGGTGTGCAGCAGAATTTTTAAGACAAAGAATCAAGAGAGAAATTTCCTCATCCGAACAAGGCTCAAAAACAAAAATTTCCCTCACATTTGATTTGAAAATGTATTTGTGTTGACTTTATCAACAGAATCCAAGTTACATTGGCCATTTAAGTCTTTACCTACAGGGCCCGTATTCTTGAAATTCGATCAAACAAAGTCGCCGGTGACCGGTGAGTTTCTTGTTAAATACGTCATTTCAGTCGAAAATTTAAATTATTTTATGCCTTATACGTATGCGCGGCATTTTTGCCTGTAGCAACGCGCGCATTTCCGCACCCAAAACACATGTGCCGCTTATAACTGCGTATTTTTTGACGTTTATTTTACATGTATAAATTTTAATATACAATTTTTCTAAATAAATTTTATCGTATTTTATCACAAACAAAATAATTTATATCTGCATTTTGGCAATTGTCGGCAAACGTTTTTTTTCAGTCAACAAAATCGAAAAAACGGCCCAATGACAAAAAAAACGTTTAACGCATCAGCTTTATCTTTATATGTTATATACGTTGTGCCTTTATAAATGATACATTGAATTGTATTTATTTATTTTATAGAATTAAATTATTGGGCGCTTAATTAAAATATGTCTAATATGTAATTCCTGTAGTCTAGATAATAGTCGTGTTCCAGTCGACCACTTCAAGTACTTATGAGTAGTTAGGTTTGTGTCTTTGCTTAAATTTAACGACTCGTAACTGCTCTTGCATTTCATGTCAAAAAATGTTATTTTATAGGCCTATTTTATTTGCCAAATTCAAAATTGGTATTCATTTCGGAATCGCGTCCCTGCTAAAAAATACTATTGGATTTTTGAAAACCAAGTACACAGTGGGTATTCACGAATACCAAAATGGTATTGGATACAAACAATTTTTTTGCAAATGGTCAAATAAAATGCGCCTTATACCAATTTGAATATTAGCGAAGAAACAAACCGCGGTTCGAAACTAAAAAAAAAGTTATGGTTGAATTGGAAAATTTGGTATGTATGTACTAAAAAAGTATTTTTTGTTTTTTATTTTACAAAAATATCTCCTTGGAAAAATTAAGAAGATTGCATTTTAAATTTATATCCGATGAGATTAAATAAAAATGATAACCTCATTACCTACATAACAATTAAATTGTATTGCCCATATTGTATAACTACTTTTAGTGGTAAATCTTTTTGAGGTAGGTCATTAACAAATTTTCTTTGTTTTTTTATGTTGCTTAACTTGCTTATAACCACAACGTATACAAACAATAATCTTGAAGAAAGAATCTTGAAATCAAGAACGCGCGCGCGTTCATATACTTTCTTTGCATGTTTATTATAAGTTTTGATTATAATTTACATATCTACAGTGTGTCACATTTCTGTGTGTAATCGTTAGTGGCAAGTTGGTTTGGGAAGGTTATTTAATCAATTCTGAATTTATGGGCTTGTGTTGATTATACAAACAATCTTAAGTCCTTTACTTAATTTTCAATTTATCTGTGGTTTGTTAACCATTACGCTCATATCAGGGTTCGCTAATAAATTGCACACGATTATATTACAGTCTCGAGAATTAAATTCAAGGTTGTGTGCGACAATGCGAAAATCATTGTTCTGTATAATTAAGGTGATCAAAATTCGGAAAATCGACAGCCATGCTTTTGTCATGCGAAGGAACACGGAAGGATACTATTTGCTGAACTATTAAACTGTTTAGATCGAATAAGTGGTGGCTAAAATAATTTCTGGGGTTTAGAACACTATGCGTGCAATCAATTCCTACATTTTAGGTCAAATATTTACAAACTATGTTTGCAGCGTATGATAGCTAATAGGCTAATCTGCGAACAGATTGTAAATATTCGACCTAGTTTCGGAGCTATGCCGATTCTGCCGAGCGTGTGCATAGTTCATGCTATATCAGGATTTGCTAACAGATTGTAAATATTCAACCTATACGTCAAAATGTTGACAACTGAAAAATTGGTTTTCGAGTTTAAATTCCTAAAATTATCGTTGACTTATCGATTATTATAGAAATTTCAATTCCTAATTTGAGATTAAGAGTGGACTCTATACAATTTTAATTTGTTGCGTATCTCGCGGAACTTGCATATCAAATATTATAGCTGCATACGAGTAAATCCTTTCTTTTCAAGAGAACAAGATTATTTGATTTTATTTGCTTAGTATGTTGCTAATCCTTTTTAATGATTTGACATGATCAGCTTACCTTCCATGTTCAAAGGCCAAAGCAACAAATTTTAAAGAAAATTGTGCAATATATGTCCCTATAGGTATCTTACATAAATTCTTAGTCAGAAAATTAGAGATAGGGAAAAAAATCATTTAAGTTAATTTTGTAGCATTTTTTCAGTATTTTATTTAATTAAAAAAAGTAAATTTAGTACTCCTTTTAAAGGTGATTACAAACAATAAGAAATAAATTCAAAAAATCAAATAAAACCTGGTCACAAAATTAGGGACAGACGAATATTAAAAGAGAACACTGGCTTATAGGCTCCCTGGCTTCTTTAAAGGCCAGTGTGTGTTGTTGTCCTTCCACAGATGCTTAATTGGATTGAGATCAGTAACATCCATTTTGGGGGATATCACCCAAGAAGATGTTTTGGGTCCATAACCTTTTATCCAATATAAAGGCCCTACACCACTATATAAGAGGCTTGCCGAAAGCATAATATTCCTTTCCTATATATTGTGGAGGAAATGTTTTGTTTTTTTGACCTAAGTACATACATACTGTTTACCATCGCGACTAGCTATGTTAATTTTTGGTTCGCTGCTCCACTAAATATTTCGCCATTTTTTAACCATTATTCCAATTTCAATCAGCATAGGGTGGTTAAAAAGCACGAAAAAGTTCTAAAACCCAGAACATTTCAACTTAAAAACCAGGACAGTTTTTAAGTCTCGAAATATGTTATGGTAAAATTGGTTAGGTGGCGACGATCATCCACTGATCATAAAACAGATGTGTGGTGAAATCTTTTCTAGAAAAGCTTCAAACCTGCTTCCTTGTTTCATCATCTTTTAGATAAGTTGCAACTAATTCATTGATCTTCAAATATGTTGGTTAAGTCAGATACCAAATTTTAATGTAATTGATGTATAATCGCAGAAGTTCCATTTGGGACAAACAACAAACTAATATTGGGGGCATTAGTAATGATTCTTTGGTATATAAATACGATACAAACTATAAATCAAAAATTAGATTTGCCAAAAAAAAAATATTTTTTTTTTCGTCCCATGCCTTTACTGTATTCCCAGCACCAAATGGAACATGCACGTTAGTCAACGGGTAAAATGTTATACCTAAGTTATTAAGCAAATTCTTTAAATAGTGCCTAATATAAAATCGAACTATTGACTTTCTGGAAAATTTTTAAATTAAGCCATGGCTCAAATTCAAGAAATATTACGCAGAACACTGCCAATGATGTTTTGGTTGATGTAAATCAAAAATTAGATCCTATAAATAGTCTCTAATACAAAACCTATTATTTCATGTCCTGAAGAATTTTTCAGCTAGAAGGCTGGACTTGGATCATAATTGAATTGGATTGATTGTTGAAAGTATTATTTTTGTCATTGCCACTAATAAATTTAGCGATCTGAATGAATATTATCTAAAAGTCATAACACTGTAAGACATTTTCCTTGACGCCCGAGGAAGTTTAAAAAAAAGAACATGTCCAGAGAAACCAGGGCGCCCGGTCATACTAAACCAGCATGGTCTTTTGCAAATCGAATTCTTGCCCTAACATACTTTTTGCTTAATATTGGTTCTGTTCGAGATATTACACCATGAAAATTGCTCCCTACCAGTTTTCTATGAATTACCAGCATACTAATTTCAAGACGTAACTCTTTCTTAACATCAACAGATGTTTTAGAAGGGTTCATTTTGACGATTTTTGATATGAGACGATCAGTCTGTGGCCCTATTTTATGCGTAATATTCCGCTTATTGTACAATTTTCCTCCTTTATGGCATTTGCAAACAAATTAGTGCTTGACCTATTCTTTAACTTGATTTTGACTTTGTAATGTTTCCAAATTAAATTGTATTTGTACTGAAAACCTTTTTCCACGATAACTTAAAGAATTTCTATGTTTCTGGCATACATTTACGATCAGGAGATAAATTGGGAGCGTACAATAATCTGTATTTATAAGAAATGATCAAGCATTAGTTAGTATTGGTACTATTGTTAATGGCTTATAACCCATTTATTTAAACTACATAATTTAATTCTGAATAGAAATATTTAAATTATAGTTGCAAAATTAAATATAAATGGTAAAAAATTGTATAAGCTTGACGCCGAAGACAAAAACTCAAAATTTAGCGCCCTTGAAAATTTGGCGCTCTGCGTAACCGCGCAGCTCATACACACCTCGAGCCGGCCCTGTTTTGACCTACGCACATGAATAATATGGACTGTATGATTTTTAAATAAAATGGTGGTTTTGAATAGATTACATAAAACACACACAACTCGGGTATTCCAATAAAATTGATCTTTGTTTCTCGATGGCCCGTGAGATAAGAAACCGAATTATTCTTTATTTATTTTCGTTGACATAAGTATTGGTTATAACAAAGCTGAGCTTTTAAGCTCTTATAAATGATGCTAATAACAAAATGTACTAACAACGTCATTTCTTAAGCGCACGCAACCAAATATATTAAATCTATTACAATTTTGGTTTGCGTTAAATGCACATTATGACACATAGGTACTAATTACTGGATAATGTTGTTTACATTTGATGTTTATAAATTAACCCCCTGACGTTAAGATTCCTAAGACTGTCTCAGCTAAGACATTTTTTGGGAAGACTTTTTATTTAAGACTAAAGCGCTTTACCCACCGAAAAACGAAAAGAAAAATTGAATTTAATTTTTTCGACATAATTCTAAAATTATTGCTTTATCTTCGTTAAAATCTTCTGGTTGTTGACCGAATGTACCAGACAATACTATTTTCAACTTAAAAAATTCAAAAAAACTTTTAATTGGCTGAGAAAATGAGAATTTAATTTTTTTTGTCCGAAAAAATGACTTAGAACCGAAAAAAAATAATTTTCATTTTCTCAGCCAATTAAAATTTTTTTTGAATTTTTTAAATTGAAAATAGTATTGTCTGGTATATTCGGTAAAGATCCAGCAAATTTTAACGAAAACAAACCAATCATTATAGAATTAAGCTCAGTATGCAGCTCGAGCTAAGGGCTAGTACACAGATCGATTTCGTGCGAAATCTTCATAAGATTTTACCAAAGTGAAATCAGAAACGAAAAATTTCGTTTCTGTTTCGTTTGAGAAGTACTCAGTTCCACAGCGAAAAACCTAGGTTATTTCAATGCATCAGAGATGGCGCGCTTAAAGTCTCCAAATATTTTCAAGCGAAATTAATGCAGCAATCCATTATTTTCACGTGAAATTTTGACATTTGTGTTTTTATATCGAGAGTTTATTTTATAAAGCTGTCATGAAGTGTTTAATCACTTTAAAAAAACTCAAGAGCATAAAAAACACTTGATGAATACTTGAACAGCTTCATAAAATACACTAAAATTATGTCAAAAAAAAAAATCTCTATGATGTGAATAGCATCAAATGCCACACCAATAAAATTTATATCCTCTTCGTCACTGGAATCCATCATTTTGTATACTTTTTATAAACTGTTTAGCAATTTTGAACAATTAGCCATTTGCCCAATATCGATTTTAGTTCATTTGTCCCCTCGCTTGGGCAGCGCTGACTACTTTTTTTTTTTTTTACATGCAAAAACAAGTAAAATCATGTTTACAAATACAAGTTTCTTGTCTAAATTAGTGGTTGTCTCCCTACTTTTTTTTTATGATTAATAAAATTCAATATGTTGTGATTAATAATAAATAACAAATTTTAAAATTAATTTAGTCGAAATTAATAATTTAATGAAACATTCAAGACACATTTTGACCATAAAAAACTACATATGAAATATTTTAGCCGCCAGTCAGCAAGCGTTGCAATTATATTTGGGAAAGTCACTAATTCTTTAGAAGTATCAGAAAGTAATAAACTAAAACAAACTTCATTCAAAAACAAACGAATAAAAGCCAAACAAAATCAACAAAATTTATCCCTACACAAATTTTTAGCTTGACGATTTATCTGTAATTAAATGGAGACTTGTTGAGACCGCGCTAAAATGTATCGTAGCTCGAGCTGCATACTGAGTTTTAAGCTTTTACCGCGGCCTCCACAAGTCTCCATTTAATTACAGATAAATCGTCAAACTAATAATTTGTGTAGAGATAAATTTTGTTGATTTTGTTTGACTTTTATTCGTTTGTTTTTTAATGAAGTTTCTGTCCAAATAAACCTCTTAATACTCGACTTCGTAATGTTGATCGGTCATTTTGATTCCGTCTTCTTTATGTAAAAATAAATTAATTTTATTTCGTGGCTACTTCGATTATAAAATGAATCAAAATTCAACACCGTCAAGGTTGATTTAAGGCTGATTTACATATGCGACGTGCGACGTGTGACAAGTGGAAATAAACGTGATGCTTTTTTGACAACAATTTACATTTGCGCCGAGCTCCGCCACGCACACTTTATAAAATTTTTTATATTTTAATTTTTGTTTTTCAAAAAAGGTTCGTCAAAGCCCATGATTCTATAAATCCCAGGTAAGCTCGATTTTTCAAAACACGTGTTTGTGACGTCATGCAATTCTTTTTTAATTTTCGTTTTTTTATTTGTTGTTGTAATTTATATACGTATTGAGAATTGAGTGACATCAAAAAAAAAAGATGGCCATTTGTTTACATATTTCGAGCTAACCTTTTGTTTTATTGAATCATGGTCAAAGCCTACTATTTCGTTTTATACATACAAAAAATATGTATGTGTTTGTGCGACCGTGACGGAAAAGATAAAATTAAACCATCTCTCGACGTGTGGCATGTGTCGTGTGACGAATGTCAAAATATTCGTCTCTGATTGGCTAGAAGCTCCCGTCACACGTCGCATATGTAAATCAACCTTCAAAATTTATCTTCAAAATATTGTCCTTGTGAGATAAATTGCGGCTAAAATGTTTGGAGAATTTATAGTGGCGCAATCTAGATTTGAATGAAACAACTGATATTTTTTCAAATTTTTCACGCAAAGGTGCATACCGCTCAGCGAAATTGTCAGCTAAAAAAAAATTATTTTATTTAGCTAGCTAAATTTTACGCCAAATTTGTATGGAAAATATATCTTAGCTCGAGCTGCATACTGAGCTTAATATCGAAGAAATTAAATTCGATTTTCTTTTCGTTTTTCAGTGGGTAAAGCACTTTAATATTATATGTTGTACTTGT
This sequence comes from Tipula helvola, assembly GCA_963556165.1. NCBI lineage: Eukaryota > Metazoa > Arthropoda > Insecta > Diptera > Tipulidae > Tipula > Tipula helvola. The sequence continues at coordinate 123,949,580 of OY744483.1, forward strand.
ATTCTGATCAAAGCAGTCTTAATTTTTTGGTTTCAAATTCTCCAAAATGTTTGTAAACCTGTCAAATACCAATGTTTTCGTTTTATTCATTAGTTTTTCAGCTTTAATTCATATTTTGAGATATTTTCACTATTGGAAAATAGATAAACAAACACATTTGAGTGTATTTATGCGGATACACAAAAATTATAACGGCACTATCTTGTAAAAGCGACATCACTTTGTTGCAAGAGTAATGTCAAATTAAGACTATTAAGACCACCAAAATTGTCGGTCTTACATAAGACTATTTCCTAAGACCAATGACAACCAGCTGCTTTACATTCAAGACATTCGAGGTCTGCAAAAAAGTTGAAACATAACATTATGAAAAACAGCAAAGACAAAAAGAGAAAAAAAAATCATCTGCTTAAAAAGTCAATTGAAACCCAAGAAATAAACCCAAAAGTCATCATCTGCTTTTTTTGCAGATGTCGAGTTTCATCTTTTTTCTGTAAAATCGTCGATGCGTGAATAAATAACTATAATAAGGTTACATAAACAAGAAAACTAATCATTTGTATTGGTTTATGACATTTTTTGGTTAAATTTATTTTTTAATTTGTAAAGAAAACGAATTTTTGATTTGACATCTGCATTAGCGAAAATTTTGAATGTAAATCAATCTAAAGACTACCAGTAGAATACGAAATGGGTTTTAACGAAGGCAAAAGTCTTAACCAACAAAAATAGTCAAAATGAATAGTCAAATTCGATAAACGTGTTATATCTAGAAATGGTCCTCTTCATTGGTCTAGGCCAACAAGCCGGCGTCGTTAGAGGAGCTCAGAGCCAATATTGAACGAGAAATAACGGGCGTTTCCGTCGAAATTGGCCGAGTCATCGAAAATTGGGTTCAACGAATCAACACATGCAAACGTTTCCGTGGTGGACATATGAACGATGTCGAATTCCATACATAAATGTTTTGATTGTACTTTGAGCCAATAATAAAATTTTCGAGATATCTCAAATGGTTTGCGTTTTATTTAAAAAAAAAGTTGTCAAGTTCTTATCGGAGAACGTGATATATCTCACTGTACGTCTGTCTAAACACAAAATTATATTTCATGTACTTGTTTAAATTTAACTAAAGTATAAACACACACTACACCTCCCGTACAAGCCTCCCGTTGGTTAACTTTAAATATTGCATCATTATGAGCAGTTGTACAAATCTATATGGTCAATAAATTACTTTATAATCAATTGTAACCGTATCTCCATTTTGTGATACATATTAATGGCGAGTCGAGTAACATAACACGGCTCATACACAATTCTTCAATTAAACGTCTTGTTACTGTCGATAATGATGAGTCACAGTATAATCTCCTCAGACATGACACTTATGAATATTAGTTCACTCTCTGGTGAAATTGTATTTGCCTGTCGTGCCAGAGTATCAAGCATGATTCATTAGACTGTCGCAAATGATTTTTCTACTGGTTAAAGTGGGTAGGCACTGCCTTGCTTGAATATACATGTATATATATAAATTTATACAATAGGTATGACATTCAATGTTCTTTTGTACTAGTGTTGATAATTTACCTAAACCGGTGCATTACAAATTACAACCTTGCCTCAGTAATTGTACATGCATTCCGGATTTAAAACAAACCATCTTCTATTTTATTAAAATAGTTTTTCTCAAACCAGAATTAAATGCTAAAAACCAGTTCCCGTAATCGAACTTTTGTGAACCAACTGCTATATTGCAAATAACATCATTAACAAAACACGTTGATGCTGAACCCATACTAGACTTGCACAGATCCGCTATTTATTTTCATCTATGTGTTCATTAAATTCAACTTTAAAAAAAAAAAAAAAAATAAAAATAAAAAATAATTAATTAAGGATGTTCCAGACCGGCGACACCAAAACTATTTTGGAATTTTTTGATCGTAAACTAGTAAGCACAACTAAAAATCGTGATGGTCGTTAATATTACAAGGTCATCTCTTATCATAATCCATCTGATATCATCATTCGCAGCTAATTTATATACCGCATCTATATGTCAAAACTAGTTTATCTAACATTCACGCAGCAGCATAAAACATTTTTATTCAGGTAATAAACTTAATTAATTACAGCGGATCGAACTTAATTAAATTTATTATCGAATGTATCATGATACACGTGTATACTCAAGTTGGACAATAAAATTGGACAGCGTTAAAATAAACTGGATATGATGGATTGAATTCTAAAATACCATGAAGATTATAAGTTGCAACGTATTCAATTAGTATGTCTTGGTCGCTTGGATTTACGTCACTGTGCGTCATTACATTAAAATTTGCGCAAATTGTGTATCTTTACCTATAAACTGCCAACAGCAAAAAAAAAAAAAAACGGTATGATCGAAGGTGAAGATAATAAATGTTAAGTGTTTTTTTTGTGTGGTTTGGTTTTATTGTCATCTCTCATAAAAACAACAACTGTACGTTTAATATTTCTTCTCATTTTGATCAGATGGTCTCTTTAGTAGATTTATTATTGTATAAATAAAGATGATAATTAAAGATGATCGAGCGACCGCGGTCGAAACCAAATATGTATTAACAAAAAATTTTTGAAATAATTTAAACATGAATCATCAGACGAAAATGAGATTTTGTTGTAATCGGCTAGGTATATGAGACGACCTTGCTGGTTAATATATAGATTTATGTACATCGCGCCACATCAATATATGTTTTGCGGTGAAAGGGGATGACCATACAATAATTTTGTTAATTCGTGGTGTACCGTTTTTTTTGTTGACCACCTTGTCTTGGATTTTACGCTTGTCTGTGTATATCGGAATGTCAAACTATGTATGTGGTGACGTAGATTATTATAATTTACGAGATTAGCGGTCAAGGTGTAAATTAATTTATTTTAAATTTCTGGCATTTTGGAAAGGTAAGATTATTCGCTGAATTTATTAACACAACCTTTATGCGACGATCCATAGATTGATCAAGCGTTTTGACGGATGTTGTTGGTATCTTCAAACGGTTTAAATTGAATACTACAACAATAGCGCTTGACCTTTCAATTACGAATGTATGCATTTTACTTGTTTTTTAAATTAAAGGGGTGTGTGAAATTATTTGGTAATATATTAGTAAGATAAATTGGTCAGTTCAAACACAAATTAATAAACTAGTAAAAACTTGTTTCCGTCTCGTGATCGCAAACTATGCAGCATAAACCTTGATACTATAACAAGTTATAATGGTTGTGTTAGTATACATTTTATAATAAAAACAACTAGTTATTGTTAAATGTAACTTAATTGAAAAATCCTTTTCCTTATAGTAACAATAATTTTTATTAGCACTTCAGAAGATTGATTTCGAATAGCTCCATCGCCGGTTCTTTTTTACCAGATATTATTATTTAACAATTATATTTTATTAGGTAACAGTTAAGAATCGAACAAGGACATACCTGGAATCGATCTCCTAACGTTTTATTAAAAATCATTGTTCCTTTAGGGAATTTGACTGGAAAATACTATTGATGGATAAACCTCCAGACGAGATATTCAAATTTCCTGACAGGCCAAACCTCATTTAGTGTCTTACTCTCAAACCGAGGTTTTTGTGTAATATATTATTCATATGCCGTTATAGTTAGTATATATTTATATAAAAACCGGGGTTTCCCGGTCACACTTTTGAGACATAAATGCGATCCCATTTTGAGAATTATACTTGCATGTCCCATGATGATATTAAATTCTCACCGAATACTGCACCAAAGATGTCTTAACGAAAACTCATTTGCGGAGGAATCTGAATTATGCCATCTGAAATGCCCCATTAATTGATAATACAATTAATCAATCTTATTACCGCGAATCCTAAGAAGAGTTGACAACTCAGAAAAACAGAACTCTTAAAATGGTTCAATTGTAGAAGACTGTAAAATGATGAAAAATTACCAGCAATAAGTGGGACCTAAGTCTGATAAAATAAATTCTGATTTCTGTTCGGGAGGTATTGAAAACTTCCGTTATTACTGCTACAAACACCGTCAAATAGTATTTCTAGACGAGAAAGCATGAACAATGGATAGGCCGAAGTTATGAGAGTAGAACAATTCATGAATCACACAATTTCTTAACTAACCTTCAATTTATAGGAATTTGCGATTTCGTCAGTACATCTTCTTAGATTTCGAACACTTTCAAATCTTTTGCAAAAACAAAGCGGTTGTCCATATACAAGCCTGTCACTATCGCAGTTGAGCGAGTGTAACGACCTAACCACGCAAAATCGTTGACATTGGTAGGTACTATCTTATCACTACGATTATCATACATCTAGTACCAAAAAAGATAAGAAACTCATTTCGAATTATCGTTCAATCACTATTGTCTCTGCGAACAGAACTTATTGAAAATTTTCACTGAATAATGAGTCCTCCATCAGTCTGGTGAATCCTAAGTTATTACGCTTAATATTTCGAACGTATTTAATCGCACAAAGGGTGTTTGCGCTTCAGCACAAAGTAAAAGTTAATTAATGGTAATGAAATAAAAACCTCTTGTTCGTTCAAAAGTTCTATTGCGATTAAACGTTTATTTTATTTTATCTTCTTTCTTGACAGCGATTCATGCGTTCGGTTTCTTAATAATAGGAAAGTTCATCAATAGATGGCATTAGTTAACATAAAAGAGAAATAATATTTTTAGTAATACTATAGAACTACAGATGGCATTAATAATTATATAATTCAAATAATAATTCATTGTGGTGGTTCCTGTTGCCATTTCGATTAATTCCTTTAGCCAATTCCAATACAACTAGGCGGTACAACATGCTCTTTTCTTATACAAATTTTCATAATCAACATCCAGCATTCGCTCAAAGACACTGGGAAAACCTTAGGGAAAACTTCCATTAAAAAACTCTAAAGAAAACCAGCATCAGATGTGACTGCTTCTTTCTCCATTGGTAGTAAACATAATTGATTGATCGGGCATACTAATTTGCCTTTCTCCATCTGTACCTTGCATATTCTTGCTTTGTCATCTCGTCCAATAAACACTTCGATAATTCTGGACATCTCCATTGACTAGTTGGCGTTATTTTACTTTTTCAACATTGCCCTTCGCATGACCATTCAAGTCATTTCTCTTCAAATTCCCATCGCCCCTTTGATTTGACATCCAAAAATTTTGCGAGTTGGTCCAGTGTTGGCAGGCGGCCTTCACCATCCTGATTACGATATTGCTCTCATGCATCCATGTGTACTTAGGTAACCGTTGTTTTGCGTAATGGGTCCAAATTTGATCCCACAATTGCTCCGGCTTTGCAATAGTCTCCAGTTGTCTGATTGCACCATTTAAGGAGTTCAGTATCACCCGTAAAGGATCATGAGTTTCACGGTCCTGGTTTTTAACAGCATACATTCTTCCCAAGAAGCTATGGATGACATGATAATTGTCATTGTATGCTTTCATCATAATTTCCCATGCTGCTTCATAATTGTTACGCGTAAGTTGCCATGGACCCAATGTCAAAGCAGCCTTTCCTACACTCCTGTAAATAAAGCAGTTTGGTGACTGGGTCATAGCTCTTATCATGAACCTCAGCCAAGAACAAATCCCGAAATGCCGGCTATTAGGCTGGATTCCCGTTAAACTTCCCTATCCTAGGGAGCCCACTAGGTTCCATTCTTATTACCGCGGTTAATTGACCTCCGGAGTATTTATTTGCCGATGAACTACTACTTTGCCCAATACTAACTTGCTCCCTTACACCATCCTGAATCTTGACCATTGCAGACATAAATCTTCCTTCTAATTCAATGTACACACCGCTCGTGACCAATATGTTGCCTTGTCGATACCGCAGGTCTGCTTTCTCGAATAATTCGAAATGCCGTCTCAGTCTTTCTTGACGATTTCTTCGACTGCTTGGAATCTTTTCCTCATCAAACATTTCTCAATCTTCCGCGTACACTTCTGGAGATGCTTCATCACCCATTCTGCTACTGTATAGAATTAAACTCAATAAAAGATTAGGGTTAGCCAGCCCTTTTACTGGACTTCTTTACTCATAATTCCAAGTCAAAACATAATTCCAAGTTAACACAAAACAAATATTTAACCATTATAACTCAAATCATCGTGCGAAACATACAACACGAGAACAATATTCAACTTTTAAAACTCAAAACATCGTGCGCCTCCATACGACACGACTCATCATGCGCCTCCATACGAGGCGAGAACAATATTCCATTTTTAAAACTCAAAACATCGTGCGCCTCTATATGACACGACTCTTCGTGCGCCTCCATACGACATGAGAACAATATTCAATTTTTAAAACTCAAAACATCGTGCGCCTCCATACGACACGAGAACAACCCTTACAACTTATCCCCCCAAACCGCACGTGGATTCAATCCGGCAGAGCGATCAAGCATGTGTGGCCACACAATACTTCAGAATTACAATTAAGGAGTATGAAATAAATGACTAGAACAGTTACTTTACTAAGACCACTCAACCTTCATGGATCCCCGATTGGCAACGGTACGAATTTCTTCGGGCTTACAACCTTGCAACTAGACGATACCTATTTTTTCGTCTCATTTTTATCTTTCTCCACATTTCTTCTTTTTTTATTTACCTCAATATTTTCTTTACCGTTACCCACGTTTCAATTTTTATTCTTTATCGCATTATTTTCACACACTGTAACGCACCAAACTTGACCGTTTTCACAAAAAAAAATCGCCAAAATACTTCGCAATAATGCCCCTTGTTCCATACAATTAAAAAATCATCTTACCCTTTTCCTTTCTGATATCACTCTCAAAATTCTACAACAGCGCTCGCGTTTCCGCCGTGCCCAATACTCTTTTTCCTTTTTTATATGTCGCTACACGCGAATATACCGCGCCTTTTTCGTTTACAACTTTGCTTCGTACAAAATAATATCAATTTTATTAGACTTAGACTGTTATTAGACTGAATAATTATACTACAATATATTAAACTAAATACCACCGTTCCCCAATCTTTTCTCGGGTTTCTGGCACCATTGTTTGCGCTTCAGCACAAAGTACAATTAATTAAAAGTAACGAAATAAAATACCTCTTGTTCGTTCATAAGTTCTATTGCGATGCGATTAAACGTTTATTTTATCTTCTTTCTTGACAGCGATTCATGCGTTCGGTTTCTTAATAATAGGAAAGTTCATCAATAGATGGCATTAGTTAACATAAAAGAGAAATAATATTTTTAGTAATACTATAGAACTACAGATGGCATTAATAATTATATAATTCAAATAATGTCCGTTGGTTTATCTCCATTACGGTGGCCGTAACAAGGGGAGCTAATTTGTATTTACAATTCACTAGTTTTATGAATTTTTTTCTCTGTCATATCTAGGTGATATTTAATGGTGAAACCTCCACTCGCCAATCATTAGAGCTGGTGTCCCCTAAGGACCCGCCCTTTGCCTTGCCTCTTTATAATTTTCATAAGCCACCTACTCTTTCTTAACTTTGGCGTTTGTACAAACGCCTTGGCAAACGTAACCGACAACGCTTGCAACGGAAGATGTCATATCTGCTCTCTGCTCGAACACTTCGAAGCGAAATCGGAACTGTACCTGTCAAACACCTGAGATGGCTGCTGAAAAAGCTACAAGTTGCTGGTGCTGCGGTCAACAAATTTTGTGTGCGAGATAATAACCCGGACAACTTTTTGGATGAAAATATCTTGGGAATTTTCCGGATGAAGATGGGTTGACTATTATTTCAGCTGTGAAGTCGATTGTACCTCACATACTTGCGTGTTCCTATCTAAATGATGGCGTTTTTATTTGCAAATGTATAGCAACGATGAAGCCTTTAAATAGTTTTGTGTGGAGGTTGCAGGTTGCTAATATTAAGAATATTTAGATTTGTTGTTAGCTATCGGTTGGTGATCCTCTGAAACCCCTTATTATCCACACCTGAATATCTGGTCCACCGGCAGTGTGGTAACTATAAGAACATTCGTTTGATGAATCCAAATGCCTCAAACTTAATCGCCAATCCATTGTTGACCGGGTAGACCTCAAGACCTTCTAATTTATTACTGGCTCCGACCTCTTTCTTCAGTACGTTCTTGAGAGGATCTTGTTCAAGATCATCTTTGGACCCGTAACTTTTCTCTTCGTATATTTTTTTAAGACTTTTATCATGACTGCCATCCTTGATATCAAACAGATCAACTTGCACCTTAGCAAATCAGCTTCATTTGAATTAGGAAAGTTGCTTGCTATATCGCACACTTATCTTCTTGATGTTTCCGTTTGTGGACTTAATATGCTTTGCTTATCAATATCGTATCGAGTTTATCTTATTTTGAACTAGTTATAGCTTCAGTATATCTGCCGGCCGTATAACTCTTCCTCTTTCTGAGGAACTAACCAGAGTCCTAAGGAGGTGTAAGGATAAAGGTTGTGATGATAATGCACAACATACTATATGGGGTAGTACGAATGTTAACAATAGGGGTTCTGCTCTGCTCTGCTCAATTATTTAAGTACTGTTGAACTTGAAATATTAAATAAAGGCTGTGAACCCAATTAATTCATTCATTAGTTAATTCTTTGGCGTGAAGTGATTGATATCAGGTTGTGTTTGCTGTCTATTGTTAATTTAGTTTTAAATTGGAGGTTTACGAATGACATTCTCACCTCTGGTCATAGGTGCTTCTCTATTAACATTAACCTTTAAAGAACACTTGATCCTTTAACTAGTATTCGGTCGGCTAAAGACATTGAATTGCAAGCATCGGCGTTGTCAAAATTTGTCTTTGCCACTTTCGATAACTCTTGTCCACTTGCTACTAAGCAAAAGAATTAGAACAAACCCTTCTGGTGCTCTGACCTTAAAAGGTTAAGGGAAAAAACTAGAGAGTTGAAGAATAGATCTAAAACAACTTGAGATCCGCTCACAGAATATCTTGGAGAAACTTCTCTGAATTTAACAGTTTTTCTGCTGTAGCTAGACTTAATAAATCTGGCTAAAAATGATGTTTTTAGACTTGATGTCCTTCGTCTTTCTAATGGCAAGTTTACCACCTTGAAAAGAGAGAGACCGGTGGTGTTAACGCTGGACATATAAATCATTCAAACCCTCAAAATGACCTAAAAGGAAATCAACGTTTAGATTAAAAAACATTTATACTATTGTAAAATGTAATCTTTTACTTACATTATATTTAATTAATTATCTGCACTCACAGTCACACAATGCACACAAATAAAAATTAAAATTTTGACAGCTCGTTAGTAGTGTAAAAATGAATTAAAATTAGCTCAATTTATGTAGTGTACATGTAACTTTATAAAATTAGTTTTGCTAGTCGATAAGAGATGTCATTATTAGTTTTGCCATTTACAAATTATATAATGTAAAATAATTATAATAGATGTCTCCATAGGCAAATTTATAATTATTGGCGGTTTATAACCAGTTTGTAAAAAATCCAGAAAATTTTGTAAAGAAGTAGCGAAATAAAATTTATAATAAATTCAGAAATTAACGTGAAAGCATCGAGTTTTATCATTAAAAAATCTATTAAAAAGATATTCTAAGTGGATAAGTAGCGACAACAACAAGCAGAAATAAGGAGCTAAAATAATTCGAATTATTTCTTGGAGTGTCGAATAACAATTATCCGGACAAAACACGCTCAATTGATTGGAATGTTTGAAGGTATTAAACTGGCTGTGTATGAAGGAGAAAGGAAAATCCTAATATTTTCCGATTCCCCGAGTGGTTTATGTTTTTGCTAGAATGTGGAGGTGGAAGGGAAGGCAATATGTATGTTGATTTGATTTTTGAATGCGTTCGAGACTGTCAACGTGATGTGACCATACAATGTATCCCATCGCACATAGACAGATTGACGGGAATGAAAGAGCCGATATGTTAGCTAAAAAGTGTACATTTAATGACATAGTTCAGGAGTATGGATGGAAGGATGCAAGACACGACGGATGCAGCCGATTCAGATGTTGTACGTCATGGAAATTGTGATGTTACTATCTCGGATAACGGTGAGCAAAAAAAATGATGCACAACATCGGCTGTCATCTCGCTTGATTTGGTGTGGCATGATGTACGAGAATTGATTCGGAGGTAGTGTAGCTCGATGTAAAGTTATTAATTCGGAGTTAATGTATGTGATATTCAATTGTAGATGTCACTTGCATTGAGATGTGGGACGTACACTATTTAGCCCAAACATTATTACTGGTGCAGAAGTTGAGACAGTTTTGAAACCTTGGTTAAATATGACATATCCGATTGAAATTATGTTATAGTTATAAGACGAAATTGTTGATAAAAAACTAGGATACGTGTTGAAATGTGAGAAACAAGCTTGGCAAACATACAGTACCAGTTGCCAAAATACTGGATAAGCTCAAAACTTTGCATGTATAACTTAAATTGCTAAATCTCAAAGAAACGAAATATTTAATTTATATTGTTAAAATGGAATTTTTTGGGCGCATTCCAACCGATATATTTGCCCAATACTTCTCAATGTATAATACGAGCAATACGATAAATTTTCATGGCCATGTCACGTCACCCTAATTAAGCTTTCATTATTTGCCAAGCGCATACAATATATAGCCGGACAATATAGCAGTAAATGTACGATGTTTTTTTGTGTTTGGTCTGAAAAATTTATGTAAGACACATATTTTTCATAAAACAAAACAAAAAACAACAATAAAAAATCTACTTTGGAATTCGATGCAAATACTTAACGTATTTTTTATTTTTGGTTCGTATATATAGTATATACATATGTAGACTTTCACTTTCACGCGTGCCACAGCAATTCAAATTAGGAATTATTTAAATACCAAATTTGCTTTCGACACTTTGTTTTGATTATTATTAGCTGACGATTTAGCATTTTCGGCTTGCGCACTAGAAATTACATTTAGTGTAGTGCTTTGCGCTAATTTTTTATCGCCCGCATCTTATCTTCATATATAAAATTACAGTTCAATATTCTTCTACAAAAACATCGCACCAAAAAAACAACACAAAATCAAAATACAATTTTGGATCGACCCAAATTTACCCGGATTGTATTCGATAAATTTTCACATTATACTTAGTTAGCATTATTTTGATTTATTAAACTGCAAATAATATACGCGGTCGTCCTATAAATCTAAGAGGCTAATGCTAAAAAATTTCCATTCATCGTATACCTATATATAGTGACGTTATAAATTCCATTTGGTGTTTCGATACGAGTATTTAAATTTTATAACATATCGTTTTGTTATCATATTCCGGATATTCGACTTCTTTCTTACTTAATCTTCTAAGAAGAAAAAAAAACTAAAAACTAAAAATCATCTCACAAAAGAACCAAAGACCAAACAAACAACAATAAAATTATAATTTTTCATCACAAAAATTTTAATATCGCGTTTGGCGTCTCATAGACGGTGTCCAAAAGACGTCTCTAAAATTTTGTTTATGTTTACGGTTTGGTGAATTTTCTATCACATCGGACTCGAACTATTAAGATTTAATTAGAATGATCACATATGATCACAATGCATGGTATTGATTTATATATTTTATATGTTTTCGCTGTCGCCGTCTAATATTGACAGTTCAATCTGGTACAAGTCGCATTTAACAAAAATTATCAGTATTTTATATACATACATATATGTATAAACACACAGGTGAATGGTTTGTAACCGTTTATAGACTCTTAAATGTTTAATTAAATTTATACAATTTGGGTTCGTCAAATTTTTTCATAAACCCAAACTGAGTTGTTTTGATTGTCATTTCAAAGTTTATTAGCCTTATGATTTTGGCTCGTGTGAAGTGATGTGTAAGTACCTACTTAAAAAAAAAACTGTGCCGTTTAGCGATTGAACAGTTGCAGTTAGTATGGTCTTAATCGAAGATTGTGACAATACTTTTAATTTAGAAATTTATGTAGTGTTTTTTTGACATAAAACGTCTTACATGTCGAGATATAGAGGGCGTCGTCTTTGGATGCCGCAACGTTAGATTTTCGCCGAAATTCTGTCATCGCAAAAACCATTTGGTAGTGGTATACCATTTGGTAGTGGTATAATTGTGGCTCTTACGATATTCCAGCCAAGGAATTTGATTTAACATTTTACACTTTCACATATAATTAATTCTCAGAGTTTCTTTCAAAAATTTTCCAATCAATTCCTCCTGAATTAACAACATTGCAAAATACATTCGTGAACTGGATTTCACCTTCAACGTCTGTATCGAGTTCTCCTTGGCCTATTTTTAGTAATTTAGCCGCATATTTACTCGATTCTGTGTCATTAATTTTATTTACAACTGTTTTGCCCGGATAATTGATCTTCGACACTCCTCAAGAAATAATTAGAATTATTTTCAGCTCCTTATTTCTGCTTAATTGTTGTTGTCGCTCCTTATCCACTTACACAATTTTTTAATGATAACACTGATGCTTTCACGCTTAATTCTGATTTTATTATGAATTTGTAGCTACTTCTTTTACAAAATTTCCTAGATTTTAGAAAAACTGGCGATAAACCACGAATAATTATAAAAATTGCTTATGGAGACATCTATTATAATTATTTTATATTAAATAATTCAAAATAACAAAAATGATACTGACATCTCTTATCGACTAGCGAAACTAATATTATAAAGTTACATGTACATAAATTTAGCTAATTGAATTAATTCATTTTTACCCCACAGTACACATATATAAGGTAATATACTCAGCGGTTCTATTTTGGTTCACTTTCGCGCATCTGTCAAAAATAAACCAATATGGCGGAGAAAGTTACAAACTAATAATTACGATTATAGCGTTCTAGTGATTTAATCAATATTTGTGTATTTTTGTGAATTTTAAAGTGAATTTGAAATTAAATTTTCTTAATTTTTAATTATGAGGTGTGCAGTTTATGGTTGTAGTCAGTGTACTCCATATAAAACCGGAGAAATTGCAGATACTAAAATATCTTTTCGTGTATTTCCGAGTAACAAAATTGTTTGTAAACAATGGGTGCGTTTGTACCGCAGAAAAGACAAGATCAATACAAAAAATGCTCGAATTTGCTCGAAACATTTTAGATCGGATGATTTCATAACGCCAAACCCAGTGTATGCGCCCCGCTCATACACTGGGTTTGGCGTTCCCGCCCAGCTCAGTTTAAAAATTTCCCACTAGGTGGAATCCATGATACTCCAATCGTCAATTGACGATTGGAGCATCACGGATTCCACCTAGTGGACAAATTTTAAACTGAGGTACCTGATAATTTGACGTTCGAAATTATTGTAAACAATTCCAATTTTGATCTGTAAACACAATTTTTACTTACCGGATTGCTAATAATTGTAAATTATTCCAATTTCGGACTATAAAAACAATTTTTAACTACCGCATTGCTAAATTTTCTTTCGTCGCATTTGTGACAAATGTCATTTTATCAGGTCCATCATTTTAACTATTGTCCTCGAGAGGCGCTTTCTCTACTTTTACAATCGTCAATAAGATAAGTAAAAGTTTACAATAATATAAATGTAATAAAAATTTCTTAATTCTAATTATTGATATCCTGTTAGGTTATCTTGAAAATTTGGATGCTGTATATGTCCAGCATTAATAACAACCATTTTTATGCATCGAATCTAAAATTTTCATTTGCTCACTCACTATCAATACGATCGACCCTAGGTTTTCCAAAAAATAAACTCAACCAAAAAAGTGAAGTTATTCTTGGACCAATAATTTAAAACAAACTTAAGTAGTGAAATCGTGGTTTTTGTGTGTGTGTGTGAATGTGAAGTATGAAATGGGTCCAACATCATCTAGGTTTTAGCGCTTGATTTCGATTCATGATTAAGAGCAATAAGCTGAATCAAAATAAGCGAAGTTCTTAAACAAATCAAAATGGGCTAAATATATGACATCTATATTACTAACAGAGAACTTCATGTATGTGTGTCTGTGTTGAATGGGAGCCATAGCCGCTAAACCGATCATCATGAAAATTTTACCATTTATGATTTGCTTCCTCCGTTTCCTGCGGGTACCTCCCGAACAATAGTTCGTCAGTTTTTCGGGTTTTTAATAATAACTTGGACAAATTTTAGCCGTTTTGTATCATATTCGGTCCAGGCCAGTTTAATAATACCTCCAATAATTATGGATATACAAGTAATATGAATTAAGAAAAGCCTTCGAGTACCTCCCGGATGAAAGTTCATTTAAATCAATAATAAATAGCGCTGTACGTGGGAAATTAAAAAATTCCAAAAGTTCGGTTCTAATGAAGCAGCAATTCTTGACAATTGTTTGGGACTAATGAACATCCTGTCAAAACATTGCTTTTCGCTTAACTTTGCAGAAGAAAGAACTGTAAATAGTACTGATGAGTTTATCCGATGTTGCCAAAAGGCCCAAGTTAAATTATCTCCACTTGATAATTATCTTGGGTATTTAGAACATTTTATGACCAATCTGCCAGAAAGCAAACAATTTATGGAATGTATTCGATCGTACAATAGTTCATTTATTTTTGGAAGGAAACTGTCCGTATTGCGTTCGTTTATGCGGACAAATAGTTCATCGAATTCGAACAGTGTATCCCGAAGGAAATTAGCCAGAAAATTTGACCAGATATACGTGTTGGGCCCTAATGATGCAGTCTCCACTTGCAAAATCAATAAAAATGCTTCATGAAGTAAAACAAATAAAACAAAGCGTTGACCCAACTAAGATAGCATTACTACTAATTTATGATAGAGACAATGTCCAAAGGCGGTACAATGCTCTAACGTTTAACGAAATGGCCATAGCAAAGATGGAGAACCGCCGTTTCATCGGGTCATCCATTAACATGCTGATCAACCTTTAACTAACCAACATTTAAACGGATTGACGTTTGATATCCTTATTTAGATACCATATAACGTACCTGATTTTATTTCCGCCGGGTCAGGAAAGATGGAGCACACAAATTTGTCGCTTTAAAAAGAGCAAGGCGTAAAAGCTATCCCGGGTATCTATAAAGGAATATTTTTCTACGTTTGTCAGGTAGAGAGGAGTTTTCAAACGATAATCAAACGATCTTCAATGGATCCGAAACAATCAACCGGGATTGAGTGCAGGTGTTATGAAGCTTTAATGGAATATATAAATGTGATGCAGACTCTGAAAACAAGAAGGTTGGAAAATCTGTAATATTGCTATCTAGCTTTTAGGGTAGCTCCCGCAATATGAAACAGCATATTTATGGATTACCAGCCCGTAAAACAATTTTAGATATTATGACCATAAAAAGTCTGGAAATTGGCTGTACGACCATTAGAGACGAAATAAGTCAAATGTCGGTCAATTGTTCAGTCATTTGTTCGTCTAATCTTAGCCGGAAAATGGACGAAATTTAAAGACATTTTCGTCACAATAGATTCGTCTTCCATTTGATCGTTGCAATCGATGAACAAATGGTTGCCAAATTAGCTGTAGTCGAATCCGACTAGCAAATGAAGGTCAATATTGACAGCCAAATAATGTTTCTTAATGTGAGTCTTTTGTTAGTCTTCTTCGTTGCACCAATAAATAGGCGGAAAGGACTGCGATATGTCGGACTATTCCGGTGCACATTTATTAGTCACTCTATTGGGATTCAAATAGACGTTTCCGTTGTTTATTTAAATTTTTAGTTTTTTGTTACATTAAATATATTGTATATTTACCTAATTAATTATCGATACTTTACCAATCAAATAATTAAATATTCTGCCATTTTAAATAGAGACAATTTGTTGATATCGTCGTTTGGCAATGGTTTGTAAAAATTGCAATTTACGCACGGAATGATATAATACTAATTATTGCGTGAAGCCACTCGTTGGGCCTACAACGTTCGGCAATTGGTTAAATAATTCGAAAGTTCTCGAAGGAAATAAATACGTTAAAGGTCGGCTACGGTATTTATCCCATGATTATTATACTCTTTCATGCATTGAATATGAAATCACATTAAAAATTGTAATTTAAAGTATATAGTATTTCTAGATAACGATAAGGCAAAATATCAAATTTTAATAGCAAAACCAATTATTAAATCAACAAATAATTAAAAAAATTTGAAAAATTTATATTAGTAGTATATAATTATGTATATATAAATATAAAAAATTAAAAGACGAATAAATTATGATCAACAAAACTATTCATTTATTAATTTATTTATTAAAAGTTTTCATGAAATATTTAAATCATGTTACGAGTTCATGCTTACATATATATATATATTAGGGTGGAGTGAAAAAAAACAAAAATTAGGGGGGCCCCCCAAAAGTTACCTTTTAGTGCCAAAACCACCTAGTTAAAATATTTTTAAAATTCATTAATATTTACCGATGGTATTTTCCATTTAAAGTATGTTTTTTCAACTTATTGCAGATTTTTAACTTAAAGACCGACAAAAACCACTTCGAACCCTAATTTTTCGGACTCGCAGGACCCCAAAATCGATAAATTACCAATAATGTCAAGGTTCAACATTTTCATGATTTCTGTACTTTATTTTACTTACGCAAAAGAAAGTAAAAAGTGATTGGCCAAAATGTTGTTTCTTCTCCCTAAAAGTGGATAGTGGGCGTTTATCACAGGAGTGACATTCGAGACATTAGTAATTTCAATTATTAAACGGTATTCTATCGGTTTCTAAAGAATCATGTACTTCAGGATTTTTTGTATAATGAAAGTCTAGTTTAATTCGGCTAAAAACAAAAATTTCAATTGGAAAATACCACCGCTAAATTTTAATGAATTTTAAAAATATTTTAACCAGTCATTAACGACACTATAAAGTAACTTTCTGAAAGGCCCCCGTACCAAAATTGTAAAAAAAAAATTTTTTCACTCCACCCTAATATATATATATATATATATATATATATATATATATATATATATATATATATATATATATATATATATATATATATATATATATATATATATATATATATATATATATATATATATATATATATATATATATATATATATATATATATATATATATGGTACATATCATAAGGACATAACACGTATATAATATGTAAATATTGTGTTATATACAATATACACACCTATGTACATATATGATTACGTAAAATAATTATTCATACAAAAATATAAAAATTCAATTAATAATTTAAAGCTAATGACGAATTATGGCATTTTTAACCGGCAGTAATAGCTTTATTACTTTCTTTTACGTAAGTAAAATAAAGTATAGTAATCATGAAAATTTTCGACCTTGAGATTATTGAAGATTTATCTGTTTTGAGGTCCCCTGAGTCCGAAAAAGTGGGTTTCGAAATGATGTCTGTCTGTCAGTCCGTCTGTCTGTCCGTCTGTCTGTCCGTCTGTCTGTCTGTCAGTCTGTGTCCACTCTACAGCCCAGATGGCTTAACCAATCGAACTGAAACTTCAGATTTAAGCTTTTTGGATAAATTGGGAGGTCCCAGTGAATTTTACTTCAAATCGGTCCACCGGAAGTGGCCACTCCCTTGGGCCAGAAAATTTGTTTTGCAAATATCTTAAAAAGTATAAGGTTTACAAAAAATTACTAATACAAAATGTTTCCAAAAATCAAAAAAAAAATCAAAATAAACAAATTAAAAATTAAAAAAAATTAAAATTAAAAATTTAAAAAAAAAATTTAAAAAAAATTTAAAAATTTTATAAAAAAAAATTAAATATTGTTTTGCCAACACATAAATATATGTGTATATATAGCCTAATTATGCTAATTATAATTAATTTGCACACTACAGTGACATACTTCCGGTTTTTAATGCAAATATTACATAATTGAATGTGGATCATTTTTTCATGTTTCTTAACTTTTTTAACGACTTATTAGGGCTTGTAATACTTAAGTATATATATCGTTTTATAATTGCAAAAATATTTCGCAACTCCTGCCCCCCCCCCCCACACTTTTTTACAGGGAGTTACAGCAGTTCTTGCATTTGTCATTTTAATTATTGTGTGTATTAGCCCAATTATGCTAATTATAATTAATTTGCACACTTCAGTGACGTACTGTATGTTATAAAAATATTTAGCCTACATGTATGTTAAATTGCCAAATCGGTCAACCGGAAGTGGCCACTCTCGGCCCGAAAATGTGTTTTGCACATATTTTAAAAAGTATAAGATTTACAAAAAATCACTAATACAAATTCCAAAAAATTAAAAGAAAAAATTTAAATTCATAAATATCACCTTTTATTTCTTTTACGTGTGTACTAATGAGTTCAAAAAATTGAGTTTTGAAGTGGTGTCTGTTGGTATATACATATGACTGTCAATTTGTAGTCCAAATGGTTTAAGCAATCAAACTGCAACTTCATGTTTAAACTTTTTACATAAATTTTGGGGTCCCAGTTCCCAGCTCCCAGATTCCGTAAAACAGAAAATTTATTTTGCAAATATTTCAAAAATATACAATTTACAGAAAACATGAAATAATAAAAACAATCTTAATTAAGTTTGCGGGAAATTTGAATTATAAAAGTTTTTCAAAATTCGCTGTTCGTAAAAGAAAGTCGTGTGTTGGCCACACCTCCATTTTTTTGTCCGTATCTATAGCGCTCAGTAGCCCGTTTTAAAACGTCGACACAATTTTTTCGTAATTCGATTTTGCTTATTTCAGGAAATCCCAGTTCCTAAAAACGACAATTGATGGTAGTTTCAATTAAACTAATTAAATGATTCATGTCCGAAAATGTCTTTTTATTTTTTTCTAAAATAAGAAATTAATAATTAGTAAACTTGATCACTTATAATACAAAAAAAATCATAGTTATATACCTTTCTTAATATTGACTTCCCCTGTCCATGTAAACTTATGTAATGTTTCAGGTTCGATCAGCTTTTCGAGAATATTACGAATATTTTTATTTACTTTTCGTCCTTCTACATCCGATTTGAGAATAATTAGCTACAAATTCAATGGCATTAATTGAATGTTTACATTAAAATCAAACTTTTTTTTCATATACCATTTGATCGCTGAAGGTTCTGTCTATTAATCTGAAATTAAATTGCTCTACTTCATTTATACTAGAAAATGGAAATTTTGGTGACTTAAAAGAAGGATCTTTTTCAATTGAGTTAGTGGTATTTTTTCTCATGAAGGCTATTAGATCTGGTAAAAGATGAACAATTAGTTTAACAGTATTCTCCATTTCATGTATTCGGTTTTTTAACAACTTAATTTCGTCCGTTAATTCGGAGATAGTCTTTGTTAAAATACTGGAAACCGCTGGGTTAAAATCCTGAAGTAGTACGCCAGATTCTTCTTCGTCGTAATTTGGGATTATTGTTGCATTACACCTACGCAATTGGCCTTAAAAAAGACAGATTAATTTTAAATATTTTTTTTTGCATATTTTCTAAATTACCTAGATTGTCGTTGCCATTTAAGCTTTCATGGTTATCCTGATTGATATCTTGACTAAAAATTATGGTTTCTTGTTCGTAACTTATGCCTCGATTGTTTTCTATAATAATAGCATGGTTGTGTTGATTTTCAATTGGTATTGTTGCCGGCGAGTCCAAATCTGCATTTATAATGGTTGCATTCATATCCCCACCTTTTTGTAAATTCATATTAGCAATAGGTTGTATATTTTCTATAATGAAACTACCACGGTTTTGAATTTCTTCGAATTGGTTATTTAGATCCACACTTTTAAATTTTTGCTTTTTATGATGAGAAGCCGCTTCAGATTCTGAATTCGAGAATACCTCAAACATTCTTTTCCGTTTCTTGGCTTCAGTTAAGGTTTCTGGAAATAATTATCAATGAACATTAATGAAATTTTTAAATAAATAATAATTTATATTAATTATAAAATAATAACTGACCTATATTGTTTTGTAATAATTTATAAGGATATTTAAGCCAAGTTTCCGTAGGGGTTGCATGACTTCCCAACAGATGTCTAACGTTTTTCTTGTCCGGCCACAACACAGTTTTTCCATCTATCCAGGTTTTCGATACAATTGACACCTCTTTTTCATTATTTGTATCGCTCGTTTCGATAATCGCAAATATTTTTTATTTTAATATTACGTAGTTAGTAAATATTTAGTATGTAAATATGTAGTATGTACGAGTTCGTAAGCTATAATTTGAAAGCAAATAAGTAATATTGTGAAGCTAGAATTATAAATTTTGGGTATCGATTTAATTAATTTTAATATACAGTGGTGGCCATATTATTAAGGACACATCAATTCTGTTGGGGAAATGTTTGCTTTTGGCGACTTATGTATTTTACTAAACATTTTTATAGCCTAGCCATACGAAACTATTATTTGTTAAGGTGCATTCAAAATGCAAAATTTTACTTTGTACTAATTAATATTTGTACTAAAAGTAAAAATACATTTTTTTAACTAAATTAGAAATATCTTAAAAAAAACATTTCTAGCTGAGCTATGTACCTCAAAATTTTGAGTGGATGCATGTCCAACATTATTGACTCTACATTTCTTTCATTTGGAGTTTTCTGCTATCTAGGCTAGAAACAGCTCTCAGGGCATTAAATAAATTTAGATTAATATGAATAAAATTAGTACTTGTTGGTATACGTATTAATTAGTACTTATCGTATTTAGTAGACGAGCAAAAGTTATATTTTTAAGTGGAAAATTCATTAACTGTACTTAAAATGTAATTTTTATTTGTGTATTAAAAATCATAAAGGCTAAAATTACTTATTCTAATTAGTACTAATTTTATTCATATTAATCTAAATTTATTTAATGCCCTGAGAGCTGTTTCTAGCCTAGATAGTACAAAACTCCAAATGAAAGAAATGTAGAGTCAATAATGCTGAACGTTCATCCACTCAATATTTTTAGGTAGCTCAGCTAGAATTGTTCTTTTAAAGATATTTCTAATTTAGTTAAAAAAATGTATTTTTACTTTTAGTACAAATATTATTTAGTACAAAGTAAAACTTTGCATTTTGAATGCACCTTAACAAATACTAGTTTCGTATGGCTAGGCTATAAAAATGTTTAGTAAAATACATAAGTCGCCAAAAGCAAACATTTCCCCAACAGAATTGATGTGCCCTTAAAAATATGTCCACCACGTATGTTGTAGGTTTCACAGAAATTTACTCGTATAGTTTCGAATATTCATAAATGAATTAACGGAAAATATGCCCTATAATTCACATCTTAAGCCTCCATCGCAAACATTTTTTTGATTGGTACATCAATTTTCCAATATTTTGCAGTATCCATTACTAAATCAGATTCATATATGTCAAGCTTATCAGATGAAATTGGCAGGTGAAATAAATTTCGTTTTTTGGTTGCTTCTGATCCAAAAATATATAAACAATTTTCCTTTTTAATAGCATGGGCAAACTGAATAATATTTTTCAGTTAAAATCCAGCAGTCTCGCTTAAGGCATTGCCCCATGCAAAACGGAAAACCGGAATTTGAAACAGTCAAACCTAATTTTTGGCTAAGTTGCTTAACTTTGCAATATGAAAACTATTAGCAAATAGTTCTAATCTATAAGTTCCATCTTATTCTAAGAAAAATTTATTAAAATTGATTTAATTTCATTCAAAAAGCCTCAATTTTATGTTTTGCCGTCCGTCAAGCAAAAATCCGTCCGTCAAAATATAAAATTGGAGTTTTTTGAAAGAAATTAAATCAATTTTAATAAATTTTTTTACGAATAAGGTAGAACTTATAGATTCAAACTATTTTTTAATAATTTTCATGTTGAAAAACAAACAATTTAGTCAATAATTGAATTTGACGGTTTGAAATGCCGGTTTGCGGTTTGTGCATGGGGCAATGCCTTTACTACTATTTAATCAGAAATCCTTAAAAATAATTTCTTTGAAGATAGTTTTAGTATTCTCCCCTGTAATTATATTCCTTTGTCGCTTTAAAATTGGAAATACTTTGTCATTACAATATTTTGCTTCTGGTATTTCACTTAGTTCCATCAGCCGATTGTAGATCTGCGATAGTGGTTGACTATTTTTTCGTAATAATGATTTTATTTTAAACATAAAACTTTCGAATGTAAATGAAGTAAACATGTTAATGCTTCCATTCTGATCAACGTCTTCTGGGAAATGCGAAAGTGCATGCATATTAAAAACCAAATGATGTGCACCGTATAAACTCTTTACCCCATTAATAAATTCATTTAAAATAGTTTTACATAAGTTTATCAAATTTTTTGATAAATTATCAGTGGAGAGCAGCCGAATTGCTACATGTAACAACATAAAATGATTGTACTTGTCTTCTGATAAAATATTGCGTAATACAAAAGGTGAAGCATACAGTAAGAAACACCTATATTCTGTGCCTTTAAAATAAGACAATTGAGACAGGGGTTTCAATTTTCGTTGAAACTCACTCGATTGAAGGAGTGAAATAGAACTTAAACGACCAGAAATTCGTTCTATCTGGCTTGACAGCAAAAGAGACTCAGAAGTGCCAACCATCCACATACGCAAAAAATCTTTTGACTACTCCTAAGCAAACTACGTGAAGATAGTCGTACGGGAATTGGTCAACCATATTTATGGGAAGCTCTTCTAAAATGGAAATAGTATTGTGGTGGTTTTCATCAGATTTACTTCGGAATGAGTTATTCGTTCTCCTTGTTGCTTGATTTTCGGGAAAGGTCATCCGATTTTTAATGTGCTCTCCTTCTTGAGTACATCTATTGCATCCAAAATTGGGTGTATGTGACTTTATTCCCAAAACACTACTCCTTGCTGGTGTATCGCAAATAAAATTGTTTATTTTAATGTTAATTGGGCAAGTTTTATAACTAAAACTAGCACATATATCCTTTAATTCATCAACAAACGGTCGAAGAAACTCGTTAAATTCGTTAGGTTTTTTGAACCCATGATAAATTCCTACATCGAAAATTCGTTTGCTGATAGATGATTTGCCTAAAATTAGCCAAAAGCAACTATTCGAACTCCTGCTAATTGGCAGACCATCAATATTAAAATCGATGAATATATCCATTGGTAAGTTTTCTATGTTTGCCAAAAATCTGTCCAATGCAGCACGGACTCCAATGTGCGCATATCTTCCTGGATTTACATTTATAATTGTTTTGTGACTGGGTGTATTTAATACTGTTCGGCTATCTATTGGTAAGCGGGGATATCCATTTGATTTAAAAAATTGTAACATTTCATTTTAAGCTATCATTGTAATATTATGTTGTAATGCCCACGTTCTCAGAAACATTAATAACTCATTAGTGTTAATTTTTTCTGAGCCATCGGTATTATGTTCCACTTCATCATTTAGATTATAGCAATTATAATAATCATTAGCGTGGTCCAATAAAAACTCTTCAGCATTTTCTGTATTTAAATTTGATTCTCGATTGGATAGTAGCTGACAATTAGCATTTTCGAAGGTAGATCTTATGTTAGTATTAGGTTGAACTAGTTTGTTTTGTTGTGAGTCTATTTGAATCTTATTATTAGCAAGAATACTTCCTCGATTTATACGACGTTTAAGGGAATCACGTTTAAGCTCGAGAATATGTTTTCTATACCCCGGCATTTTTGAGAATATTTAATTATTTAAACTTTGATCTAAATGATAGGTAAAATGAAAATACAATAAAAAAATTAGGACACAAGGAAACTTAGCACATACATATACAGGTTGTTTTGTACTTGAGCGTAAATATTTTCAGAGGTGATCTCTTGATTAATTTTGATTAGTAAATAATGAAAATTTCCCCATCAGGAACAACTTTTTGCTTGAAATTAATCAAGAATAATTAAACTCAAAATATCTAAACTCAAAATATTTAAACTCAAGTACAAAACACCCTGTATTTTGAGGAACCGAATTATTTTCACGTGAATTAATTCCGCCGAAAAATACAATATATAACATAATTTCGTATCATGACAGAATTAGTAGAAATAGGCTCACTATGAAACGTTTGAATGTATGAACTAAGCGGTGACCGGAATTATTTTATCGTCAAAGGCAAAACGCGCTTGCTTTGGCTATAGTTTGTTTTTCGGCGAAATTAATTCAGAGAGTCATATATTTTATCTACAATAAATGTATATGTACAATAATTGAGCCAAAAATACAGGCAACACACGAGATGTTTATGTGACACGGTAGAATACTGCAAAAGTGGCTTACCTAAATAGTTTAGGTACCGTTTTAACCAGTTTTATTACATTTGAGTGTTACATTTGGATACACATTTCACATCACTTAACTTACGTAATAAATTAATAAATAAAAAATATAATATAATTATAGTTACCAATTACTGTAATATTGAACTAAACTTTAAATTTCACTTGAATAAATTGTGTTACGCACGAAAGATGATTTGCAACTAAACGTGGTTTACATTATTAGTGGGAAATGTCACGTTATTTTACAATTTTCGCCTCTTTTTTGTGTTCTTATTCGGATTCACGGACAAGTTCGTTTCTATTTCGGATTTGATATTTTCATTCATCATGGTCATTTTCGTCTCAATTTTGTATTTCATAATTTTATTTATGGCCAGTTACGGCTCTAATATGTTTCTGTTTTGCAAATTAAAGCCAATTCTGTCTGTTTTTTATTTTTATTCTATTTTTTATGATTTTGCTGTAGACATTTACGTCTCTAACAGATTTTTCGTCTCTTTTAAGGACGAAAATGTCGCGATGGACAAAAATTGTTTTACGGGCAGGATGCTACGGCAATTGTTAGAAAGTCTGGAAAGCCGGATCTTTTAGTCAGCATAACCTGCAATCCGAAAAGAAATCGTGGAAAACCGTTATTCACGACGATACCTAAAATAAAAATACAAAACATAACCAAAGAATCCTGATCAACATTACACAAAACTTATCTGAATGATTGTGATCAGCATTCGGCATCGGAATCCTTCATTATTACTGGATCAAATACCTGAAATAGAAAAAAGATCTAAATCTTATTGTGATTCTATTATATTGTATAAATAATTTTTAATTCAAACTTGTGGCGTTTTGCACGACATTTATTAGTATAACAAATTTGACAGCTAACAGAGTAACCCCGAATTATAGGCAGAGAAGAGTTGATTACTGGGGAAAATATTTCATTAGTCTACGTTTCGACAGCAAAGTTCGTTGTTATTTTAACAACGAGAAATTTTTTTTTGTATGGTTATGTGGGTATTTCGTTTGGATATGTATTTGAACTTTTTGACGTTTGATACAATTTTGCACCTGGTGAATGACACAAATTTAAGGTTGAATAGAATTGCTGCTTGAAAATTCTTGAGATTCGCACGAAGAAAGAGAGTTGTGTCAAGGACGTCATTTTCGACTATATTCTGAATTTATTAATTCAAAATTGATTAGAATACTTTAAAAATATACATCTATAATTAATATTTTATTTATAACTTTGAGCCGCCATTTTGGCATATATGCATTTGGCATCATCAGCCGCCATGTTGGCATTTTGTAATATTTTCGATCTAGGCATTTGGGTAATCACCACAAATTTTGGCGCGCAGTTCGCCAAAATACGATTTAATTATCACGAATCACATATTATCTGTTACAGATGCTCAATCCTAAAATTCCTTAAACCTGTTCAAAATGGACAAATAATATTCTACATGTCGTATATCAAAACATTCAATAAACGTCAAAATAAAAATGTGTTTACAATATAGGGTGGTTCAATAATTTCGTATGGGAAATTTTGTATTTTAGTACTAATGTAAAAATAACAACCAAAAAACATCTACCTAGGCATTAGTACTTTTTGGTTATTGTTTTGAATGTTTTTTTTATTTGTATGGGTTACAAATTTTGTGTCGATACACATTTTTTTGTGTATGTATACTATCCGTGTGAGAAGCGTTGCAAAAATAACAACGAACTTTGCTGTCGAAACGTACACTTAGCTTTCAGATTTTCTACTAATAGCTGATTTACATTTAATAATTTGTTCTTTTCTAAGAGACCAAAGATGTACGACCAAAAGGATTATTCAATACTATTTAGTCTTGGTTTCGACCGCAAAGTTCGTTGTTATTTTAACAACGGGAAATATTATTTTTTTGCGGTTGTATCGATGTTTCTTTTGTAAATGGATTTGTAATGCAATTACAATTGTAATTGTATTAAACCTCAAAACTTATAAATACATATACAAATGAAATACCGACACAATCGTAAAAATAAAAAAATTTCCCGTTGTTAAAATAACAACGAACTTTGCGGTCGAAACCAAGACTTAATTTACTGCAACACACAACTTTTTTTAGTGAAAAAGGACGAAAAAACCTGAAAAACATGAACAGGGGTGGGATGTTTTAACATCACTTTCGATTCGAATTCGATAGATTTTTTGTCTTATGGATGGCACCGTGGCTGTATAACCGGAATGGTCATTTCCTCTTTATGGTCGGGATAGGCGGTATTGTAGTCGCGCATATGTGTGTCACTGCTATGAGGTCGAGCGCACTTATGATTGGCGATGATACCAAGAAATCCACTGCGTAGCGTGATGCTGCTCCGTTCTTTAGGTTTAATCTGACTCCATAGATTTAATCGGACGCGTTGTGACGATTAGTAAGCTCCGTTGCTTTGATTATTAAGCAATCGTACAAACGGCTAAGCGTTATATATATAAAAACTTGTGGCTTACGTAGATGCCGATAAACGTTTATATGTGAACGCGTATTTCACCAATTTTCCCAACATAAATAATCACAGGCACGTTATTTTATTATTGACAAACTTTATTAATAATTACATTTATTTCACATACATTATTTTAATAAAATTAATTAATTTAAAATTACAAAAGTTATTTTTTGTAATGCAATTAATGCAAAAAATGCGCTTGCCCAAAATGGTGTTTTATTTTTTATTCCTTCTCTGTCGAGAGTTTACAAAGCTAATCTTTTATATCTGTTTTTATAAAAGTGAACAAAACTGAATAGGAAAAATGTACTAAAATAAAATTACCCTATGAAGTAGTTTTCTGTATTTTGACATTTTACCCTTTGAGCAACCGAATTCGGAATTCGGTACGCTACAGTCTCTTGTTTCAAGAATAAAATTTTTCTCTATTTCGTTTTTCAATTATGCTCTTTTTCTTGCTATCTCAGCTTGCTCGAATAAAACAACATTCTATTTCTACTTATACTCATGATTATTTATCACTCAAATTTTTGTTTAGTGATACTTTATCGATTTGAAGGAAAAGAAAAGTACGCAACAAAAAGAGATCGCAATAGAAAAAGCGTAATCAAAAAGTGAAATAGAGTACAGTTTTATTCTTGAAATATGAGACATAAAATCTATCGAAATCGAATCGAAGGTGATGTTACAACCTCCACCCCTGGTTTATCTTTTTTCGTAAAAGTTGCTCAAAATTTATAAAATCAAAGTAACATTTTGAAAGGAAAAAAACTAAATTTTGAATATGCCCGTCCCGTTTTTACATATGGACAAAATGTATTTGCACTTTTCTTTGTGATTCTATTCTTCTTTTGAAAAAGAACGAAAAGATTGAATGTAATTCAGCTTTAAATCAATTAGCCAATGCGAGAAACAAATCGATTGGTATAAAAGTTTTTTTCCAAAGGGAAAAAGACAATCTCATAGCACGATGACCGAGACACAAACCGCGAAAAGCTTGGAAACAAGACCCAAAGCTCTCCCACGGTAAGTGCCACTGCAACCCCAGTCCGCACACCAATACCCGACGAATCTGGATCCATTTACATCACGTAGGAGCGCAACCATCGCTAACCCTATAAACTTACCTTTCGTCAGTGTTGGAAATTTTATTATATAATTTTCACAGAAGGTCATATTCACAAAACCAAAAATGTAATAAATTAATTTATGTAAACAAAAGAGGTAATAGAAATTTTATAGCATTAAGTTTATTTTAAAAGCTTGTGTACTTTTACACATTTACATTAGATGGCACTTTGCCATATTTATTTAATTATATCCTTCTTATAAAATATTAATTGTAAAAAATTATAATTGTAGTCAGTCGAGAAGATTCTGTGAGAGAGGTAAGTTTTACCAAGTGAATAAAACAAATAACAGTGATTTTATTAGAACCGCATTTAAATTTTGGCAATCGAGATACCGCATCAACATACATCTATCTACCATTGGTACATAATTGGATACGACCACATATTTGGACCTCGCATTCCTGGATAAGAGATACCACAACGTAATTATATTGATCACCCATTTTCTACCGGACACGATTACGATACATACATACATATTTTATTATTGCGCTTTGGCATTGGAGCTTCACAAACACACAGATATAAAAGTTTCCAACCGAGCGCATTGGTGACAATCTGTAACTTCTATACGTGCTGGATTCAGCATTGTACAACCTTAAGCCATGAGGAACATCGGCCAGACTTGGTAGTTAGAGTTCTTCGGCTCAAGTTAAATAATTTGATAGCGGATATTGTGAAAAGTCTCTTTTTGGAACTGTGAAGGCAATCGTTGATGTAATAGAATTTCAAAAGCGAGAATTGTCACCTGCTCACATTTTAGTCATTCTGGATGTTGATTCAAAATTGCGAACGAAGGAAGACATCGACAAAATTGTCATGAGTGATTGTTGAGTGTGAAATATTTATTTAAACATGTGTACAAACGACTTGGTTGTGCTAATGTTTTGGTATCCGAAAAAAATCTACGATGAATCTTTAATGAATGTCTCAACCAAAATGATCCAGAAATCACTTTCTGGAAGAAGCGATAACGTGGTGGGAATAAAATAATTTTACGGATATGTATACTATGATCTCTGAGACGGGAGCTAAATAATTTGAAAACGTTCGATTGTAGTTAGCGGAGGGGTCAAGTGTTGTAAAACGTACCAGGGAGCAGCAAAGGAAAAAGGATATCTTTCAGATGATTCAATTTGGCAAAAAACTCTGGAAGACGCCAAATTATACGCTATGCCTACCCAAATGAGACAGCTTTCTAACGCTTTGTTAATTTGGAATGAAAATAAGGAAAACATGACTGAAGGGATGAGCCTTGCACCAGTTGCGAATCGTATGCTTTAAGGATACTAGGATTTATTCTAGAGTTTTTCAACCTAATATTGAATACCTCCCATTCAATTTTGAAGAAGAGATATTCGTCGTGCAAAATTGATTATTGTATATGAGTGCAATATGGCTTGCAATCATGTTTTCAATACAATTGACAAGTTCCTGGAGGAAGTTATGCAAACAAATGTTATTTTTCGTGGAAAGGTAATGTTAATTGGGGGAGATTTCCGGCAATGTTTAACTATTGTTCCAGGTTCCACATACAATGTGGTCTGCTGTGGTTCAGTCAAGCTTAAAGTATTCGCAAAACTGGCGAGAAGCTGAGTTTAGTAGAGAACATGAGATACGTTGATCAAAATTATAACAATTGGTTGTTACAACTTGGAGCTGGAACACTTGATTGTGGGAAAAACTTACCACCTTACACTATTGAAATTCCAGAAAACTTAATTTGTGACGATGATTTGGTGACAAAAACTTTTGGAAAACCCATTTCTTCAAATAACATCCCTTCTTTGCCGAGAAAAGTAATTTTATGCCCAAAGAACGTTAATATAGACAGAATCAACAATCAAGTCGAGTGTATTTAAGTACAGATGAAGTCGATACAGAAGATATTTCAGCTCCATCAATCCGGCTGCAGCTTACCTCAACATAATCTGAATCTTACACGATTAGTTGCGTGTAAAGCATAAAAGATAATATGATTGAGGCAGAAGTGCTCACTGGATCTCATAAAGGTAACATCGTTTTAATTCAAAGGATCAATCTTTCAAGCTCCGACCTGGATGTACCTTTTAAACTTAAATGACGACAATTTCCTATTAAGGCGGCTCATGTTATGACCATAAACAAGTCTCAAGAGTACACAATGGACAAAGTTGGGATATACCGGTCGGAGCCTGTATTTGGACACGCATAACTTTATGTTGCATTCTCAAGGGTTTGTCGTTCCTACGACGCGACGTCAAAGTTAATATTTTGTCTACTCCGCACCAGCGAAAACTGATTCAAGGATGTAGTAACATTTTTACTAAAAATGTTGTTTATAAAGAAATTTTTGTACATATTGATTGATTACATTTTAAACAAAGTATAACACTTAATTGTGCCATAGCCACAAAATGTGTTTAACATTTTTCTTATAAGAAATGCCGATTCTTTACAGAATCGAGGGTTTACTAGTATTATCTAGTGCTAGACGGTGTTTATCGAAAGAAAATTTAAAACCAACAACTATCAAAATAAATATTCAAATAGGCTAATTCTTGAAATCAAAAACGTAATTTCTTAGAACCTCTATTAAAAATTGACATTTTAAGCTTACATATATGCAAGACTAAATATTGGAGTCTATTATAGTGTCGCCAACTATTTAATTATGTCTAATTCAATAATTTGTATCATGCCGGTGCCTCCATATAAGACCTGCCTAAACCACCTTCAAAATTCGATAATTGAAATTAATCACGTATCCCCTATTGTTGTTGATTTAGTTAACTTTCGAAAACAAAAACAAAAATTTCTATAAACCGCAAAACTGTATTTATTACTTATAAGCGCGACGTCGTCTTTTTCATCTTTTAAGACGAATTTTAATTCAGAGACAGAATTCCAAGAAATCTAATTACAATTCAGATAAATTTGTTTCTTAGTTATGATTGTCGCGATATTTTGGAAACCGTAGAAGGTGTGAAATGAAGAAGCGCCCCGAAAGTTTTATTGTTTATATGTATATGTACATTTATGGTTTGGTTGGCTGGGTGTCAGTTTTACAATTTATTACCATGTATTTATTATATTATGATATAAATGATGTTTGTTTTTTTTTTTTTTTGTATATGTTCTTTAAGTATTTTAGTAAAGTGGCGCCACTTATAACGCTTTTATATAAATAAACAATTTATTGATAAAATAAAAATACTTTGCGGTCATTTCATCTTAATAAATAAAATTTTTGGAGCCAGGTCCACACTCCATGAATATAGATATGAGATGTTGTGTATATATTTAAATGAAAATATCGGTTTCCGTCTCATTTCAAACAAATAAATCACAAAATACATTGTTATCTCAGTATCAGTTAACATTCCTTCAAATCAAACAAAATGGCATGCGTGTTTAAACATAATAATTTTCTTTAAATGATTACACATCTCATATGCGTCGATCTAATTTTCAGCCGGATCATGTTTTGTCATATCCGTAAAACTCGCGTAAATTAAAATCCCAGGTTAAACAAAACAAGCAATAAGAAACAAATTATTCTACGTTGCTAAAAATAACCATTATGTGAATCCCATTAGAAGACAATGATACACATAAAAGAAGATTAAAACCAAAAGAAATACAATCTGCAAGCGAAACAAGTTTAGAATTTGGACTTGTAAATGTGTAAACATAAATTTGATACAGAAACGTTTATTATTATTTGGTTTTTGGTTTGGGAATTTCCATTCCTCCAAAACAAAAACATCAAAACAACATTAATTCCTTATGAGTCAAGAATGCAAAACAACCGGACGTGTGAACACATTTTTTTTTATTTTATGAGTTTTTAATAAAACTGGGATAACGTGACTAATTCATGAATAACTTGAACCAAGCAGTTGAATTTCGATTTGGTTTTTTTTTCAACAAACTTCATTATTTATGGACACAATTTAAGTGGAAAAGGCATTAGGCAAATTCTAGACCGGTTATATTATATGGAAGCGACCGGAGTTCGACTAAATTAGGCCAATGTAATATAGCAAGGTGAGAATTAATTTTTTTTGAAAATCCCAATGACGTGATTTGTTTCTTATTATGTATGTTTGTTTTAAAGATTATTAACCAAAGAGGATGCATCTATTTTTTATTATATACGTTTGTACAATTCAAACTGAAACCTGTCAATTACTTATTGAAACAAGCTTGATTTTCCAAGAATTATGCGAAGCTTGGTGGATGATGTTTTGGAGTAATACGCAAGAATCAATCCCGTCGAGTAAACTTCTGAATGTTCAAAACGAAACAATAAAATTGACCTGAGTGGAGAACATGAAGAAAATAGAGAGAATAGCTCTCACTACAAAATTTATGGTAAGCCTATACAGGCACTGATCGGTACATCATGAACGACACTTTACAGTCATGTACAACGTAAGAGCACGACATTGCACAATATATGGTCAACTCTATGTTAAAAAAGCGAATAATCAGGAGCGTTAGAAAACACCAAAGATTAACCTATTATGTTGTACGAAGGATCCATTACGTCCTGGTTTAAAAAACACGAGACTAATAAAAGACCACAAAGACAAAAAATCAGCCGTTACTAAATAAAACAAGTAAATTGGGCAAAAAAATCGACAAGCTAGTGTCTTTCGTTAAAACAATCAGTGACAGAAAGTCGTCTAAGATGCACTGGAATCATGGCACTCGAGAACACAGATTCAATATTTTTTAACTCGGATTTGGATCTGTCTGACTCCACCACAATAAGAAGAGAAACTTTATTTTCAAATACGTCACCATGCATCGAATCTGGTATCTTTTGCATTCTAAACCGTTCGATTTTGAGTTATGTATTGACGATTGTAAAAGTAAAGAAAGCGCCTCTCGAGGACAATAGTTAAAATGATGCACCTGATAAAATGACATTTGTCAGAAATGCAACGAAAGAAAATTTAGCAATGCGGTAATTAAAACTTGTTTTTATAGTCCAAAATTGGAATTATTGACAATTATTAGCAATTCAGTAAGTAAAAATTGTGTTTACAGTTCAAAATTGGAATTGTTTATAATAATTTCGAACGTCAAATTATCAGGTAGCTTAGTTTAAAATTTTCCACTAGGTGGAATCCGTGATGCTCCAATCGTCAATAAGGGAATTAGGAAGGAGGAAAAAACCAAACTTTCCATAGTAAAACTCATAAAACATGTTCTTAATTTTCATAAATGTTTGAATTTCAATATAAATAAATATCGTTTACCTTTTCTTGTAATAATTGATTTATTTAAACCAAAATATAAAACAAAATTCATAACAACAGCATTCTAGTCAAATTGAAATAAGTGCTTACTAAATACAATTCGTGTAGTTATTAAGTCAATATACAAAACATAGATGGCAGTGATAGTAGTAAAAATTTGGTACAATCGACCAAAAATTGCCACTTGGGGAAATTTCAGGTTCAAAAATTGTAGGAAAAGCAAATGACGATAGACCTTTTTCCTTATCCGTGAAAAACATTGAACATAACCTCAAAAATATTGTCAAAAATATCTGTAGGTGTTAGAAAGTGATAACTAAAATTATTTTATATTTGAAATATTTCAATTTTTTCCGGATTACCAGATTGTTGTGTGATTAATTGTTTCATGAGTGCAGAAAAAGACAGTGCAATAAAGTATTTTAGGTTCCCTGTCGATGCGATTAACAGGAAAAATTAAGGTTTCTTCGTTAAAGTATCGTACTGTGTGTTCAAACATTTATTGACCAAACGTGTAGTACCTACCTACCGACATTGAAGATGTTTTAAATCCCGATGTTGGGTACCATCGCTAGAGTTGGGTTACTACAAGGCAAAATCAACAAGCACAATATCAAGATACGAAAAAAAGGACAGCACGGAAAGAACTAGTAACCAGTCCTCCAAAGCCAGAATCAGTTTCAGATGACTGAAATATAATCCCTCCAAGTTTCTAAGATACATTTTGTCAAACGATTATCATATGTGAGGATAAATCGTGCTAAACTGAAGGTAAATTATGAACTAAATTTGTACTACGTTAGTCCAAATAATGTTCTGTATTTTGTTATCTTTAGAATTATATTTCGACTCCGATAAGGAAAATCAAATGGAGGAACCCAAAAGAAATTGAAGATACTTTCCGAGAAGATGAAAGCCTTGCAAGAAGAAAACTTATTGGCCAGAACCAGAACTAAGACAAACATTTTTAGTAATGATCAAAATATCGTGTGAAGCATTTAATATGAACCCATCAATTTTGATAGTTTCTGAATAAAAAAATATTTTAAAAATTTTAAGGTTTTGTTTTTATTTCACAGACTTTTAGGCCCGTTGCACATTTCAGCTAAGCTAAGCGAGAAATGTAGTTTTCGTTAGCTTAGTTAGCTCGCCTAGCTCACCCGTTTGCGCTTTTCAGCTGATCTCTAGCCTTATACACACATACATTGTTGATTTTAGATCTTCCCGTTAAAATTTTTTATTTTCAAACGGGGGATAAAAATTTAGCTCACATCGCTTAGCTTAGCTTAGCTGAAATGTACAACGGGCCTTATTGTATAAAATCACATATCATTGATATTTTAGTCAATTTTTCAGTTAATTTAAAAATGTTCATTACTACGAGTACAATATTTTAACTCGCCTTTAACTCGTGCGATGTGTAGAACGACTTTTTCTTTTCGAGGTATTCATAATAAAAGAGAGTTGGTAGTAAATTCTCGTTGAATTCCATTAGATACGGTTCTAGATTAAATTCAGCGATTTTTAGCTCGTACCGGTGCCTTTCGGCTCCCGAAAGAAAGACCCTGGGCATATTTCGATAACAATAAAATATTGTTATTAAAATTACCCATTACTGAAAAATAAAGAATTTAATGAAATACTACCCAAAAACACAACCCAAAAAAATATCATTTTTACTTATTTTTTCGAAAAATTTGAAATTTTAATTTGAAATATAAATCGACAATAAATTCATTAACGCACAAAAGATAGATTCACCTACGGATCACAAAGCAGCTGCTTTTATTTGTCAATATTTTTGAAGGAAAAATGTCTATTGGATTTGAAATGAACTTCTGGTGGCAAATAGCGTAAGTTGTGACAATCGACACACAAATCTGACGTTTGAACGTTTTCCTATGTACATTGCGTTAGCATTGTTTTATTTTAAATATTAATAATATAAAATTATAAAATAAAATATAAAAGCAGCAGTTTTAATACAGCAAACGAAATAATATTTCGTGTGGTGTAAATAAGTTTTTAGTAAACTATTAAGAGCTCCAAGAAAATTTAATTGAAAAATGGACGAACGAAAAAAAAAACAAAAAAGATGAAGAGAGTGTGTCATTGCGGAGTACCGCAATGCAATACTTACAAATCTAGCACGGTATCGATGCACAGACTCCCAAAAGCGGTTATGACGTCACCAGCCGAACTGCTTAAATGGAAAGTAGCGCTCAAAATGGGAAAGGAATTCCCTAAACAATTTTTGATATGCAGTCGCCATTTTGATGCCAAATATTTATTGACACCACAGGGCAATTTAAAATTCATTTAGCGAAATCCGCTTTTCTAACGGAAAATTTGCCGAAGTCAAGTGTAGATAAGGAACGAATCAAAGACAATGGAATAAAAAATCGTTATATGATGAGATCTGCAGCTGCTGGCTATTGCTGAAGCGTCGCGGTTAGTAAAATGCCGTATTAAAAATTGTATCCTCTTCTATTGTAGCTCTAATACTGAAAATGTTGATGAAGGTGTTTATGTGGAGGATATACCGATTCCGCGGTCCAGTGTATTCCCGATCAAATCGAAAAGGTTCCCGATCAAATCATTCAAGGGGTATGCAAATCAACACACTATTATTATTATTATTGTTATTACTTGAGCGCCATGTGGGCGTTCAAGCCACCTTGCACTGCGACCTAAAAGATCTTTTGTGCATCAAGCCCTACTTATTTATCTGTCCAGTCAATATTCAGGCTCTAAATGAACCTGATAATACTGGCGAACGGTACGTGATACATACTATCTGGGCTCATTGCTCTCCCTCCTAGATGATGACTGCAGGAAGTACTTCTACACGCGTTACATACTATCTGGGAATGATTACATACTATCTGGGAACGAATGGGACACATGCTTAAAATAATCATTCATTAAAATTTCAATGAAGTTGTTAATACAAATTTCATCTCGATTTATTTTTATTATTTCAAAACACATATGTACTAAAAACTATAAAATCACAGATGGTTAATTTTGTTACGGCCAATCCCAATTGAACTTGACCGTAATAAGGGTGTCTTTGGTTTAAACTATAAGAATTATCTTCATTCAGTTTAAGGTTCTTTAAATTTTTAATAATTAAGTTTGGGCTAATTTCTTTTCCTTCAACTGGACATTCGATCTCAATGAGTTTTCATTCATCGCCATCAAATGCAATCCAGTCTGGACTTACAGCAATAAAATGAAGATCTAGAGAAATCATCATTCCACATTCAAAAAATAAACCGTGCCTGCTGTAAATTTATTTACCAATTTTCTCAGCAAACAAGCCGCATCCTATCGCATCACTACCCTTAAAATTGCTTTCATAGATGGAAGCTAATTTTTTCTCCCAATTTGGTGATTTATTGTTAGCGTACGTATATACATTATAAGCGATGCTTCCAGTTATACGAATTTTGCGCTCAACTAACCATTGCGCATTTGTTTGGCAAATAGTGAGTTCACAGATCCATACTGATTTGTAATAAGTCTTAAGTTTTTGAACATATTTAAGATATTCGTGGTCTATCATAAGCCGATATAGAATTCCCGACAGCCTTCAATTTGGAATTCGGAGCTCTTCGCTTGTTGCAACTAAAAACATATTAATTTTAATTTGTTCACTAAGGATATTAAACACACGGTTTACCTACCAAAAATTGTAAGGCTACTGCAGCTTTAGTATCTTCAGTAATGTGATCTTCAACCATATAAATCTCCTTGCGAACATGACACATTTCTGTCGTGCATACTGGGGTAACATTTTTGGCAATGGTCCGGCCAGTTTTGCCCCATTTTTGTTTAAATTCTTTCGAACTGATGCCAGCGTGATTTGGATATCTACAAAACCATGAATTAGTTAACCTATTATGAAACTAACATCTCTGTACTTTATGTGCAGAAGACAAGCAGCAATATGCTTGCATTTTTCCCCTATCCCGGCTTTGCATGAACATACACATTTCCAAAATCGAAAGCTTAATTTGAGGAAATCCATTTTCACTTCGTGGGGGATGTAGCGAAGATAGAAGATGTCTGCACAACTAGACCGATTATACGGTTACGGTTCTCAACGGGGAGTGGAGCAATTCCTATTGCAGTTACCCACCCAGCATTGAGAAGTTCTGTACCTTTACGTATTGGCATTTTTGCGTTTGAAAAATATTCATATATAGTCAAACCTGTTTTTGTGCGGTCTTTTTTATGCGATTTTTTTGAGCGATTTTTTTGTGCGATTTTTTTTTTATGCGGTATATGAATATCGAGATTCTGTTCGCCATAAGTAAGTTCGCCGCGAGATTAGGTCAATCTTAACGGTGTTGGCATTACTTTTTTTTCAAACCTCAGCCAGTTTCATACCTATTGCGTCAGCCAATTTCATTAATCATTAGAAAAGCTAAATATTCTTATATTCTAGCAAATTTCAATATCTAATTAGAATTACCTATTATCTTGCAAACAAAGAATATAATTTAGTTAAAAGAAATGTTTATTTCGCAACTAAGGTAATGCGTAGTAACAGCCACACTGATTGTTAACCTTGAAAATAAACTAAAAAAATATACATAATGATGTAGGAAAAAAGGAAATTTACCGTTTTATTTTAAAATGAGAAATTAAAATTTTTTAAAATGTTTCCATGTGTAATTTAATTTCGTAAAACTTTGACATATTTTCTAAGGGAGACTTTTTTTATGCGGTCCCTCTCCACCGCATAAATTTTTTTTTTAAATTTTTGGACAAAATTATTTATTATAGCGATTTATGAAGCTTGTGAATAATTTTTTTTTATGCGGTTTTTTGTACGGTCCCTATCTACCGCACAAAAACAAGTTTGACTGTATTGACGATTGGAGCATCACGGTTTCCACCTAGTGGACATTTTTGAAACTGTACATGATAATTTAACGTTCGAAATTATTGTAAACAATTCCAATTTTGAACTGTAAACACAATTTTTACTTACCGGATTGCTAATAATTGTAAATTATTCCAATATCGGACTATAAAAACAATTTTTAATTACCGCAGGGTTAAATTTTCTTTCGTCGCATTTGTGACAAATGTCATTTTATCAGGTGCATCATTTTAACTATTGTCCTCGAGAGGCGCTTTCTTTACTTTTACAATCGTCAATACCCGAGTAACCAAAAATGGTGATCACAAAATTTTAGACCAATTTGTCACAAAATGTAAGTTCCTTTTTGTCACAAAATAAGTTGACAATTTGGAACTTATTTATGCGGATATTTTGTGACAAAATGAATGTTAATTTTACCACTCAAAAAAAAAAATTTAGTCACCAATTTGTCACAAAAAGTAAGTTCCTTTTTGTCACAAAAAAAAGTTGACTATTTGGAACATATTTATGCGGGTATTTTGTGACTAAATGTATATTGATTTTTCCAACCAAAAAAAAAAAAATTTTAGTCACCAATTTGTCACAAAATGTAAGTTCCTTTTTGTCACAAATTAAGTTGACAATTTGGAACTTATATATGCGGGTATTTTGTGACAAAATGAATGTTGATTTTACCACCCAAAAAAAAAAATTTTTAATCACTAATTTGTCACAAAATATAAGTTCCTTTTTGCCACAAAAAAAGTTGATAATTTGGAACATATTTATGCGGGTATTTTGTGACAAAATATATGTTCATTTTACTCCCAAAAAAAAAAAAAAAAAGATTTTGATCATTTTTGATTTGGTGAATTTATATCTAATTCGCTAAGTCACTACGTTCTTGCCTCATACTTAATGTATGAAGTTGGAATTTTATTTTTGTAGTTTGGGTTTGGTCGGAACTACCTGAGTACCTGATAAGTAGACCGAACTTTTTGTTTGTGCGAGTTTCTCTGCACGAAACCAAACTACCACATGGAAAACTCAAGGAAAAAGTTTTCATTTTTTAGAGTCGAGACATTTTGTATTAACTCTCGGCTCGGGTTAAAGTACGGGGGGGGGGGGGGGGGGATTTTGATATTTCTCACCAACTATATCTCGTCTACTAATTCTCGTCAACTATAATTGTCGACGCGTCAACTGTAATTGTCGACGCGTCGACTATTATTGCAAACGTTTGACACTTGTTGATACAAATTCAAAGGTGTGCATCGACGCGTCAACTCCGATTATTGTCGACGCGTCAAATATTATTGTTGACGCTGAGATTTGTTGACGTGGCACATCACTGATATTTCTACATTTTAGGTAGATATTTTTTTTAAAATTAATAATAATAAAAATATCAAATAAACCATTCAATGGAGTATTTTTTACAAAATTATTTAAGTAGGGTCATTAAAAATTTTCTTACGCATAATTGCATCAATAAACCAACAAATATTCACAAAATTATTGATAATTAAGTGATATTATAAAAAAACTATCGAATTTGTGGTTATAATTTCAACAAATAGTTCATAATTAGTTCCACAGTTAAATCACCAATTATTCAGAAAATATCGAGAAATATTTGACTTTATTACCATAAAAAAACTGTCGAATTTGTGACTAAATTTTCAACAAATATTTCAAAAATATTCCACCAAAAACCGACAAATTTGATTTACAAAATGTTCGTTTACGCGTGACAATCGGCATCAACCTCATCCACCATTTTTCATCCATATTGTGACAATTTTTTGTCACATTTTTTTCCACCAATCACCATTTTATGTGAAATTTTGGTCGCTTTTTTGTGACATGTGGTTACTCGGGTATGCTCTTTCAAATCGTGTGAAGCGGCATTGTTGCATTTTTATTGCAGGTACCTGACGGCATGAACATCTTCCATTAATATATATGTACATATCTTTGACTATATATTTTTAAATGGACTGCTAGTTGCTTACTTCATATGCGATCCAACATACAGTGGCGGTCAAGAGGCAAATCGTGGCGAATTCGCTAACTAAAAAGTTCGTTACCATTTAATTTATTAGGAATAATCGAAAAATCAACATTAAGATTAAATTTTATAAAAGAAAACATCATTAATATTTGAAATTATAAGCAGTTGCAAGCACTGAATATTAAAATAAACATTTATTTTTGTATTCACAGATGCATTGAAACAGTCTTAAGCCGCGTCCACACGGGGTGTGAAATGTACACTTATGCGTGCATATTCGCTTATTTAGCGAATGTAGGCGGTTATGCGGGATGTGTACATTTATCACATTTCGGTACACACGATTCGTTAAATGTTCATTGATCACATGTAGGCGAATGTTAATGAACATTTCTACTCTGGTATATATTTTTAGTATACCTTGATCATACAATTTTTAATGAAAATATTCAATCACATTCGTCATGTGGAAACCATCCACACGACGTTTACATTCGCTAAATGCGCGCATAAGTGTACATTTCACACCCCGTGTGGACGCGGCTTTATCTGTCAATTGCAAACTGGTATCACAACCAACTACGACACACTTTCTCCCCATTTTCAGTAAAAATAAAAGAAACCGAGGAAAAATTTTGTGCAAAAATCACAATTAAAATATCTCAAATCAAATTAAATTGTATTTAAAACTATAAAACGGTGACAAAATAGAAAACACACGAAAAGGATCCAAAAATTAAATAAAAATTTATTAATGTTGACAACTTTGACAAATCTTTAGTTTTCGTTTTTGCCGCAATTTGCCTCTTGACCGCTAGTTGTATGTTGGCATCATCCTTTATTTGAAAATTATATTGAACTGTATTGTATTAGCGGTCCATTCTAATTCTATTGTCTAAGGTACATATATAAATTGTATCCGTCCTAGGACGGGCTGTACCCCTAGTATTTGTATGTATATTCATATATGTAACCTTGGAAATTAAAATCAAAATTATTTTCGGTTGTAGATTTTGTGGACATAATAAGTAAAATTAAATTTAAATTAAACAAAACAAATTAGACAAAATAATTTTGTATTTTGTACATCGAACGTTCTTACAAAATGCACTAGTAATTTATTAGATTTTCTTGCCATTATGATGACAGATCCACATAATGAAGTTGATTTTCATATAAATTATAATTTTTTCCACCAAACTGCATTATTTTTTTATTTATGTATATTCTTTAATTTTAACTAAAGAAATGGTTTACAATCACAATTCAATTGAAAAGACATGAAGAAAGCCGGCTGTCAAATTGTATCAATTGTAACATATGCTGCTATTGATTCCTAGAGGCGCGATTTAGCTATCTCTACAATCGTCAAAACAAATTCACAAATTATTAAGAATGTGTGTGATACATTTTAGACATCTAACGTACACTAGTAAAACTACAGATAAATTTAGCAAGTACATACTATTATTTTAATTCGTCAGAGCCAACTTTGATGTATTTTAGAAATAATTTAATTTTAATAATTCTTCAATTAATATTTACTTATGCTGTGTGCCTCAGAAGACTTTTCAAACTAAACTTTTGTATGACCCAGTAATTCGTGCAATATTTAAATAGATGTCACTAGGTTAAAAGTATTCAGTTGTGCCTTATACTAAACTAAACTTTTTAAATGTCATTCAAATTCATGAAAACATTGTGGAAAAAATGATTGAAATTGAAAATTTCAAATTGCGTAAATGTTATAACCGCCTGTTGTGTAATGCACAATATTTGTATTAATGAGAGTTTTGAATTGGAACCGTTTGAAGAAGTCTTAGATGAATACTTCGATAATTCTAATTATGATGCAGATGATGAAACAGCTTTAGGTTTTCGTAGGACGTTGTTACAGGGATTATCGGCGAAGAGGAATCTTCCTGAAGAAATATATATATAATATAATAAAACAATTTATTTGAATTTATTTATTAATTCAGTCTTTTATTTAAAACTACGATATACAAACATATAAGGCAAAATAAGTGTTTTTATACGTACCTATGTATAAAAATTCTTAAAATAATGCAGCCTTTCCAAATTCAATATAATTCCCATATCACCAGTTTTATAATTATGTATTTATATGAAATAGAAATACATGTCATCAGTCATCTTCGCTTGAACTAGAAAGTTCCACCAAACTGGACATATAAAACTACTAAAGAAAGCTACCAAACTGTACATAAAAGTTTGGTAGCTTTCTTTAGTAGTTTCATATCTTCATCTGATCTGTACCTATTGGATTTTCTCTTCTGATCATTTGAACTGGACGGTTGTGTATTTTGACTGGTCGATGTTGCGATGTCTTTCGCCGATGTCTAAATCCCTTCGTGATTTCCATTGAAGATAATATGTTCTAATTTTATTCTGGCCTTTACACGAATTTTTCGGTTTCTTCTTGAGTCCCTATTTAAAAAAAAGTTAATTTAAGTGTAATTAAAATGAAAAAAGTACGCAATATGTAAACTATGTTGTTAAATTTACAGCGCACAGAATACGGTCTCTTTGCCATTTTTTTATTATTACTTCGGCCTAAAAAGACCAAAGTATTGAAATCCGGTCAAAAATGACCAAAAATTTGGTTGGTCCAAAACCACTTTTGTCGACTTTTTGATAGTCCCTGAGTCTGAAAAAGCAAAAAAAAAAATGTCCGTCCGTCTGTCTGGATGTCTGTACCAGTGGAATCTGAAGAACGGCTTGTCCGACTAGGATTTTTTTTTTCGCCAATCTGTTTCTATGGTCAAGGCGGAGATTTGAAAAGCTTTTGGAGACTGTACGTCCAGAGTGTGGGGTACCTGCCATACGAATTGACCCAAAATACCTGGTTTTATAAATATTTACGATTTTATTTACGAATATGTATGCTGGTTTGATTATTGAATTGGGCATTGAATTGGGAATTGATTTGAAGGTTAAGTTAGGGGTCAATTTGCGGGTTGAGTTGAAGTCGAGTTGGAGTTGAGCTGGGGTTGAATTAGGATGTAGTGAGTAGTTAACAAATGATGTAACTTGCCTATTTATCAACCGACTATTATGAAATTTGACAGGTGTGTCGGAAATGGGAATCTCAATTGATTTTTGGATAAAGTTCTGGAATATGGCCAAGTATGATGGAACTTGACTATTTCTCATCACAGGTGCATTGAAAATGGGATTCTAAAATTGTTTTGGATGAAGTTCTGCAATATGGCCAAGTATGATGGAACGTGCCCATTTCTCAACCGATTATAATGAAATTCGACATCTGTATTGAAAATAGGATTCTATAATGAGTTTTGGATGAGGTTCTGGAATATGGAAAAGTGCGATGGAACTTGCTAATTTCTCAACCGATTATAATGAAATTCGACATGTGTGTACTGGAAATAGGATTCTTAAATGAGTTTTGGATGAAGTTCTGGAATATGGCCAAGTATGATGGAACTTGGCTATTCCTTAACCGATTATAATGAAATTTGATATGTGTGTGGAACTGGGCATATTTGATATGTGTGGAATATTGGCAAGTAGGATGCAATTTGGTTATTCCTTAACCGCAGGTATCATCAAATTTGACATGTGTGTTAGGAATGGAATTCTAAAATAATTTTTATAAAGCTCTGGAATATGGCCAATTAGGATGGAACTTGGCTATTTTTTAACCGATTATGATGAAATTTGATATGTGTATTGGAAATGAGATTCTAAAGTGATTTTTGGATAAAGTTCTGGAATAAGGCCACTTGCACGGTTAGAAATGTGTGTGTGTGTGTTTTTTTTTTTTTTTTTTTTAAGGAAGGGGGAAAATGCTTCTACGCATTACCAGTACCAGACCATCTCAGTCCTGAACCGGCGTATGTGGAACTCAGCCAAAAGCCAATATCCACTAAAAACCCTACTTCCAACTCCGCTACCATTATGTGGAATCGCCAACAAGCATTACTTCACAGAATGGGATAGGGCTATATTAGCCCTTCACCTGCCCTAGTTTCATCTAGCCGTCACCTTCAACGAGTCCTCGCCTTTCGCGCTCGTAGGACCTCAGCTTAATCAGAATTTTGGCTGCGAAGCTGCTTACCGCACCCCAATTCTCTGTCGTGGCTACCATAAGAGGGACCGTGTTCTCAGGTGTCAGCTGCTGGTGGAGTACACCGAATAGCTCATCTCTCTCTGTTCTGAACCGTGGACAAACATAAGCCGCGTG
The DNA here is from genome assembly GCA_963556165.1 of Tipula helvola. Lineage (NCBI taxonomy): Eukaryota > Metazoa > Arthropoda > Insecta > Diptera > Tipulidae > Tipula > Tipula helvola. The sequence goes on from OY744483.1 coordinate 123,993,932, forward strand.
CTCTTCGTCCTCGGTCACTCCTGGGCACGCTGGACACTTAGGGTCGTCCTCCAGCTTAAACCGGTGTTGATAAGCTCTGAAGCAGCCATGTCCAGTCAACAGTTGGGTCAGGTAGTAGTCCACCTCCCCATGCCTCCTTTTGGTCCATGTTGCTAGGTTTGAAATGAGGCGATGGGTCCATCTACTGTTACCTGAAGCATCCCAGCAGGCTTGCCATCGTCTCAGCGACTCTTCCTTCTCTTCATGTTCAATCATGCGCTGGTCCGCATGAGTATCTTGTCTCCTTCGGTTGTACATTCGCTGGCGCTCACTAGCCAGAATCTCTATGGGCAGCATACCAGCCACAATGCATACTGCATCACCTGATACCGTGCGAAATGCGCAGGCTACTCTTAGCGCAGACCTACGGTACACCGCTGTCATCTTCCGTCCATAGGCCTTCGTGGCCATTACCTCCGCCCAAACTGGGGCCGCATACAGTAACGTATAGCTCACGACACTCGCCACAAGTCTTCTCTTGCCTTGCCTGGGTCCACCGACTTCGGCATAATGCGTGCCAAAGCTGAGGTGACCTTGGCCGCCTTCTCGCTGGTTCTGCGCAAGTGCTCATCGAAGCACAGTCGGGCGTCAATCCAGACCCCTAGGTATTTTAGTCGCGGTTGAGAATGGATCTCATGTCCGCCTATTGTCAGAGTAACAGCCTCCCGCTGTTTTCTACTCGTTATTAGGACTGTCTCCGTCTTGTGGTCCGCCAGAAGCAAACCCACTGATGAGAGCCACCGTCGGATAATAGCGATGGACTCGTTAGCAACCAGGGTGATGTCCTCCAGGTGCTTGTCCGTCACCACTAATGCAATGTCATCAGCAAAACCAATAGTTTTAGCACCATGTGGCAGTTCTAGTCTGAGCACAGCGTCGTACATAACGTTCCACAGTAAAGGTCCAAGGACCGAGCCCTGCGGAACACCGCCTGTGACCTTGTAGATCCTGTTAGCGTCATCTGTTTGGTACGTCAAGATCCGATCCTTAAAATAATCCTGGATGATTGCCCTAATGTACATCGGTGCTCTCAGTAATTGAAGGGCCTTCAAGATGTAACCCCACCTCGCTGAGTTGAAGGCGTTTTTTATGTCCAGAGTTACAATAGCGCAGTACTTCTTGGTCCCTCTTCTCCATCGTGTTCTTGCGATAGCCTCGCTAGCCATTCCTACGACTTTTCTAACCGCATCCACAGTAGATCGTGCCTTCCTGAACCCATACTGGTTTTCCGACAGGCCTTGGTATTCCTCGATAAAGGCTTCTAGTCGAGTGCATATGATCCTCTCCGGCACTTTCCCTGCCGTATCCAGCATACAGATCGGGCGATACGATGATGGCTCAGTTGTTGGTTTACCGCCTTTTGGCAGAAGCACGAGCCGCTGTCGTTTCCAACAATCAGGGAAAACTCCTTCCTTAAGACACTTGTTGTATACTTCAAGGAACATATCTGGGCGGGTTACTATGGCCGTCCTTAGCGCAGAGTTGGGCACTCCATCCAAACCTGGGGCTTTACTATCCTTGATTCTGCGGGAAGCTGCCAGGAGCTCCTCTATGCTAACAGGTGCTACGTCCTCGCCTCGTGGGATTATAACTTCATCGTTGTTTAGTTCCCGTTGTTCCGGAAAGAGCGTGCTCACGATGTTTTGTGGCAAGGCCGGACAAGTCGGGCTTGCAGCGGAAAAGTTTCTCAGCTTTGCCATAACAGTCCTGTACGGTCTGCCCCAGGGATCCTCATCAACCTCTTTGCATAGCTCCATCCAGCATCGACGCTTACTTATTTTGATTGCTCTTTTGAAAGCTTTACGATCCGCCCGGTACTGTTCCTGGGATATATTGAAGCCCGATCGACCCCTTGCTCGCTGGCACAATCTTCTGCTTCGGTGGCATCTTATACGGAGTTCGGCGATGTCTTCATTCCACCAATATACTGGTGGTCGGTGGTTCTTTGCCGACGTCCTTGGCATAGAGGCATCGCAGGCATTGGCAACGTGTGACATAAGCCGGACCGCCTGGTCGTTCGGCGAACCCATGTCAATCGTTTCATCCTCCAGCATGGCTATGAAGGTCTCTCTGTCGAATGCCCTTGCCCTCCATTTGTGGCTTGGCTGTCTCACTACCCTTTTTGGTTTCCCAGCTTCGGCAATATTGAAGAGGATAGCCTGGTGGTCACTATGTGTATAAAGATTGGAGACCTCCCACCTTAAGCCTGGGTGTGCTAAACACTCACTCGTGAATGTCAAGTCTATTATCGAGCTGGCCCCACCGCGTGTGAAAGTCGGCCGGTCCCCTGTGTTAGCTAGAACGACGTCCATTGAGGCAAGGTAATCCAGCAGTGTCTCCCCTCGCTGATTTGTTTCTCTGCTGCCCCACTCCGTAGCCCAAGAATTGAAATCGCCCGCGATGATGCGTGGTCTGCGTCCTCTTGCGTCACCGGCAAGATGGTGCAAGAGCGTTTCAAACTCCTCTACTGGGTCCTTAGGTGGCGCAGAGACACTGTAGATATATACTCCATCCACCTTGACCCACGTGAAACCGGTTCGTGGCACTTTCATGGATTCCTGTACTTGGCATAGGCCAAGTGTCCAGATTGCTGCTCGGCCCGAGGCATCGGAAATCCAAGTTGGGCTTTCAATGTTCCTCTACTGCTCGCACACTATTTCTACATCGATTTTCAGCTTTCTCGTTGTCTGCACCATCAAATCCTGTGCCGCCTCGCAGTGATTTAGATTCAACTGGAGAATCTTCATGCTTTCTTCTTAGTTGCCGCCCGGAAGGCCTTCTGATACACTGGGCATCTACTGCTGCCAGCAGTATGCCCACTCTCAGTTTTCCCCTGACACAGCATGCAGCTCGGATCCACGGAACATTCTTTAGCCAAGTGTCCTTCTCTACCACATCTAAGGCAATGTTTTGACCTGTCGGGCCCTTTACAGGCGCTAGCACGGTGACCGTACTCCCAGCATTTGTAGCACTTGGCCACTATGGTAGTTTGACGAATGCGACTGACGACGCATCCGATCCGAACTTTACCAATCTCCAATGCTTTCCTGGCGAAAGCCTTTGGGAGGCTGACCACTGCCGTCTGTGTTCCTCTAAATCCGGCTCTGAGGGATCTAACTGCTGACTCACCACAGTCCGATACCCCTTCTAGAGACTTCAAGGCGTCGCATATCTCTTTCTTTGTCGTGAGTTCGTCGAGATCTTTCAACTCAATGACCGTTTCGTCTCTGAGACTTTTTACTTCGGCCGAACTCCCCAGCTTGGCAGCTACGGAGCTGCGGAATTGTTCAGCCGATTGCCCGCCTGACCGGTCCAGCTCTAACAAAAGTTCTCCGGCAGCTGTTATCCTGACTTTTTTGACCACGGTGGCCAGTTGTTCCATGTCTTTGTCATTTTTTAAGCTGCGAAGGATATCCGCGTACGACGTCCCTTCTTCAGCCTTCACAACCAGAGCGTCAGGGCGGGCCGGCCTTAAACGCGGACGCTGTCGCTTTTTCTTTGGCTTTTTTTGGCTTTACCGTTTCCCAACCTCCTACAGGAAGACCTCCCTTGGGAGTTTTAGCCTTGGGAGACTCCGCCTTGTGAGCCGCGGGTTGGTCTACTCTACTGGGAGTTACTCCTTCCCTGTACGCCGGTCTTTTGGTTTTTTGCCTGGCTTCAGGAGGCGACTCGCTTTGCTTTCTTTTGTCGGTTGCTTGCAACTCCGGCTTCTCTGGTTGAGCTAAAAGCCCCGGTGACGTTTGCGTCTCGTTCACCTTGGTTTCCTTTTGTGGTATTAATCCCAGTTTTTCATTACACTGTGTGAGCATCTCAAAGATCGAACACAATGACCTCGAAAAATCTTTTATCTCCTTGTGGACGTTATTTTTGGGCTTGGCATAATCGTGTAGGCCTCTAATCTTCTGGCCTAGCCTATCCCACAGCTCTCGTCTCTTCTGTTCCTCACTTGTAGTTTTTAATGCACCAGTGGCCAAGTTTGCCACCACTGGTACACTGCAGTCGTTGGATAACGACGCTTGGGAGCCTGCTTGCTCACTCCCGGACAGCGCCGGTACTGGGGATCCGACCCCCTGCACCGTAAGGTTTGCCATATTTTTGTGACTCGCCATATTTGGTTTAAAATCGGGGTTCCTTCCCCTAGTCTGTTTGGTCCACGAGAGGTATTTTATTTCCCTCTTACTTTTTGTATTTTATTTTATTTTATTTATTGTACACTTTTTAATTTACAAATAGTTTTCGGCACACTCTATTTTGAGCATCAGCTCACCTGTAGAACTAGCGGGCATTCCCCTATCCGCCACCTGGAGACGCGCTACGTAGGGGTTACAGACTCCCCCCGTAGTGTGTGTGTGTGTGTGTGTGTGTGTGTGTGTGTGTATATGTGTGTGTGTGTGTGTGTGTGTGTGTGTGTCTGTGTGTGTGTGTGTGTGTGTGTGTGTGTGTGTGTGTGTGTGTGTGTGTGTGTGTGTGTGTGTGTGTGTGTGTGTGTGTGTGTGTGTGTGTGTGTAACTGTGTACACAACTTGAGCACAACATAAACCATCACAATAATGTGAAAATATAAGATTTCAAGGATACAAAATGTTTTAGAAATTTAAAGAAAATGTTCTCTTATTTAATTAAAGTACGAAAATGAAAAATATACATTAATCTCAGTATTTCTATAATCGTACAATTTTCAAATGTGTTGCGAGGAAAATTTTGCTACAGTATCTTGTAATCTTTCTAGATACAAAGGATTCTTTAAATCATTAATTTTCCTTTTATCCCAGAATTTTAGGAATTCCCTGTACATACTCTCCTGCTTGTTCAGACCAAAGCCCAAGGCCACGTCATATGCCAAAAAATCGACGCACTTTTCAATATGCTCCAGGGCAACATGAATTTTCAGTGTTTCTGTGACATTTGTACCTAACAAAGCTATTCTTAATTCGTAAATGTGTTTGGTAAGATGGGGCCCGACGGATCGCGTTGAAAAACTACACTCCACAAACTTACTATTACAAACACGTGCCATTTTTTTATCATTCCCCAAACACGATTTTCGAAAATCAAACCTTAAATCTGCGTAGATTTTCAATTTTCGAGAATCTTTATCTCTTATTCCTTTATAATCAACGCGATTTCTCAGATCTTGAAACGTAACAAAACAGAATGGACATGGATACGTCGCAGTTGTGGTCTGCTGGCCGTTCACAGTGAGTAATAATTTGAAGTCAGATGCAAATTTAAATGAAATATTGTTGATTTCCGTCAAACTAAAGATTTTCTGCATATTGTAATATGATTCCGAAACATCAGGAACAACTCATAATAAAAGAAGGCGATGAACGCTGGTTGACTTCGGCTTATTTGCAACACTACCGCCTTCATAATATAACTTCCGTCTTTTTGGTTCAGTGGGCTCCTCAATGATTTCCGATTCTATATACAGATGCCTATGTAAGAAAATCTCATCATCAAAAATATCTTTTTACTCAGTTCATTTTGAAAAATCTTCGATTGTGAAAAACTCGCGTAGGCGATCAGCTAGGATTTCATTATTTTCGGATTTTCCATAGTTGGGAATCCAGGAAACGAAACCACTGACCCGATTTTTGTGTTATCGGGGACAAATTTTTTTCGCTTTCAAGAGCACCTTGTTTTATACAGTTTGATGTTTGATATTTACTTTGACTTTACTATTTAAATCTGTCCGCTTGCTACTGGTGGGGCCTATGACAACAGATTTATTTTTTTTTATTTAACAATTTAAATTAAATCAAAAACTGTTCTCTGCTTGCCATCGGTCGTGTTTATAACACTTAACCATCTAAGATATTGCTGTTCATAACGTGAGCTTGTTGGATGATGGCCAAAATCGTTACAATATTTACCTTTATTTTTAATTTTATGTTTTACCAAACATTTGCGGTTCAGGTGGAGCTTAAACCCCATTCGTTTTTTTTTTTTTCATTGAAATACATGAAGCTAAAAACACCATTTTAACTATGGATTCCTGTGGAAATCAGTGAAAAGTTATTTCACAAAAAAGCTTCTAAAAAATACGTCATGATGATTGTCATGATGGCTCTGTACTCTAGAAGGCTCTGATATTAGCTTAATAAAAGTCTAAATATTTTGTAAATTTTTTTCTGAACTTTGATATTCAGTTAAAACATTTCCTGAAGTTGGGTTAACTAATCCTGACCCACACCAAATAAATCGAAAGTTCACATCTTTATCAATTGAACTAAACGTCAAATATGCAATCCTTGTAATATTTTATTTCCACCTTGTGAGGCTCGCTTTATATCGTTTGTCCTCCTTCAATTATACGTGTATTATAATGATCGTTCGCGCTGATCATTTTTATAACCTTATAACGTTTATATGCATCTTCTTCGCGTTATATTCTTATTCTCTTTCTACATTTCTTATATTTATCTGGTTGTACTACTACTGGCTGTGTATACTATAGAATCAAATAAAAATAAATAAACATTTTGTAATTTTCATAATGTTGTATGTTTGCTCAATAATAAATTGATGAATATAATTATAACTCCAACAATGTCAGATCGTACTATTACTATATACAATTTACAATTGCTTTTTACCTTCGATTTTTCTACAATATTTTATCGCAGTACCGCGCACTTATAATAATTCAACGACGAGTCTCTTCATAATATTATCTACATACATAAATACAAATATTGTGATCTTTCCAAAAGTTTTGATGGGGAACAAGGTATTCGACTCATCTTCTTTATATGCATATACATAGGTCAATGTAAATCTCAAATCAATCATAATTTAGTGCTGCTTTGTTGAGTATATATAGCAACTATATTCTTACACTCTACATGTCAATCCTATATACAAAGCAAACAATCGTACCGAAACGATCGAGTATCAAATATATCACACTTAATTGAATGATTGATCTTAAAAAAACTTTTCATTTATATTTGTACATAATTCTGAAATTTTTAGTCACGATGAGAGGCATGCATTATTATACGATCAATATTTTATTTATATTTAGCTTGAGATTGTCATGAAGTAATCGGTATATTGTTTAGAATTTGAAAGTTAGTTTTTTTTGTCACAATTTATTGTTATTGCGATTACTTCCAGGGATACTTTTGTAAGAAATGTTTAATTATTTTGCCTTTTACTAACCACATAACTGTTTGAAGAGTATGTTTGTTTATATAGTTGTGTTGGGGATCGTCAATATCAATATCCTTCAAACTTTGATGGCCACATATGTGTTTTGTACACTCAATGATCGGTGGAGTGATCTTACTTGTCACTTTTGTAAACTTTTCGTTTGCTTATACACTTTTGTGACTTGAATTTTAGATCAGCACAATGTTGTTTAAGCTAACAATTACATCAGCTCAAAAGGTTTGGTTCTTTTAAGTCTGCGTACTAAATTCGTGTTGCTTAAGAGCTGAGTTGCCTCAATGTTCACATGTTGCCGGAGAATTTCTTCATGTCTTCGCGCTTTTTCCTGAATTTCATTTACGATAAGGATCACTTTAAGGTCCCTATGAACGTCATTGTTCCTGACATACCAAGATGCATCAATGACCATATCATATTCTGAAAACTTTGGATGATATTTACGTTGCTCTGTTTGGTACAACCCCAAAGTTGAATACCATTAGTCCAAACCGATTCCAACATTAACTTATAAAATAGAAGCTTGTTGTATGCTGATAAAGAAGAGTTCCTTCCCATCAGCCAATACATCTTTCTGTATTTAAGTCTTAGTTCTTCACTTTTCTTCTTGACATGTGCTTTCCATCGCAGTTCAGCATCCAGGGTCATGCCGAGATACTTAAGTCTTCGCATACGGTACTATTTCTCAATTTATGGTAATCGGGATGTGTTCGAATCGCCTGTTTGAAAAGTTTATGTGAACTGATCTAGTTTCATTTAGTTTTATTCGCCAACTTTTTGTCCATTTAAAAATTTGAGTTATTGTTGATTGTAACTTCTGTGTTGACTCTTCATTGCTTTTGCCAACAGCTAAGATCGCCACTGTGTTGTTCTCTAATACAGGAAGCTCATAAGTGTACAGTAGGTATAAAATTTTGGATTTGTTTCAATTCAGATAAGGTATCATCTAACTAGATCCTGAAGAATCTATCTTTCAAGTAAGATTCCAGTATTTTAGCAAATTGCATTAGTAGAAGATTTCTTAATTTGTGGTTAAGTCCTTCATGCCACACTCTACCAAACGCTTGTGCAATGTCTAGAAATATATCGTTGAACAGACTTTTTCTCCTCTTGTACACTCAAAGAAATTTTAGTAGTAAAATTAACAAAATCGCTTTGTAAAATACCTTATAAAAAAAATTTATAAAATTATATTAAAAATTAGTTAAAAAATTAATAATATGATTAAATTTTGTATATCATATAAATTTTTTGTTATTAATTGCATAAAATATAAAATGTTTTCAATTTATAATAAACACAAAATATATTTGTTAAATACAAATTAATTTTGCTACATTTATAACTATTCTGATAATTTTAGCTGGATTTTAATTAATTTAATTAAATATTTTATTATCTTCACAAATTGAGAAATAATCTAAACAAACATTTTGTTATTATTACTTTTGAAAATAAAAGGAAAAAAAACACTCTACAAAACTTTTTGTATAGTTGAATATTGAAAATCTAAGAAATTTTGTAAATAACATAAAATGTTTGTGAAGAATTATTTTATTTACAATAAATTTTGTTTTTAAAACAAAACATTTTTATTGTATTTATTAAATGTTTTGAATATTAAAGCGATGATATAGCCGTTCAAGTCTTAACGGCCGCATGTTTGAAATGTGACGTTATTTTTTTTTATTTTATTAGACTATTGTAAATATTTCAGAATTTTTGTACAATTTATAAAAAAAATTATCATATTTATTGCGAAATTTTTTGTAAAATTTATAAAAAATTATATACATACATTTTAACTAGGCGATGTTTATTTAAACAAATATTCTTGTAAATTAGACAACTTTTGTTTGTGAAATTAATCAAGTTTTTTATTAACTAAAAAATTTCTGTAATTGTTGAAACATTTTTGTGAACAATTAAAGAATTTTTTTAAACATACAATGTTTTTGTTAAAAATACAATTTGTTTTTTCACTTAATATTCAAAATTTGTATCGTTATATTTTTCAAAATGTTTTGATTCTGTGATTGTTTAAGAAAACGTTCGAAAATTAAATAACAACATATTTTTATTGTCCAAAACAAACACTGCTGTACAACTCTTTATTCTAGTTGTCATAACATTAGACGTTGCAGAGATTCTGTTTTATCTATAAAAATTAAATTATAATAAAGCCTCGTTCTCATTAGTCAAGTTATTTAAATTCAAGTGTCCTGATCTACTTGACTATTTTAATCGTGTTATTTTGGTGGTAGAAGAAGACCCTTCAACTTTTTTATTTCGAATTTAAGTTACTTAAATTCAATAACTTGCCTGACGTGAACGAGGCTCTACACAAGTTTGGCTTATGCATAGTGATGTAAATGGTAATATTCTCATCGGTAATATTACCGGTAAAATTGGTAATTTTGGGTAATATTACCCAAAGTGTTGTTACCGTGGTAATATCGGTAACATAAATTAAAAACATCCTTTCGAAGCAACTCATCTAATCTACTTGCAATAAGAGTTGTGACACCACTGGATTATACTTCTTTATGTACAATATTAATCTACTACACCATCTTTTGCTTGCTGTATAATATAATAATCTACTACACCATTTTCGTCATACGGCTAAGTAGTCCTTTTCCAGGAAATTGATGCGGTGTGGAAAGACGTTGTGGTTTATAAATTTATTGGGATTATTACTGACAATGGAGCGAATATAAAAGCGGTCCGAAAAATGGTTAACAAATACTTAGTATGGGCGCATCTGCTATGGACTCAACCTGCTCATTGTCAATATCTTCAAGATTCACTCTATCAACAGATTAAAATCTTCAGTCATACGGATGGTTTCGGAAATAAAAAACTCACCGATATATACATATTTTGCATGCTACCTTTGAGCGCATATAATGCGACCGCAAATCACAGTATATTGCACTTAAGCTGCATGTACAAACGCGATGAAACTCTGTTGTAATCTCTTTCATGTTTGATTGGAACAAGATATGCCCTGAAGGCGCTGGCTATCGGAAGACAAAGTGCAGTCAGTTGAAGGCACCTACGATATCCTCCATCCTAAGTGAAACGTTTTGGAACCAAGTCGAAACTGTTCATTGTTTGCTTTCTCCGATTGCCAAATGGACATATTTTCTTGAAAACGACAAGAAAGCAGTTTTGTCAAAAGTCGTGGACTGTTTTGTTAATATAAAACAATCTTTTGAACAAAATAAATACGCCAAATACGAAGAACTTATAAGCATTCTCGCTTCACGGGCCGAAAAATGCTTGCAACCGAGCCGGATAGCCGAGGAAATAACTCTTTCGGGATCACAAAAACTTGAAGCAACTGAGTTTATTTTTAATATCGCAGAATTCCACCCAAAATATAATGAAGGCACCAAAATAATTGAGCTGTTGGCACATTACAATATTCGAAGTGGTACTTTTTCCACGACCGTTTGTAGTTGCAAGTGAGCAGCTTTCTGGTGAGATTTGGTGATATTGACAGCTGCTACGGAAAGGACGTTTAGTGCCTACGGTTTTATTCACAGTCAAAAACGCAATCGATTGACTGTAGAGCGTACGAGAAAACTAACATATGTATGGCACAACTTCAACCTATCAAAATCGGCCACCGGAACTTTGGATAACGAAGATGAAGCTTTTCCTGCGGAATCAAATACCGATCAGTTAGTAATTGATGAAGCTGTATATTCGTTTGAAGAAGAAGAAGGTAACCTTGAGGAAACTATGAATACTTCGATTATGCATGAGGTTGATGCTGGGGATGATAATCACGTCGGCGGCGATAACTTACATAAATGTTTAATTGATTGCTAAAACGTTAATTCATAATTATAGAAAATGTATTTTTTACTGATTAATGTTTTACACTGAAATACAATATTCCTTATTTTTATTTTTGAACTGAAATATTTAAAAATGTTGAAATGCAGATCAAGTATAGCTGTTCCTCTTTGTCCATATGTCAAAATTTTAAAACTTTCTTGGTAGAAAAGGGAATCAAAAATAGAATAAAGATCGTGTTACCTATTTTACTCATGTTACCGGTAATATTACCGGTAATGGTACCAAATCAAAAAATATCGGTAATTTTACATCACTACTTATGCAAGTAGATTTCAGCTTCAAAACTGATTAAAACATAGACAATTTTTTAAATTATGTATATAGCTAATGTACTTTTGGATAATCCGCACATAATTCAAATTAATCAACATTTCATATTGGACCCGATTTTGATTTCTAAAACTCTTTGTTATATTATGTTATTTTGGAGTTTTCAACCCAAATACAAATTCATGTAGGAAACGACGTAATAAAATAACATGTACATGTCATACGTTTCTGTAACGGGTCCATTATTAGACCCAATACTTCTAATTCCCAGGTAGATAACGTACAAAACATTAGCTCTATTAAAATGTACATTTATCTATATTATTTCATTAAAACTAAGATTTTTTTCTAATTTTATTCCAACTAAATGGTCTATTAGTGATTTATTAAAAATTCAATCCATGTAGAATAAATGACAAAGTCTTTCGCTAATATGATCTAATCAAATTAAAAAACGTAAAGTAATATTGCAATTTCTGTCTCTATCTAGGATCGTTCCTTATAATAAATCAGTTTTATTGTTCAGCGATTTTAAGGCAAACATATCTGTACTGTAAAGCAAAAATCGCTTATCTGCATTTTAGTAATTTTGAGAAAATGAAGGATACAATTTTAAAATCATATGGGAATACATTGAGATCATTATATGTATTACCTCATAACTTTTTTATTTTTTAAGCGATTTTCACCAAAATTTGATACAATCTAAATAGTGGGTAAATTTAATTATTTATGCAAAATTAATAAAAATCGCTTAAAGTCACTTAGGCAACTTTTGCTTTTAAGTTCAGATTGATGTTTTAATGGCCAGATGTTTGTAATGTGAGGTTATTTTTTTTTTAATTTGATTAAATTATTGTAAATGTTTCAGTATTTTTGTTCAATTTATAAAAAACATTATCATATTTATTGGGAATTTTTTTGTAAAATTTATAAAAAATTATATACATTTTACCTAGGCGATGTTAATTTGTACAAACATTCTTGTAAATTAGAAAATTTTGTTTGTGGAATCAATCAATTTTTATAATAGTTACAACATTACTGTAAGTGCTTACAAAATTTTTCGTAAACTACTATACATTTTTTTTGTTAAATTAACAAGTTTTTGGTTGTTTTTAAAATTATTTTTATTAAAATATAAATATAATAAATTTGTTTCCTTAAATATGAGTTAGTTGTAATTTATCAGTAATTAAGTAAACACCTAACACCATAGCTAAAATTTACGAGTTAGTGTACAAAGAAAAACGTGCAAATTGAAAAATAAAAGTGTGCTACAATATTATGGAGCAATTTTTATTAAAAATTGGAATTACAAAGGAAGTATTAAAAAAATACGAAATTGAGAAAGCATTAAAAGGTAAATTAAACTTATACTATTTTTATTTAATAGTTTTATGCTCGATTTCACAAAAAAATAACTAACCTCTAGTTAAATAATATTTCCTCCTTTTCTTCTTTTATGAAATTGCGTTTTGTTTCACAATAAAAATTCAATGCAACTTGATTATATTTTTATTTTACACAAAAATATTTAGCCTTCAGCTATATAATTAGCTGGACGAAATTGGGTAGCTAAATATTTAGCTCTCCAGTTAAAATTTTCATGTAAAAAAGAAATAAAATTAGCGTGCGTTGAATTTACATAATGAAATAAAACGCCATTTCATAAAAGAAGAAAGAGATGAAATATTAACTAACTGGAGATTGCCTGTTTTTTTTGTGAAACCGGGCATTAGTGAATTAAATATATTATGTTAATTGTGCTATAGAATTTCAATGTTCATGAATTTTCGTGCATATATTTGATAACATGTGCTCCTTCATGTGAGATTAATTATTTATTTATTTATTTTATTCACAAATATAAGTGTTCAAAATTAACAAATTTTTATTAAATGCTTTATATTTAACATTTCAAATTATTAATTATAAAGAAGTTTAATAAAATGTGAAAATAAAACACTAAATAATCAAAGCATTTTATTGCAATTAGGAGTATAATATACCGTGTTTTTTTATTATTCCGTTTAAAATACTCTTATTATTAATATAATTTTCAAAATATGTAATTATTTTGTAATTAATTATTCAATTTTTATTTTTAGAGTCTGACATAGATTTCGAAACTTTGCTTTACTTGGAATCAGAGCATTGGGATTTATTTTTTAAGAAATACCAGTTGCCAATTGGAACCCAAATTAAATTAAAGCATCAAATCAGCATCTGGCAAAAAATAAATGTGAATAATATGTGTTATTATTTATATTTTTGGAAATTAACTTATGAAAAATACCAATATTTTTAAATAATTCGTTTTCTTATATTCAAGACCTCTGTCAGAATAAAGTTAATTGAATTTTATATTATATTTATAGGGTTTCTATCGTCGTTAATTTACATCACTGTGTAATTAAAGTTTTTAAAACCCTCGTGTTTTTTTTATTTCTTTCAATTATTTTGTTGATTTAAAAAATCTAGATTAAGCTATATATTTTTGTGTAGAGATTTTTTATTAATAATAACTTACATATGTTACAATAATAAAAATGAAATGCTTCTTATGCAAAAATGATTTTTTACAGCATGAATCATTAATCATGCATTTAAAAGTTTTTCACGGTCTCGGAAAAAATAGTCATTACATTTGTCATGAAAGTAGTTGTAATAGGTTTTATTCAAATTTGGATAATTTTAGAAGACACATGAAAAAACACAAAAATGAAGATATCGTAAATCTTTTACCTAATTTAATAAATAAGAAAACTGAAAACACTGCCTTATATTCAGTTAGCTTTCTTCGAGATAATTTAAAAGAATGTCAAAGTACAGATATTTCGCTTATGCCAGGAAGCTCTTCGCATACTCTAGATTTAATGAAAAATAGAAATAAAATAATTGAATCCGCAGTAAAATTCGTAGTACACTTACATAATATAAATAATTTCAATACGAAAAATGTAATTGATATTCAAAAATTAGTCGTGAGTCATATTACTCAACCAGTATCTGAACTCTTACAAAATTTCTTGTCTTTAAGTATCATTAATGACGAAGCTAAATTTAAGTTGCAAGAAATATCAATTCTTTTAAAAGATCCATTTCAATTAGTTAGTTCTAACCATAAACTCCTTAAATGGTTGAAAATGAATAATTTAATGGCACCAATGCAACAATTTTCTATAAATGATGAAGTTAAGATAGTTTATGATTGTGGTAATATAATTTTCGCAGAAAGTGAAACGAAAGGTTTACTTTTACCGTTAAAATTTCAACTGAAATCTATCCTAGAAAAAACATTTACGGCAAAGCAACTTTTAGAGCTAACCAATAATAGAATGTTTTTTAATGAATGTGACATTTCAAATTTCTTAGAAGCTAAATTATGGAGTCAAAAATTAAAAAAAATTTAATAATAAGGACCCTATAGGATAAGCATAGTAAATTGGGCCTAAAACAACGTATTTTCTATTTTTCCCATAGATAAGCTTGGGCCCTGCTGCATGAAATGGAATACATCATTTTTCGATATTTCTAAATTTTTTTTGCGACTTTTTAGGATTGGTCGTTCTTTAGCATATTGTTTTATAATTGCAAAAATATTTCGCAACTCCCTCCCACTTGTTTACAGGGTGTTACAGCAGTTTTTGCATTTGTTATTTTTATAATTTTTATTTTTTTCTAAATTCAATAACTTGCTTTGTTTTGAATAAAAAAATATTCCAAACAGTAATTATGGTGTATATTAGCCTAATTATGCGAATTATAATTAATTTGCACATTACAGTGACGTACAGTCCTGTACTAAATGATAGCCGCACTTCTAATTTAAGATTTATTTCATTTCAAATAAATTCATTTAAAATTGTTCCTATGCAAAAATAATACTCTTCACTTTACCAATGCGTGCTATAAATACAAATCATCATTTTCTGCGGGATCATGGACAATTAGAGATTCCTCATTTAGTATGGTAATAAAAGATAGCCGCAGGTATACTTTCAAATTCTTTTGAACACTGTGTCAGTATTTACCCGAGCTTGTTAGCGTACAAACATATTCTTGTGTCTTAAAATATTATTGTGTTAAATATTATTCCGATTTTTGTTATTTTTTTAAATATGGGTAGAAAAGGTAGTTTGAACGAGTTTGAAAAGGATAAATTGACGTTATTAAGAAAAATAATATGAGTATCCGTTTAATAGCAGGAAATATTAGTTCGAGTGAGAAGGTAGTGCTAAATTATTTAAAAAATTCGCAATTATACGGTTCGCATAAAAGTGCAGGCCGGCCAGTGGAATTTATTGATAGAGAAAAACGGTTAATTTTACGAAACGTCTCTAATTTTATTGGCACCGTGCAACAAATTGCGTTAAAAGCTGGTGATAATACAAAGATTTGTAATGTGAGGAAAGTATTAAGAGAGTCAGATAATATACAAATCAAAAAATTACAAAGAAAACCACAACTGTTATCAAATCATAAAGATGCCAGATTGCGTTTCGCGAAGGAACATATGTCGTGGAAGAAAAAGTGGCAGCGCGTTATTTTTAGTGACGAAAAAAATTGAATATGGATAGCCCTGATTAATGGCAATACTCTTTCACGACCTTTGAAAAGAACTTCTTGTGCTATCGAGGCGTCAACGAGGTGGAGGATCTCTGATTGTTTGGGGTGCAATTGGCTATGAAGGAAGAATGGATGTGAAGTTTATGTCCGGTCGTCTTAACAACAACCGGTATAAATCCATGCTATCCCGAAACATTACCAGTTGTTGATGCACAAAATGGTGGCCCAAACTTTATTTTCCAGCAGGATAATGCCGCCGTACACACCGCCGGGATAGTAAATTATTGGTTTACGGAGGCTCAGATACCAGTTTTGAAACAGCCAGCAAGGTCACTCGACATTAACAGCATCGAAAACATGTGGGGTGTACTCAGCAGAGTTGTGTATGCTGTGCTGAAGGAACACAATACAGCAGCGTTCATGAACTAAAGTCATCAGTACAACGCGAATGGGCTAATATTTCAAATTAATATGCCAAAACTTGTACAAAAGTATGCCAAATCGAATTTTCGAAATAATTAAAAACAATGGCCGAAACACAAAATATTAATTGGAATAAAAAATCATTTTTATAACTGTGCTTTTTATATTTATTTCCTATTAAAAACAATAAAATATTGTGTGCGGCTATCTTTTATTACCATACTAAATGAGGGTTACCCATAAATTTTCCATGACGCCGCAGAGAATAATGACTTCTATTTATAGACCGCATTGGTAAAGTGAAAAGTATTATTTTTGCAAAGGAAGAATTTTAAAAGAATTTATTTGAAATGAAATAAATCTTAAATTAGGAGTGCGGCTATCATTTAGTACGGGACTGTATAATTAATTTGCACACTACTAAGCGAAACAGAAGTGCGATCATTATTAATAAAAAATCTAAAAATTGTATTCAATTGGTATTTCATTTATTATCGTGTTTATTTTATCGGAGAATTTTTGGATAAGCGCAGAAATAACCTTATTCCAAAATAAGCAGCATAAAAAATTCACATTATTTTGGAAGGAGCAAAACAAACTTATCCATAGAAACATTCCTTAATAAACTATTGTAACTTTAGAACAAGTTATGTAGAGACTCAATCTGAATCGGAGTCTGAGATTTGACAGCCAGAATTCATAGCATTTATAATATTATCTGCTAGACCTTTGCGGTGCTTTGATAATACATTTGGGTTGTGTCTTGCGTAGCCCAAATACCATATCACTGAAGTTATATGACTGCATGTACCGACAACTCTGCTCCCAGTTTTGCACTTACAGTAATATCCTAATATTGATTCGGCTCCACTACCATTAGGAATGAATTCTAACCATAACTGATGAATACGAGTTGACGAAAAACGACTTTCAATTTTGCATCTTATCAAATTCTTCATTTCGTTATGTGTAAAGATCTTGTAACTAGAATCTGCCTTCATGTGTTCATAAGTATATCTTTTTCCTTGGTCTAACTGATACATACCTAAAGTGACATTTTTAATTTCTTCTTCTGATAAACATGGAAAGTCTTGAATCTGATTAGTAGCCTCCTCCCAACAAATTCGTTTGTTTTCCAGGCCTAGCTCTTCAATCTTCTTTTGAAGAGAATTGTCATCATTCATTTTGCTAATTGCCTTCTCTGCATAACGTGCATGATTTTCGTTTCTATAAACATAGGAGGACTGTATGCATTCAGTAAGGCACAAGGAATTTTAGTTAAAGATGACAGCTTGGGGAAATAAGTGACTTCAATAGTTGAAGCAAAGAACTTGTATTTTTTGATTCTGCTGTTCACACTTTCCACTATCCACCGATTCATAGTCACAGCTCTGGACTCATTAGCATCTTTTGTGCAAAACTGCTTTTGTCCCTTGGTTAGTAAATGAGGAATTATTGGATTAAATTTTAGCAATTTCAACTTTTCTATGACATCTCTGAATCCACGATCGAGAAGTAAAACATCATTCTCTAAGAAATATTTTGTAAATCCATAAGGGGTATTACATGTATGTAGGGGTAAATCAAGTATTCTAAAATTTTTGAATCACTATTGTCGTTGTTTGCAAAAAACAAACCTTCAGCCTCAAGAATGTATCCGTCAGGGAAAACCACAATCATGGGCTTCAATAAGTTTCTGTGCTTATGATTGGAATACGTCAATAATTGTAACTCATGATCACTTGACTTTTGAACATATAGATAAGTACCATCAATGACAACTACAATAGAATTTTCATCTGCATCCAGAAGTTTATGAGCCATTTTAGTTTGATGTTTCATTGCATCTTCTCGTGATAGATGATTATAACCTAAATGAAGATGGACAAAATGCTCATCCAAGGCTTTTCGAACAGATTCAAATATTGCAGACACTCTTGCTTGACCCTCTACATTGAATAAATATGCCAAAAATTCCTGTGACAAGTTCATCCTTAGTTTTACTAGGAATATTCCTAACGCATTTCTCGTTGATCTGTTGCAACTATTTCTGATGTGTGGCTTTACAAAAGCATGAAGGCAATCGAAATTTTCTTGTGAAATCCCAGTGAATTTCTGATAGTCATATGGAGTTAGTGGAGAGCCGTTGTCGAAATCGATTTTAGAGTATGAGTTGGCCTTACTAAAGTGGACGGCATTGAAAAATTCTTCAATATCTTCAGCGGACAATACTATTGTTTCTTTGTGAGCGACAGCATCTATTGCTCATTGGAATAACAATTTTCTTTCTTTTCCACATATCAATGATCGCTTCTTTGGAAATCCTACATCTACCAGCTTCTTTACAAATAAAACAATTTCTCCGTGTACCAGAGCAGCTAGGAAGATTGACTGTAATTCCATTTCTTGGAACAGAAGAAACTTTGCTTGACGTTACATAAGCTTGACTACTGAGAAATTCAGATGTAAATTCAGATTGAGATTCAGTACTTGTGTTTTCTAATGTCGAAAATGAAGTTGTACTATTCATGGTTGAAGCCTGGAAATCAATCTCTGAAGATGTAGTGCAACAAGAACTATCAGGAGTTATATCCATTTCATAATCATGCAAATTATTGTCCACAGTATTACCCTCAGCTGTATTACCAGGCAGTAAGTGATATCTTTTGAACTTTAATCTTGAATGACACTTCAAACAGGCATAACTATTTGGATTATATGACTTTCCTACGCTTTTTGAGTATGTAGTAACATTTATCCATAAAGAAGGTGCTCCTAAAGTGCAAACTCCTCGCCATTTCAATATGCGTGACTTACATATACCACAGAGAATATGAGATCGTTCAACTACAATAAACAATTTTATGAGATTACATGCAAAATAAATATAAAAAGTACATTTTACCTTCTGGACCCATTAGTGTTAAGTCAAACAGTTCTAATGATGATTTAACATACAAGTCAAATAGTTCTAATGATGATGAACACACAAGTTAACAAATTGTAAAAGTATTAAAGATTATGTTACACACAAGTTAAATTACTCAAAACAAGACTTGAAATACGATTTATACAACAGTAGTTATACAACAAGAGGTTCGAAAATAATCTAATATACAGTTAAGAGGACGAGATGTGTTTCATAGGTAACACATCGAGTCCGCAACTGTATATTCAGATGATTTTCGAAGCTAGAGTTGTATACGTTAAGACTATACAACGAATCAACCAAATATATTACACAACCAAATAAAAACTGCACCAAATTAACTCATTTTTGCGAAATGTCAAAAATATTAATTGTTTGTTTATATTCATGGATGATATGATTATAACATAATATGATTTATTTGTTTGTGGCCGAAACACCACTAGTTGTGTTTCGCGAAACACAACTTAGCAACGCAGATAACCGATGTTATTCAGCGTAACTAAGAAAAATTGAACTATCTGGTTGGTCTATTTTCTACTTAGTTGTATAGTCTGTTATATATGTGATTGTTATATAAACATAAAAGTTATGAACCAAATTGTAGTGATTGAGATTGAGAGTGATGTGTATCAGACATCTTTTGCATACAAATAATTTTTTTAGTCCAATTGTATGCGAACAAAGAAGGGGCTGCTAGAAAATTTTTAGTATGTTGTTCCACGATTCTTATATAACATGTATGTGAAAAATCTAAATTGTATCTCAATGCGAACATATGTAAAATGCCATTGTTCTATGCTTTCCTATGCTTACACATGTAAAAATTGGTCTAGTAAAAATTCAGTTTCTGGAAAACGAAGAAAAGGCTGCTGCTCATATTTTGCAGACAGGTTTCGAAAGATGTGATTAAACATATGTTTCAATTTCAAGACTATATCTTCATGCGAAAGTACAAAAACGAGAAACAATTCATGTTTATGTATTATTAGGATTAATAGTAGGAGATAACTTAGGGGTAAATCAGATATGCGATATCAGTAAGTCATTTTCTAGCAATTATTTTTGTCGTTTCTGTAAAGTTCATAAAACCGAATCACAGAGTTTATATGAAGATAGAGTTGATTTGCGACGTACAATTCAGAATTATGAAGAAGATTTAAAAAATATTGATTTTAAAACTAGTGGTATATATAAAAAATCAATATTTAATGATATAGCTTCATTTCATGTTGTACATAATTATTATGTTGACGTTATGCACGATATTTTTGAGGGCATATGCCATTATGATTTATGTCATGTGATAAAATATTATTCAGAAGAAGTAAAAATGTTTACATTAACCACTTTAAACAATAGAAAGCAAAATTTATGGTTCGATTGACATTGGTAGTATTTCTCCTCCTATTACAATAAACCATCTCAATAAGCTGAAATTGAAGATGTCGGCTAGTGAAATGAAATGTTTCATTCATTATTTTACTTTAATGGTTGGCGATATGGTTCCTGAAGATGATGAGGTTTGGCAGTTTATTATTTGCTTGGTCAAAATAATAGATAGTTTACTCTCTCGTTCTTTTAGTAGTGAAAAAATTATTGCTCTAAAATATTTAATCAAAAAGCATCATTCTAATTATATTTATCTATTCCGTAACACTATAAAACCAAAACACCATTTATTATTGCATTATCCTAAAATTATTCTTTATTTAGGCCCTCCAATACATTACTGGTGTTTTGGGTTTGAAGGTAAACACACAGAACCAAAAGATTTCGCAAGATCTACTAATTCGCGAAGAAATATTTGCTTAACATTACGTCGTCTCAGGACTAGAGTACGCTAAGCGACAAAATCACTATTATGAGAAAAATCAAAATTAAAGTTTGCGAGGTCATTACGGCATGGTGGATAGCGGAAAAAACAAAACCAGTTCCCTCAGGAATGGGTAGCCTGATTAAAACGTAAATACGCGCAGACGAAAGAGGATGGTTTAGAACCTCAGAAACCATCAAAACCCGAAAAATTGTAATTTGGTGGTTAGCGTAATCTAGTCCTGAGACGACGACTGCCAAAAAGGCTCAATTGAAATTCGCTAACTTCCTTATAAACCCCATTCCATCAGAATGTATTACTTTTAATAAAGATATACTACAAGTGGATCGAGCATTAGTTAAAGGAAAATTTGGATTTAATGAAGAAGAACTCGTTTGTTATTCTCAAATAAGATTCAATGGGACATTATATAAAAAAGATTTTTATTTAACTAAATTTGAGGATGAATTAGAATTATATAGAATTGTAGGAATTTTTGTTAGGCCCAAAGATGGATTAAACGTTTTAATATGGGTTAATACAGATGACGAAATTTTAACAATTCGTGATCACGAGGTAGCAAATTTTTCTCGCTGAATCCTCCATAAACCCAAATAATACATAATACCTTAAAACCATAAAACTAAGCATACCTACTAGCAACTACTATTATTGTAGCAAGCAGATTATGTAGAAAATTATTTTTTTTATCCTCACCTAAAAAGATTTGTTAAGTATTCAAAATAGAATAAAAAGGTGATTTCAAAAGAACAAAAAACAGTTTTTACAAAATTTTCTTTAAAAAATCAACAATAAAGACGTATATACTCGTACCTAGAAAATTGATTTAAGTAATTTAGTATCGGGAGAAACCATGGACAAACAACCATTTATATTGGATTTAGATTTGAACGACCAGATCTACGTAGAAAATGCTAATATCATGACTAACGAATCATGCACACAAGAAACTCCAACTTCTTATTATCCAATACAACAATATACAACAGAAGAAGCTTCAACATCCGCACCTCCAATAAAAGATGGGCGAATGGAACTACACAAATTGCTAAAATCTTGGGATTTGGAATCAATGTTTCTAAAATGTTTTGGTAAGTAAATAGATGATTATATTTATTTATTTATGGTTAAAAATTAATTTTATCAATACAAAATTCAAAAAATGTAGTATAAAATGCAATGATGGTGCAAACTTTTCTAGAATAAAAATTTGTCAGTTATAATTTTTTCCAAAATCAGCTGTGCTTCATGATCATTTTGCCGAATTAAAGATATTAAAAATAATAAATTAAGTATTCATAGTCAAGGACATTGCAAATAAATTGCTTTTTCGCCTAGACAATAATATAAAAAATTGTCGCATGTTTTGAAGTAAAGACGAAAATTTGGTGTTTTAGGCGGTTTTTGAACACCATTGCATTTTTATTAGGTATTATGTATGCATGTATGATAAAAAAATTGGAGTATACTACGTTTTTCAATTTTGTGACGATAAAATTAATTTTTTATATCTACAATTCGGCAAAATAAAATAAAATAAAACTTCAATATAAAAATAAATTAAAAAGGGCCTATAATTTAGACATTTTTTAATTAAAAAATTAATAAGATCTATAATTTAGTCATACATAAAAATAAAATTTAGCTAACATTGTACTGTTTTTTTTTAGAACTAGAAATGGACATTGAATCTTTAAGGGCACTTGGTGATTACAAACAGCAATTTTTGGATAATTTTGGATTTGGAACACAAATAAAATTTGCGTTGAAATATAAAGAATGGATTGATACCATATGTTCGACGCTTTCAACAGAAAGCTCAGAATTAAGCAGTATTAGCAACCTAACTCCAGTTGACTCGGATCCGGATGTTATTAATCTTTTGAATATTTTAAAGGAAACAATTGACGGGCAATACATTATAAAATATTACAACGCAAATAATAATCTTAACGACGGGCATCGTTCAATGTTAATTGAACAAATTATCAATTATATGATAACAAATAATATAAAAATGACGGTGGGAATGGCAGAAATTATTGCAGATAAAATCGTTTTAGAGTTTAAAACGGAAAGTAAGGTAAGCATTTAGAAAAAATTTCCCTTAAAGATTAAATTTTAAATTTGGTTGATCCAACATCGTTTATTTAAGATTTTTTCGTCGTGATCGTCGGATCCTTAATAATTAATCTTTTTTTCCTAAACGTTTCTAAAGAAATTCTGACGATGTATTTATAAACAAACTGACTTAATTAATTAGTGTTGTTCCGATGATTGACAATTTGTAAATAAGTATTTTTTTATCTAGGTGATATACTTTTTCAAATAACCTGGGAAAGCTCCAATGGTCAAAATATATGCAAAATATTTTAATAAAATAAGAAGATTACGGAATGCTGGGGTATTACCTAGAAAGCCACGTCCAGTCGTCGAGGAAGCAGAATTTGAAAATGTAACAACCACAGGTACTATTTACAAAAAATTAAATAATCAATAAAACTAATATAATAAAATACATTTCTTCAATTTTCTATTTCACAGAAAATCAAGAGGACAACAACTATAAGGAGAGTCTCGATGCTTTAGAGAAAGATAATTGTACTTGGGCAGAAGTTGAAAACCATTGGCGCCACACTTATGCTTTCAGGCTTAATTTAATAAAAAATGCTGCATCAACAGAGGAAATTTTAAATAAATGTCCACAATAAAAAAAACCTCTAGGTTATAAATTGGTAAGCTTATTAAATAGTATAATTTTTATAACTTTTATATTTTTATTTAATTTATTTTACGGAATATATAATTAATAAAAATATCTGAATTTATTTTTGCAGATTGAAATGGATTATCAGCGGGTGAATATGATACCATCTATCCAAACGGCATTTCCCGACTTTTAGAAAAGATAATTCCGATATTGGAGGAAAAGGTAAAAGGAGCAACAGATTTAAATTTACTCTCGGTAATAAAATCAAGAGATAATTACAACGAAAGTAAGTACATTTTATTATTCAAATTTAAAATGATTTAGTATTAGGCAAATTAAAGAACTATTTAATTATTTAACTAACCTAATTTTTGTTCGTATTTTTTATTATTCACAGACGGATAAGCAGCCATACTATTTCACCTAATTCATCATGTCTTGCAACCAACATCACGAGAGGTTCGACTCGAAAACAACAAAAAATTACACATCAGGTTCAGCGTGCAGGATGCTCAGAAAAGTTTTATTTTAATTGGGGCCACTGCAGAGGAATTAGAAGAAAAACTTCAATTCCAGCTAAGCAGACAAAAATCCATTCAACCGTTACTTTTAATAACTGGAACATTATGCAATACAATACAAATAATTGTCTACTTCGACAGCATCAAATACAAAAATTTTTCAGTACTAAGAGGAAACGATATAATATTTTCAATTTTTAATTTGTTCAATTTAAATTATCCGTTATAATCAATTCATGTGTGGACGTTTATTCAACATTATTTTTTCAAAATTAAAACCAAACACGACGTGCATAACACAGCCGTCAAATTTTTAATTGAAAAAATGCAAAAGTAGGTTAAATTTAAGTTGTAATTTGAATTTGAATCTATAATTTTAATTAAATTTTGAATCTAAATAAGTTTTTTTTAATTTTTTAATTATATAACATACATATTATAATATTATAGAATATTACACATTGAAATGTTTGCTGGTCGATTTTTGGTTTTATAATTTTATTTTATATGAAATATTAAAATAAACTTAAATGTTAAGTTATATTATATGCAGTTATTTATTATATTATATTAAAAAATTTTATTATAATGGTGATTTAAAACATCTGTTGACATTATAAAATATATCTTTAAAATTGAATTACAAATTTTGTTTTTTATTATATCTCATTCTTTATCATTATAATCTATATACCAAAATTATATATATATATATATATATATATATATTTATATATGTATATGCTTTCAATTTTACAAAAATGATTTTCAATTTTTCAAAAATGGCTGTCAATTTTACAAAAATAGATTCAATTTTGCAAAAATTGTTTCAATTTTACAAAAATTGCTTTCAATTTTATAAAATCGTTTGTTAAAATAAAAATAATATTTTGTGAAATTTATAATTTTTCTTTTATTTTTACAAATATTTTTTTAATTAATCCAATTGATTTGTTGAATTTAAAAAATTTGTGTATATTTAATCAATGCTTTTTCTGGATTGACATTTGGTTTTGTATTATTTACTCTGTGTTTCGGAATTTTATAAAATCTTTTATAAAGTTTATTAATTCTTTTGTGGTTTTCTGAAAATTTTTAAGAAATTTACGAAATATTTGTAATTTATATCATACAAATATTGTTAAGTTCTTATAAAATTTTAATTACAATGACAAATATATTTTGTTCTTTTTTCGAGAAACTTAAAAATAATTTGTACTTTATATAAATGTATTAAACTTTTTATAAACTTTTATTCACATGAAAAACTTATTTTGTTTTTTTTTTTAAATAAATATTTATGCACTTGACAAAAACTTTGGAATTTTTATAAAATAGAATGATACTTTCTATAAATTTTTGATTATTCATTTTTCATATTTGAACAATTATTTTTGTAATAAATACAAATTTTTTTGTTTATTTGTAGAGTTAACCAAAATTTTTATCTGCTGTATATCGTTCAAATTTTTGTCAAATATACCTGTATTTTTATCATGCTTACCTAGTTTTTTCTTTGAGTGACTTTCTACAATTATATTGGTTATTCTGTGTACTTGATCAATTGTTGAGTGTTGGTTACGAAAACCGAACTGATGATTTTTTTTTTACCAGTAGTTTCTCAAAGAGTTTGTCATGACTGGCAATAGCGAAATTGGCTTATAAGATGAGGTTATGTGTGGTGGTTTCCCAGGTTTTGGGATCATAATTACTTCTGCAATTTTCCACAAGCTTGGTACACATTTCATTCTAAATGCTTCATTTATAAGATTGATGAGCTTAACCAGACCTTTCCTTGGCAGTCCTTTTAAGACTTCTGCAGTAATAAGATCGTAACCAGGAATTTTTTCGTATTCAAGTTAGCTTTTATCTCACGCATGACTTCTTTTGGCGTTGCCGGTAGGATTTCTTCAATTTCTTGCACAGCTTGTTCCGTTATTATCTCGGCTTGTAATGTTTGGTCTTGATGTGGCTGGAATATTTTTTCGAGGCCTTCATTATTCCTAGCCCATTTCTCGCCTGCTACTCTTATTGGAGGATTCTGCATTATTGGTCTGTTAATTCTTTTGGTTGCTTTCCATAGAGAATAATCAGTATACTGCTATCATTAGTTAATTTTCTTAAATAGTTGCTGATTTAAATCCTTATAGGCTGGTAAGAAAATCGAAAAACATCTGTTTCGATCTGCTAAATTAATTCAACTCTTTTAACCACTTCTTGATCCTTGACTTGATAATCAAATATTTCTCTCGGTGATGCAGTTCCATTGACGAACGGATGGTATCATTATTGCTGCAAAATTTACTCAATGTAAAACCACCACATTTTAGAATTCCGATTGATTGATTCATGCGTAATTGAATTTAATCCAATCATCATATCATCCACATAAAACTTTTGTCCAAGTATTCGTGCTCCAATTGGATATTTATCCTGCTCATCGGCTACTAAACGGTGTAAAGTCCTTACAGCAAGATACGAGCCATACGCAGTTCCGTATGTCACAGTGCACAGACGGAGAGTTTTGATTGGTTCATCTTTACTGTTGCGTCAAAAAATCAGCTGGTAGTTGCTATCAGACAAATTGATCGCAACCTGACGATACACTTTTTGAATGTCTCCGGTAACGATAAACTCGAATAATCTGAACTTCAGTAAAATAATAAATAAATCGTCTTGCAGTTTCGGCCCCGAATTAACGCAACACAATTTCGTACTGGGACTTGACGGATCAAAATACTGAACGGTTCCTAAATGTTTTAACTGCTCATATTCTTTGATAAAAGACGAATCCATTTGTTTGATTTCAAGCTGATTATCCAATCTTTTCTCTAAATTCAAGAAAAGTCTAATAACTATTGGATATGATTCCCCCAACAATGTTAGATCTTTTGAAAATGAAAGTCGAACTATGTAGGATCTTTCGTAATTTCGACGAGTATGAAGAGCATAATGATCTTCACACTCCTGATCTTTAGAACTCAAACTTGATTCACCCTGTAGGAAAAGCATCCACTTCCCAAAAACGCTGAACAAGCTCACTCAAACTTTGATTTGACTCAGTTGGTAATCTTTCTTGGGTACTAGTTAAGACTGTTGATTTATAATCACTTGATTTCATTGAACCGCACCAATAATCCATCCCAGCTTGCTCTCCTGGAGAATCGGTAAATTTTCGCCCAATCGAATTTGACCAGGGAGTAGAAGGTGCCAAAATATACCAGCCCCCAACAACAAATCAATCTTCTGAGGTTCAAAACAATTAGGTACAGCCAAAAACTTAACATCGGATGGAACGTTTATGGTCTTTGATGCTATTAGAAATCATGGCTGGGCATCGGTCGAGGAGTTAACGTAATCAAACATGATAGCTTTGATGTTGTAACTGCCTATCTCACCTATGTTAATGAAATACTTTCGCGGCACCTCTATCTAATAGAGCGCAATCGATCCGTTGGCATCGATCAAATACGTTGACTATGACGAGGACCGCTGGCTCGTCAACAAAGGATTCTGAAATTAGAAATGCTTTGTGAGCGGCTCCAGAAGTCGGTGGCACTTGAACAGCAGGCCAATCAAAATGAATCAGTGTATGATGTTCCCTTCTGGCATTTAACACATTTAGAGACCTTACAGAAGCGGTAATTGTGTTTTGTTTTGAGGCAGACGACACATAATTGCATCCGTTTAACATCATGGTATCGATCCATGAGCCCTAAAGCCAGAAATTGTGGACATAGCTGCAAATTGTGCTCGGTTGAGACACATTTAGCGCACAAATTCAAATTCAGCGACATTAAGGCGGCATGGTTAGATTTAACTAGACGAAGATTTCCCGATACAGACGGCTGTGGCTTTGTAAATTGTTTTTTGTTTGCCCACTTACTTAGTCCCGAGAATTCTTTACTCACGTTATCCATCTGTATAATTTCATTAATGTGGGACTACAAAATCAATGCCTCAATCGCATAATTTTTGGATGGATATTCAGGATTTCTGTTTGTATTAATTAGAAATCCGCATGAATAAGCTCACAGGAAATCGTACGTATAAATAGTAATTGTAAGCCAGTTTATCCAACTTTGAAACTGCGCAACGTTTATTATTTTTTTCTATGACGCCATTTTGACAGATTTCTTTCAATTTCCCTAAATTTCAATTTATACCTACATATTTTTGCTAAAATAAACTGATAATGGTAACAGTTTAACTAGTGCTTACTATAAAATATTTGTCGTGATTAAAACGTGGATAATTTTGGATCATAATTTTGCTGTGGTGGACATTTACTAAAACAAAAGAAAAACCAGACCACGGTTTTATTTTTGTTAAAATTATACAATCAATTAAAAGAAATTTTATAATAAACCATAAGTCTATTTTTAATAAAGAAATCTACCTAATAATTGATTTAATCCAACTTGGCTATGGCAAATTAACTAATTCAAAAACGCGGTCGTATTTTGGGTTCATTAACCAAAATGTGCATCTATACGTTGCATCCATCAATATAGAGTCGGAATCATTGGAGAAAATCGAAGTTAAATTATCAAAGCTTGAAGAATACTGGATCCAGTTTGGTGAAGTCGAGGATAAATTAGCTTGTGCGCCTAACCATGAATCAAAATTTGAGAAGTTCGAAGAAGACTACTTTAATTGCAAGTCCGAATTACTAAAGCACTTAAGGAAACGTAAACAAGAAACTGCGAAAGGAGAGGGATCGGCGAGTGGTTCAAATAACACTACTGAGTTAGACCTTTTATTTGATCAACAAAGAGTGTTGGGGCAATTAACTATTGCGTTGATACACAGCACAAAAATTGAAGAGGCAATACAGTATTGCGTTGGTGTGTATATCCAAAATTGTTGAGGCAATAGCAATTGCGTAATTTTATCCCAAGTTGATATTATATACTTCACTATACAACAATAAATTTTACACGGATTTAGTTATTAAATTTTATATATTTAATTTTATTAAATTAACTCAATTTATTGTTTGTGTTGCAATGGCGGTCACAGAAGTAATAATGAATAATGACACGTACAATTTTATTTTAATACAAAAAAAAATTGAAGGGATACAGCTTCGAAAAAGTTAATGACTATATATTTTATGCAGATGTCGCATCAATCTTCTTTTTCGAAACTGCATTCACAAAATTAATTTAAATATTAGAATTCACCTACAATTTTGACGTTTGGCTGTCATGGTGAAAATGGAAAATAATAAATTCAATAAAGCTAAGTATTAAACATAAATACAATATTTACACTTAATTAACTAGATTTACTTTAATTTCAGATTGAATGGTGCTTAAATAATTTGCTGGATGATAGATGCGGACGATTTGAAGTATAAAAACACCAATTTCATTTTTGTAGCTACAGCTGATGGCAATAAAGTTGATTGTGTAAACATCAAATAAATCTTGTTTGTTTTTATGGAAAAAGCTACAACAAAGAGCATTCTTCGAAAGTATCGCCGATCGAACTACAAACATGTCATTTAGTTACACTGGAGTTTCTACATTACCCAAACTGCAAATTGAACCCTTTGACGGTGACTACAGTAAATGGCAAGCATTTACAGACTCGTTTACTAATGGAGTTGATAATAATCAACATATTTCGGATGCGCATAAATTGCAATTACTTAACGGTTACTTAAGAGACGATGCTGCTGCGTTGTTGCGACTCATACCAACAACCGACAACAATTATCAAACGGCTTGGAAGAAACTTGAAGAAAGGTATTCTAAGAAAAATACGATTTTGCATAATTTCCTGGCTTCTTTTGTAAATCAACCAAGTGCTGTCGTGGCTCAGTGAAAGCTCTTAGAGCTTTAAGCGACAACACCGATTCAGTCATTAGAGGAATACGTTCATTGGGTGCAGAAGCTGACAGCCGTGATTCACTAATGATATACATTTTGCTATCCAAAGTTGACGCAACTATTCAGGAGTCTTGGGCTCGGGAAACAAATCGTAAAGATTTCCCAACACTACAGAGGTTTCTCGATTTTATTAATAGCAGTTCCGATGCCAAAGAAAGTTGCGGTATGACACATCGGATAACTAGATGTTAAGAGTTTCCAATTTTCCCAAAAAAATTATTGTCCATGCTGAGGAGAAAGACATATTTTAACGCGGTGTTTAAAATTCAAAAATTTGGCAATTAGTAAAAGACGTGAGCTGCCAAAGAATTCGAGAATATGCTACAATTGTTTGCACCCTGATCATAACGTGCAACGGTACCCGGCTACAGAGTGCTGTAAGACATACAACAGAAGACACCATACATTGCTGCATTTTGGTGAAAATAATGAAGATATCAGTAAATCATCATCAACAATCGATGACACCGGATCACAAATAATTGCTCATCCAGCAAACATCCCAATCGAAAGTTCAGGTTCGGAAGCTAATGATAATTCACAAGCTCCGCAGGCTCAATCATTATCGGCAGTCATTATCGGCAATGCTTTAGTTGATCGTTGCGTATTATTGCCGACTGCACAGGTTTGTGGGGTGCGTGATGATTACTGTGAATCCCTACAAATTTACCACTCCTGTTTGACCAAAAAATATACTTCGCTCAAGTGGTAATTTACACTGAACCGAATAAAATATTCATGGTTTGGGGTACACGTATAATATTTTTATTCTTTATCTTTTGTGTCTGGGTTTTTTATATTTTTCATAAATTCCTATTTTTTATGATTGGAGTGTCTTTCGCTGAAAAGACTCCAAGCGACTAAAATTTTATTTTTATCATTTTCTTTGTTTCAAATCATTATTGTTTCTTTCCCGGTGGCCGCGATAACTACAAATAAAATAGCTGTTCCTCAAACCATATAAACAGTGTCTATTGATTTTGGGTTTGTGCTAACAGATGGCCTCGCTGCTATTGTGGAGTCAACCGTAGGCGACCCCTGCTTGATGTTGCGTCGTACCGCTGTTTTGAGCCGACGTCACAACATCAGACAGCTGCGAACCAATTGATTTCACAAGCAGGAACGAACAAGTAAAAATGAACAAGGCATCAAATAATATTATCAAATTTTATTGTTAATTAAATTTCCCCCAGCTGGGATCACCACAGGTTCATGTAGTGGGTGCCAACAGCCAAACTGTAACAGTACGTGCGCTTCTTGACTCAGGATCACAGGCGTCCCTTGTAACCGAATTATTAGTTCAAACCCTCAATCTAAATAGGAAACACTCGAAGTTGACATTTACAGGTTTATCAGATGTTGAAGCCGCAGTAACTAGAGATCGGAGCAAGTGTTAGAATTCTTTTCAGATTGGATCCGTTTATAGAATAAAAAGTTAATGTTTTAATTGTTGGCAAAATTGCATCATCAATCCCCGCGCGTCGAATTCCAACTAACAATTTATTTCATTTATTTAAAAATTATAGCCTTGCTGATCCTAAATTTACTGTGCCAGCCAATATTGATGTCTTATTGGGCGCTGATATATTTTTTGAATGCCTGAGACCTGGTAGAACATCAGTTTCCGAAGATATCACGTTACAATCATCCATATTTGGTTGGTTAATTACTGGTACTGCTGACATACTCGATCAAGATAAATAATGACGAAAATATATGGCATGAGTTGAAAAAGTTTTGGGAGATTGACGAGCCAACAAACCAATGCAAAATGCAAAAAACAGAATGTGAGTTATATTATGAAAAGACGACATCACGTGACGATAATGGACGATATATTGTGCGTCTACCAATGAAACCACAAACAAATTTAATTGGAGATTCCTATACAGCGGCGTTGAAGCGACTAATTACTATGGAACGAAGATTTGAGAAGGATTTGGAATTTAAGGTCGAGTACCACAAATTCATGAGTGAATACCTGGAACTGGGTCAAATGTCCCAGATCAATGACCAAGAAATTCACGACAAAGGCCGATTTTATCTACCACACCATGGAGTGCTTAAGGAAAGTAGCTCCAAACCAAACTCAGGGTCGTTTTTGATGGCTCCTGCAAATCGTCAACAGGCGTTTCGATCAACGACAATTTAGAAGTTGGACCAATTCTTCAAAACGCCTTAATTGATGTGGTTACACGATTTCGTCAACACAGGATTGCATTTGTAGGCGATATCGAGAAAATGTATCGCCGGGTTTTGGTCAACAAAAAAGATAGGCATATGCAAAGAATATTGTACAGTTACCTACGGTATGGGCCCAGCTGCATTTCTGGCAGTTAAGACTCTCAATCAACTTGCTACGATTATCAAGAAGAATTTCCGCATGCATGTCAAGCCATACGCGATTCGTTTTATGTTGATGATTTACTATGCGGTGGTGAAACAATTCTCAGTGCGCGACAAACTGTTGAACGACGTTTTACATGTACTTCAAGCTGGTGGATTCCACTTACGAAAACTTAAATCAAACTGCAAGGAATTATTAAATTACATACCAGATGCTGACCTCGAACCGCCAATAACGCTACAAGAGAAAGATGTTGGTGTTCCAACTCTTGGTATACAGTGGTATCCAATTACGGACGAATTTGGATACAAAACAGAAAAGCCACGGAACGGTTCATTGACGAAACGGAAATTATTATCGTATGTTGCTAAAATATTTGGTCCACTTGGTTGGATTTCACCAATAATTGTTGCACGTTTCAAAATGCTTTTTCAAAAGATGTGGCTGTACACCAAAGACTGGGATGAGACGGTAAATAATGATTTGCTGAATGATTGGACAAGATTGATAGAAGATATTGATGCTTTGCAAAAGATTCGAATTCCACGCTACATTCAATTGAATTCAAATGTCAAATGTGTTAATATTCATGGTTTCTGTGATGCTTCGGAGAAAGCTTACAGCGCAGTTGTCTATTTGCGTGTAATTGATGATCTCACTAATGTTTACATCAATTAGCCAAGTCCAAAATTGCACCTATAAAACAAGTGTCATTACTCAAGCTTGAACTGTGCGGTGCTGTCTTATTATCTCGAATGATCAAATACGTTAATACAACAATTCAGTTTAAAGTTAATTCCATCAAGGCTTGGTGTGATTCAAAAATAGTATTGGCTTGGATAAGCGGTATGGAAGAGAATGGAAATCTTTCGTCGGAAATCGAACTTCAGAGATAAATGATCATGTACCTCATCGTTTTTGGAATTACGTTAAAATTGGAGATAACTCCGCTGATTTAATATCCCGCGGGTCAAGTGCGGTAGATTTAGTTGACAAAGTGTTATTGTGGAAGGGTCCGTCATGGTTAATGCATCATCCAAATAACTGGCAAGATATAACCTACGATTTCCAGACTACAGAAAAAGCCCGTTCACAACCACAGCATTTATCGTTTAGTTTGTCTATTCAAAAGGAAAACGATACATTGGATTTTATATTTATTCCAATATTTTTCATCGTTTGAGAGGGGAAAACGAGCAATAGCTAGATGTCTTAGCTGGGCGTGCAAGCACAAAAAGCAAAGCAGTTCTTTATTTGATATGTATGTGAAGGCTGAAAACGTGTGTCTGCATTACGTACAATCCGTTTCATTTGGTAGAGAAATTCATAGTTTGCAACTCCAG
The DNA here is from genome assembly GCA_963556165.1 of Tipula helvola. Classification (NCBI taxonomy): domain Eukaryota; kingdom Metazoa; phylum Arthropoda; class Insecta; order Diptera; family Tipulidae; genus Tipula; species Tipula helvola. The sequence continues at coordinate 124,027,862 of OY744483.1, forward strand.
AAACCCATAAATGAAAACAGCAAGTTGCTTATATTATCCCCGTTCCTGGACAAAGATGGATTTTTACGAGTAGGTGGCCGATTGAACAAAGCAAATATACCAGAAGAAGCGAAACATCCAATTATCTTGCCTAACCACAATCCGATCGGGTACTTAATTGCAAGGGATCTACATAAAAAGAACCTCCATGCTGGTCCAACATTATTGACCAACTTGATTATTTGTTAACCTTATTTTAGTTCAATTTTTACAATTTGACATGTTTCAAAATAAAAAAGAAATAAAAAAAAGTCAGTCTGTTCAAATCAATTCACCAAACAAGTCCGCATTCTGCTTTGTGTAATGGTTATTTTAGTATTTTTAATTTGTTAAATTTGAATAAGTAAAAACGTAAATACAAGGTTGTAAATATTTGAAAACAAAAAAATTCAATTCAGTGCTGATTGTTTTATTTTACCAGCGTGTTATCGTATGCACGTCCAGACTTCATCTATTACTATTGGTGGTGGTGGAGGTATTTTTTTTGGTGGTTTCTGGATATTATTTAGAACACGTTCCTTTAATTGGTCGGGAGAGCGTATTATTCCGTTTCCTTTTTTTTCTCTGACCTCTAACTCTTATCCACTCAGTTTCTCGAGCTAGTTCGTATTCATCCGTATGGTACTCTTGTTCAGTTGTATTCTGGCTAGGAGTAGAACGGATGGCCCCGGCCTGATGAAACGAAGAATATTAACTTTAAAAAAATTAAAAATATTGAAAATCTATCAATCATGGAGTGTTGAATAATTGTTTTTAAATATTAATAAACTTCTAAGTGTTATCTGTAAGAGTGCAAGACATATTAAAATGGGTATACGTCTTTTAGCAAAAAACGTTTCGCAATCAAAGTTTGATCAAATTACTTTTAGCAAAAAACACGTTTAGCAATCATTTCTTTGGCAAAGAAGAACGAATGGCAAATTCACCTATGTCAAATATTTGTTTGACAAATTTCTTTTTGACAAATTATTCTTCAGGAATTATGAGGCATTTTGATCGCGCGATCAAAATGCCTCATAATTCCTGAAGAATAATTTGCCAAAAAGTGATTACTGTAAAATTTGAACAAAATGCGCCTGAATTAATAAAAATATTTTTGCTTTAAAATGAAAATTTAAATTCTGGAAAATGAAGATTTAATCTTCTTTTTCCAGAATTTCATTTTGAAATATTCTGGAAAATGAAGATTTCCATTCTAATTTTACTATTTGACTAATAAATCCCTATTTTCCAGACAATTCTAAAACTCCGTTTTCAAGCAAAAATATTTTTATTAATTCCAGCGCACGTCATACCTGCAAAATTTCACCACAATCAGTTCAGAAATAGCCAAGTTACAGGCTAATTGGCTATATTCCGAAAGTCTACCCAAAAATCATTTGAGCATCCCATTTCTATCATACCTGTCGAATATCATCATAATCGGTAAAGAAATAGCCAAGTTACAAGCTAATTGGGCATATTCAAAAACTTCATCTAAAAATCATTTAACAATCCCATTTCCACCGTGCGTGTCAAAATGTATCATAATCCCGAAAGAAATGGCCAAGTTACAGACTAATTTCCGGTATTTCAAAAATGCACCCAAAAATCATTTAATAATCCTATTTCCACCGTACCTGTTAAATTTAATCACAATAGATTAAGAAACAGCTAGGTTATAGGATAGTTATATTTCACAATTGTCTAAACTCATTTAAAAATTCCATTTACATCGTACCTGTTAAATTTATAATAGATTTTTTGATCAAACATACATTTGCCATTCAATTTGTTTTGTCAAATGATATTTGCCAAATATGCAAATTTGCCAAAGATAGTTTGATGAAACGTAACTTTGTCAAATGTCGTTTGCCATTTAAACGGCTCCCATTAAAATAATCTTAGGATCGATTGCATATTAGAAATTACTCGAAATAAAGCAAAAAAACGGGAGGAGGATGCAGAAATCCAAAATAAACCTAAAGAAAAAAATTATAATAATTAGGGCTAAGCAACCTACATGTTCGTGATTGTTGATACTCATCTTCGATGCCAAATAATCTTAGAACATCCGTAGTTTTATATTATCTAAAAAGAAAACAAATATTACGATTAACTTTAGAATATCATTGTCCAATTACTGTAAAATCTATTTCACTTACTTTGTTTACATTCAGTCCATTGACATTTAATTATTAATTCTAGTATTGCCTTAAGTTAAGTTATTTCCCATATTGCATGATATGTGCATCGTATATAAATTACTATTTATTAATAGATGGCAGCACTATGTAATCATATAGTATTACTATACTACAAGCCACGAAATTTCCCAATGATTATGATGTTTGGGGTAAACCAAGATTATACAAAAAAAAAAACTTAGGGAAAAGGTTTAACGAAACATGGGAGATGACTTCCAAGTTAGTTACAGAAATCATTCCATCTTGTGAACAAGAAAATTAATCAGTCAATTTAATATTATAACGTTGTGAAAAATCTAGTGGTTTTATTGGTTCACTGATATTAAATCAAGTTGGAGATTCTGGGTTTAGATAAGAACAAAAATCCCAGTAAAACATTGGTCCGGAGTTACAGTACTACAGTTACATAAGTAGTGGTGTACCACCACGTTTAGATAAAGTAAAGTTTTCAGAGAATCAGCGAGGCGTGCGCGCAGTTAAAACTAGTTACACATCCAAGTTATTAGTGAGTTTGGAAACGTGCTTGTGTTATTTGTACACAACTATATAAAAAAAAAATAAAAATAAAGGGCACGTCTTAAGAGTTAAAAAAAATATACACCCATCTTGTGTATAAAACTGATACAGATTAGGTCGCCATATTGCGAACCACACGAAGATTAAAATAGCAGCAAGTTTGTGGGTAAAGAAGGGGTAGTCAAGGTGTACTTTGTGTTAGAGAATAACAGTGAATATAGTGAAAAAATATAATATGGAACATGAACCAAAATTGAAGTCACTAAAGGCTACGAGAGGATCGATCAAAGGTCAAATGACCAAACTTGTGAATTTCGTTCAAGCCGAAGTCGATAAGGAGGATATAGATGGATTCCAGTCTAAGCTCGCACATTCTAAAGTACTTCTTAAACAATTTGAAGATACCGAGAATGCAATATACGATTTGGGCCCCGATCACGAAGGTGCAATAATCGATTTCACTGAGCAATTCTTTATTGTGGAGGCGAAATTAAATCGATATATTCGAGAGTATAACGTGGAGCATCAACAATGTTTTGACCAAACGGCAAATCAAAGCATGAATGTAACAACAGCAGCGGTAGAGGTGAGACTGCCGAAAATTAACATTGAACCATTCATGAAAACGCGAACTTATCTCCAGCGCAGAAGTTCCAATACTTAAAAGGGTTAATCAAAAAAGGGTGAATCAAATTACTTTGAAGCCTTCAAAAAGTTATGCGAACGATATGATAGAAAAAAACATACTATTCGAGCATTCATTCAAACCTTCATGAGCTAACCATCGATAAATAATGCCAACGTATTCAATATTCGGAAGCTGCTAGATGAAGTTATTCGAGGTTTAAAGGCGTTAGATAAGCAGCCCGAATCCAGAGATGTTTGGTTACTATATGTATTAGAAGAAAAATTGGATTTGGAGACAAGAGGATTATAGGGACAAGCGTCATGTACCAACGACTCACCAACATTAGATGATCTGTTTAAATTCTTACTAAATCGGTCTGACGTACTAGAGTCATTAAAGCCACGTACAAGTAAGAAACCAACCGTCATTACAAAAATCTACGGGGGTATATGTGGCAACTGACACTAATGGTTGTCCCATATGCAAATGCGAACACGATTTAACTGAATGTGACAAATTCGAAGCACTGTCTATTTCCGATCGTAGAGAGACTATAAAAGCAGATAATCCATCCAGTCTTCAGGTGTTTATCCATAGCAAGATGCAGCATTTGCAGAGAAAACATCACACGCTCTTGCATTTGGACTACTCTAATGAGCAAACTGTTTCACAGAAGACAACTGAAATTGACAACCACGACAAGGAGCAACATACATCAATGGAACTTCAATCACAACAAAACTTGCATGCGGGCATCGTCCTAAACAATTGTGTTCTTCCCGCACGGCATTAGTAAATATATTAGATGTTTACGAAGGAGAACATGATTGCAGAATTCTGTTAGATTCAGGTTCAGCATCCACATTCATATCAGAGCGTTGTTGTAATCTCATGAAACTTCCGAGGCAAAACAACATAACTGTTGTGTATGGCATTGGTGGGTTGCGATCCCAGGTTACAAGAGGTAAAGTCAACGTCGCATTAAGATCCAGAGAGTCACCAGACCATAATACATAAAATTCGAAGCTCTTTGAGCAAATTATGTTCAAAGTTGCCAAATCACACCTTTGATGCAAATATTACCAGAATGAAGTCCTAGCCGATCCAAATTTCAATATATCACAGGACATTGACATGACCTTGGGAGTACAGCAAGTTTTCAGTGTAATGCGAGAAGGAAGAATACGACACCAAGATAAGGTAATAGGTATTGAAACCGTGTTCGGATGGGTGTTAGGTGGTCAAATGCCGGAATTATCGTCAACACAGTGCTTCACAAGTCAATCGAATTACGAAGTTGATGGACTGGATACAGCATTGAAACGATTTTGAGAAATTGAGAACATTCCATCTGTCCAACAATTGACGAAAGAAGAGGCTGAATGTGAGCGTATAAGAGGGAATCTGCGGAACTTGGAAAATCCCTAAATTTGGCGATTAGCAGGCTGAGATGGATGGAGCGAAAATTTGGTAAAGACGAATCATTTAAGGAAGCCAACATTAATTTCATGGAGGAGTATCAACAACTGGGGCATATGATGGAAAACATCGAACCCAATAAGGAAAATGTCAATTATTTACCACACCATGGGATTTCCAAGACAACGGGTACTACGACGAAACTCAGGGTAGTGTTCGATGCATCCGCTAAGACATCAACAGGCAGTTCTTTAAATGATATTCTTATGGTAGAGCCAACAGTACAGCCATCTCTCTACGCAATTCTGATGCGTTTTCGATTGAATAAGATTGCGATTAGTGCAGACGTGGAGAAGATGTATCGGCAGATTTTGGTAAAAGATGAAGACAGGCGACATCAAACAATCGTATGAAGATCAGATAGTGCTTCCCCGATACAATATTACCAACTCACGACGCTGACTTATGGGTCATCAGCAGCTCCTTATCTCGGAACTAGAGTTTTAAATGAAATAGCTGATCAAAATCAACAGAAGTTTCCTGCTGCATCCAATATTCTAAAGAAGGCTACGTATGTAGACATAATGTATGTAGATATAATGTCTGGTGCTGAAACCATAGAAGAAGCAGTAGAATTAAGAAGAACATTATCAGCATATTGCAGAGCGCAGGGATGAAACTGAGAAAATGGGTTTCCAACTCCGTTGAATTGTTGCAGACAACCCCGGTGGAGGACAGAGTAGTATCAGTAAAGGAATTTTCAGACGGAACTACTATGGTGAAAGTATTGGGTTTGCAGTGGGATCCTAAGGAGGATAATTTCATATATCGTGTTGAACTCAACGACCCAGTGTACACAAAACGGAAACTACTCTCGGAATGCAGCCAAATTTTTGACCCTATGGAATGGTTGGCTCCAGTAATCATTAAAATAAAAATATTGTTTCAAGCGTTGTGGTTATCTTCAGTGGATTGGGATGATGAATTGCCAATATCCGTAAGACAAAGATGGATAACCATTCGTGGAGAATTGAGGGAATTAGAGCACGTGAAGGTTCCAAGTTCCAGCGAGCAGGCATATGCAGCTGTCGTATACATTCGACTGACTAATGAAGCTGGAAGAACTTGTTGTTACTTAGTGGCAGCAAAATCTAAGGTGGCTCCTATTAAAACAGTTGCAGTTGCGCGATTGGAGTTGTGTGCATCGCAGTTGCTATCGAAATTAATAATTTCCGTTAAGGAGATCCTGGAATATGATGCTACAGTCGTTACTTGCTGGACAGATTCAATGATCGTGCTGGACTGGTTATCCGATGAACCAAGAAGATGGAAGACGTTTGTTGGAAACCGCATTTCCCAAATTCAAGATTTGGTACCAAGGGCAAGATGGCGACATGTTCCAACTAAAGAAAACACTGCGGACTGCGCATCGCGAGGTATCTTCCCGCATGAGGTGATCAACAACATATTATTGTGGAATGGACCAAAGTGGTTATCTTCCGACCCAGGATATTGCCCGCAACAAAAGACTAACTATGGACATAGTCAAGAAGAAAGGCAGAAGATCACTCACAATTTTGTAGCAGAATGTAAACCGAGCGAATTTCCATCTCAAATATTTGAAACAATTTCGTCATTTAAGAAATCAATTAACGTGGTGGCATTAGTGATGCGATTCGCGCACAATATGTTATTACCTACCAAAAAAAATTTGCGGACTAATAACGTTAATCGAATTGGAGGAAGCTACCAAGCATTGCTGTAAATCTGTCCAACGGGAGCTTATGAATGAAGACATAATCGCAATTCAGGAAGCAAAACCGCTAAGAGTTGCGCTAAAATGTTTAAAACCGTTTCTGGATGATAAGGGCATAATGCGAGTCGGAGGCAGAATCGACAACGCGATGGTACCGTATTCCATGAGGCATCCTATAATACTTCCTGTATCTATGTTAACGACAAGAATTATCGAAGATTACCATAATCGCTACCTTCATGCAGGTCCACAGCTATTATTGGGAATATTACGACAGCGGTATTGGATCATCAACGCTAAGCAAGCCATCCGATAGATTACCAACAAATGTGTGACTTGTTTCAAAAATAAACCAGTTCCAATGTCACAAGAAATGGGAAACTTACCACATTATCGAGTCGAGCACACCAGAGCATTCCTGAAGGTCGGTACTGATTATGCGGGACCATTATACGTTCATCACAGACGCGGTCGAGGTCAAAAACCTGTTAAGGTTTATGTATGCATAATTGTATGCACGACAATAAGAGCCCTACACTTAGAATTAGCTATGGATCTAACTACGGACTGCTTCCTGTCAGCTCTGAAAAGATTTGTTGCAAGAAGGGGGCTTTGTACCGACATTTATAGTGATTGCGGATCAAATTATATCGGTGCGGGCAACCGGCTAAGAGAGGTATTTAACTTTATCCGGAGTAATAATGAACGCATCTACAATTCTTTACTAAATGAAAACATTAATTGGCATTATAATCCTCCTAATGCGCCACACTTCGGAGGGCTGTGAGAAGCAGCAGTCAAATCGATGAAGTTCCACCTGCGCCGTGTTATTGGAGAGACGATTTTAACAGTTGAAGAATTTCAAACATTGTTGGCTGAGGTAGAAGTAATCTTGAATTCTCGTCCATTATGCAGATTGTCATGTGATGATTTGAATTTCTTAGCTCCAGCACACTTTATCATCGGGCATCAATTCACATTAGTACCTGAACAAATATCATGGATGAGAAAATTGGGAAGGTTAAATCGATTCGAAATACTTCAACAAATGAGACAACATTTCTGGAGAAGATGGCATGTGGAATACTTGACATCACTGCAGCCTCGTACGAAATGGAGGTCAACGAAGCCGAATCTCAATATTAATGATGTCGTTCTGGTTATAGAACAAAATTTGCCTCCTACGAAGTGGTTAGTGGGGCGAATGATAGAAGTCATCAGTGGTTCCGATGGCCTAGTACGAGTTGCAGTTGTTAAAACCCAAGCTGGCACATTACGGAGGGCTATCCATGCATTATGTAGAATTCCTGTTGAATCAGATGATTCAAGGTCGCGGAGAATGTTGGAACAGCAGGAGGATGCAGAAATCCAAAACAAACCTAAAGAAAAAAATAATAATAATTAGGGCTAAGCAACCTACATGTTCGTGATTGTTGATACTCATCTTCGATGCCAAATAATCTTAGAACATCCGTAGTTTTATATTATCTAAAAAGTAAACAAAGTAAGTGAAATAGATTTTCCAGTAATTGGACAATGATATTCTAAAGTTAATCGTAATATGTTGAAAACTATACTGTATGCCGTTAGATAAATAGGCATGGCAATAAATTATAAATTCAATTGAGAGGCCCAAAAGAACCTCTCAAAAATTATCACATTCCGACCAAAATAGCATTGTAAATAAAATCCAGCAGCACCCATTCAGCATAGCAACATACTTTGCTGTGTTAAATGCTGAATACGACAAAATGGTGTATCTTATCACAGACCGGATCGTGGAAGTAAAACGGACCGATGAGCACATGTTATTGAGGTTGGCATTAATTGCAGAGACTCATACAGATAAAGCTTTCAGAAGCGTTTTATTCTCAGACGAAAAAGTATTTCAGTCGCGGACCTTAACTAAATGCAGAATAACTTGCCAGTTCACACGTCTGCTTGACAAATGAATTGGTTCGCTGATCATCCCGGAATTGAACCTAAGTTCCGAAGTTTCATGAATAAAAGTAAGATCCGCCTTAATTATTAATAAAATATGTTATTCTATTGATGATGATCATGACTAATGGCAAAATTCTTTAATTAATCGACAAAATGAGGGCGTGGGTGCGTATAATATTCGCGATTTATTATAATTGTGCAATCTATCAATTCCACATTTAATGTTAGTCCGTTTCTTCTTCTATATAGATTCCTCTTCTATTATTATTACCAAATCATATTTCGTTTAAAACAAGAGGCAGTGTTTCTTATTTGTTTCCAATGTTGAGGTATTAATGTTTTGTTTTTTTATACGAAGACGTTTTTTAATATGCAAATTTGGTTTTTTAAAACTGGAAACTACTGGATTAGCATAATTATAATAAATTAGAGCAAATTTTTGTTTTTTCTATATATAGGCAACACTTCCGTGTAATTGGATTAACAGAAGAAGAAGATTAAACGATGTGGTCCTATCGCAATATAAATGAAGGTCATCTGTGTTTATTTTTATTCAACATTTATAATGCAGTCGTGGGCGGATCGACTTTTCGATAGTGCAGCTATTTGACATTTTGTGCTACATATAAAAATATCGCTGGTATACCATTATAGATAGCTATTCACATTAATTCAAGCCTACAACATATTCTCATAAGAAATAGCTAAGTATATTATAATTAACGTACTTATCGTTTTTTTTTGCTTTGTAATAATAAATTCATGTCACGATTAAATGCAATTTAAAATTAAAAACTACGTAATGTTACGTTTACGTATGTATAAACTATATGATAGCGATTTGTGTTTGATTGATGAATCCATAATTTGGCATGAATAACTAAAATATGAATGGATGGCATCATCGTACAAAATACGGTAGTTGCGCAATAACTAAAACATCCTGCCAATATGACGCCTGTCTTTTTTGGCTTTGACTTACAGTCATTCGCATACCCAAATATTTGCTTAAAACGTTTATTAAGACTGACTGTATCAAAAAGATACTAGTTAACCCGGGAGTTTGTTTAATTTTAAGTTTAATTTATTAGTCTCGATTGGTAAACAGTAGGCAACATAAAGTTTTATTGTTAAACACGTACTTATCGTGCGTCATTAATGTTAAATTATATAATTATTTGGGATTACAAAATCAAATATTAACTTTACTATAAGATCACCAAAAGTGTGCTTACAAAAAAATCATTAATGAGTTCCAGTATTTTTGTCTCTCATTTATTTAATGTCAATATACCATACGACTAATCCAAAGTATATAGAACAGTTGAGAAGAAGGTCGAGGGATAATTTAGTTATACATATTACTTATATTTTTATAACACGTATGTGTATAGAACCTCGGTTTGTACTTTTATTTTGCACGTTTTACTTGTTAGAGTAATTATGCATTCATAATGAGGTTTTTCCAACTCAATGGATATTCCAATGTAATTTATGCAGATCATTTTTAGTCAGTGATTGTTTTACGAAGCCGTGGCACGGAAATAAATATTTAAACCTTTCTGAAAAAATCCCATTTTGTACGTAGACATCTTTACGAATTAATTTACATTTCCGCCAAAATAAAAAGTCTGCCGTGCATTGTAATTTACTCGATGTGTCACAATTCAATTAAATCGTGATCATCGTTGATGTTTTAAATATCGTAATGGGATGCATGCTTGGTCATTTGGTTTCTAATTCTGGGGGAAATATTAAAATCTTTTACCAATTGTTCGTTGACTTTATTTAAATAATTGTAAAGGCGAACGACCATTTGCCACATTATTCCCATATTAAAATCTGGATGCAGAGCCTACCTTAGACCGCCTCGAATGACTGGTTCTCATGATTTTCAATCTTTAAAAAAAAAAAACATGAAGATGGGTCTATTAAAAATGAGCAGGAATTAGAATCTCCAATTGAATGAGCGGCGGGTTGCCAAGCAGACAAAGCAAGCCAAATATGACTTTGTGAGTATTTTACCACACAAGGAATGGTTCACAATAATCAACTGCATTGAAACAAAATGGAAAATCCTGGTTGGCGCGTCTGATTGGTAAATCGGCCATAATTTGTTTCAGCATTTTTGGTTTAGCATTATTAGTTTTAAATCGCCTTTCTTTCATGAACTGGCCAATAGTTTTGTCTGACAATTGATAACATTTAGGTTTAGTTTAGGAATAAATGCAACCAGATCAGTAGTAACTTGGATGTAGGATATTTTAACGTATACACAAGTCCCCTAAGCGATCTATGCCATCATCGGAAAACAAAGTTAATGCCTTAAGCCCCAAATTATTAATTAAGTAAAGAGAATAGTAATTATAGAAATCAAATCTTTTGAGCTTGACGTGTTATTGTGTTTAGTCCAGCTTTAACTTCCTTGCAACTTAGCAGTCCAGATATCCGATGCGAGGGGTTAATCATGTTGTGAAAATCTGCAATTGTGCTTCGATTTCGATGGTTGATACCTCTATCAATAGGCGTGGAAACATTTAATCGTCATACCAACGGTCATTTGGATCGCTAGAATATTTCTACACACTTCGCAGAAAATTCAATTTTATTGAAAATCAACTGAACTATAGCCCACAAATTGAGAGCCAGAAAAATCGAAAATCTGCAATTGTGCTCCGATTTCGATGGTTGATACCTCTATCAATGGGCGTTGAAACCTGTAATCGTCATGCCAACGGTCATTTGGATCGCTAGAATATTTCTACAAATTTCGCAGAAAATTCAATTTTATTGAAAATCAACTGAACTATAGCCCACAAATTCAGAGCCAGAAAAATCGAAAATCTGCAATTGTGCTTCGATTTCGATGGTTGATACCTCTATCAATAGGCGTGGAAACATTTAATCGTCATGCCAACGGTCATTTGGATCGCTAGAATATTTCTACACACTTCGCAGAAAATTCAATTTTATTGAAAATCAACTGAACTATAGCCCACAAATTGAGAGCCAGAAAAATCGAAAATCTGCAATTGAGCTTCGATTTCGATGGTTGATACCTCTATCAATAGGCGTAGAAACCTTTAATCGTCATGCCAACGGTCATTTGGATCGCTAGAATATTTCTACACATTTCGCAGAAAATTCAATTTTATTGAAAATCAACTGAACTATAGCCCACAAATTCAGAGCCAGAAAAATCGAAAATCTGCAATTGTGCTCCGATTTCGATGGTTGATACCTCTATCAACGGTCATTTGGATCGCTAGAATATTTCTACAAATTTCGCAGAAAATTCAATTTTATTGAAAATCAACTGAACTATAGCCCACAAATTCAGAGCCAGAAAAATCGAAAATCTGCAATTGTGCTCCGATTTCGATGGTTGATACCTCTATCAACGGTCATTTGAATCGCTCGAATATTTCTACACATTTCGCAGAAAATTCAATTTTATTGAAAATCAACTGAACTATAGCCCACAAATTCAGAGCCAGAAAAATCGAAAATCTGCAATTGAGCTCCGATTTCGATGGTTGATACCTCTATCAACGGTCATTTGAATCGCTCGAATATTTCTACACATTTCGCAGAAAATTCAATTTTATTGAAAATCAACTGAACTATAGCCCACAAATTGAGAGCCAGAAAAATCGAAAATCTGCAATTGTGCTTCGATTTCGATGGTTGATACCTCTATCAATAGGCGTGGAAACCTTTAATCGTCATGCCAACGGTCATTTGGATCGCTAGAATATTTCTACACACTTCGCAGAAAATTCAATTTTATTGAAAATCAACTGAACTATAGCCCACAAATTCAGCGCCAGAAAAATCGAAAATCTGCAATTGTGCTCCGATTTCGATGGTTGATACCTCTATCAACGGTCATTTGAATCGCTCGAATATTTCTACACATTTCGCAGAAAATTCAATTTTATTGAAAATCAACTGAACTATAGCCCACAAATTGAGAGCCAGAAAAATCGAAAATCTGCAATTGAGCTCCGATTTCGATGGTTGATACCTCTATCAACGGTCATTTGAATCGCTCGAATATTTCTACACATTTCGCAGAAAATTCAATTTTATTGAAAATCAACTGAACTATAGCCCACAAATTGAGAGCCAGAAAAATCGAAAATCTGCAATTGAGCTCCGATTTCGATGGTTGATACCTCTATCAACGGTCATTTGAATCGCTCGAATATTTCTACACATTTCGCAGAAAATTCAATTTTATTGAAAATCAACTGAACTATAGCCCACAAATTGAGAGCCAGAAAAATCGAAAATCTGCAATTGAGCTCCGATTTCGATGGTTGATACCTCTATCAACGGTCATTTGAATCGCTCGAATATTTCTACACATTTCGCAGAAAATTCAATTTTATTGAAAATCAACTGAACTATAGCCCACAAATTGAGAGCCAGAAAAATCGAAAATCTGCAATTGAGCTCCGATTTCGATGGTTGATACCTCTATCAACGGTCATTTGAATCGCTCGAATATTTCTACACATTTCGCAGAAAATTCAATTTTATTGAAAATCAACTGAACTATAGCCCACAAATTGAGAGCCAGAAAAATCGAAAATCTGCAATTGAGCTCCGATTTCGATGGTTGATACCTCTATCAACGGTCATTTGAATCGCTCGAATATTTCTACACATTTCGCAGAAAATTCAATTTTATTGAAAATCAACTGAACTATAGCCCACAAATTGAGAGCCAGAAAAATCGAAAATCTGCAATTGAGCTCCGATTTCGATGGTTGATACCTCTATCAACGGTCATTTGAATCGCTCGAATATTTCTACACATTTCGCAGAAAATTCAATTTTATTGAAAATCAACTGAACTATAGCCCACAAATTGAGAGCCAGAAAAATCGAAAATCTGCAATTGAGCTCCGATTTCGATGGTTGATACCTCTATCAACGGTCATTTGAATCGCTCGAATATTTCTACACATTTCGCAGAAAATTCAATTTTATTGAAAATCAACTGAACTATAGCCCACAAATTCAGAGCCAGAAAAATCGAAAATCTGCAATTGAGCTCCGATTTCGATGGTTGATACCTCTATCAACGGTCATTTGAATCGCTCGAATATTTCTACACATTTCGCAGAAAATTCAATTTTATTGAAAATCAACTGAACTATAGCCCACAAATTCAGAGCCAGAAAAATCGAAAATCTGCAATTGAGCTCCGATTTCGATGGTTGATACCTCTATCAACGGTCATTTGAATCGCTCGAATATTTCTACACATTTCGCAGAAAATTCAATTTTATTGAAAATCAACTGAACTATAGCCCACAAATTGAGAGCCAGAAAAATCGAAAATCTGCAATTGTGCTCCGATTTCGATGGTTGATATCTCTATCAATAGGCGTTGAAACCTGTAATCGTCATGCCAACGGTCATTTGGATCGCTAGAATATTTCTACACATTTCGCAGAAAATTCAATTTTATTGAAAATCAACTGAACTATAGCCCACAAATTCAGTGCCAGAAAAATCGAAAATCTGCAATTGAGCTCCGATTTCGATGGTTGATACCTCTATCAACGGTCATTTGAATCGCTCGAATATTTCTACACATTTCGCAGAAAATTCAATTTTATTGAAAATCAACTGAACTATAGCCCACAAATTGAGAGCCAGAAAAATCGAAAATCTGCAATTGTGCTCCGATTTCGATGGTTGATACCTCTATCAATGGTCATTTGAATCGCTCGAATATTTCTACACATTTCGCAGAAAATTCAATTTTATTGAAAATCAACTGAACTATAGCCCACAAATTGAGAGCCAGAAAAATCGAAAATCTGCAATTGTGCTCCGATTTCGATGGTTGATACCTCTATCAACGGTCATTTGAATCGCTCGAATATTTCTACACATTTCGCAGAAAATTCAATTTTATTGAAAATCAACTGAACTATAGCCCACAAATTGAGAGCCAGAAAAATCGAAAATCTGCAATTGTGCTTCGATTTCGATGGTTGATACCTCTATCAATGGTCATTTGAATCGCTCGAATATTTCTACACATTTCGCAGAAAATTCAATTTTATTGAAAATCAACTGAACTATAGCCCACAAATTGAGAGCCAGAAAAATCGAAAATCTGCAATTGTGCTTCGATTTCGATGGTTGATACCTCTATCAATAGGCGTTGAAACCTGTAATCGTCATGCCAACGGTCATTTGGATCGCTAGAATATTTCTACACATTTCGCAGAAAATTCAATTTTATTGAAAATCAACTGAACTATAGCCCACAAATTCAGAGCCAGAAAAATCGAAAATCTGCAATTGAGCTCCGATTTCGATGGTTGATACCTCTATCAACGGTCATTTGAATCGCTCGAATATTTCTACACATTTCGCAGAAAATTCAATTTTATTGAAAATCAACTGAACTATAGCCCACAAATTGAGAGCCAGAAAAATCGAAAATCTGCAATTGTGCTCCGATTTCGATGGTTGATATCTCTATCAATAGGCGTTGAAACCTGTAATCGTCATGCCAACGGTCATTTGGATCGCTAGAATATTTCTACACATTTCGCAGAAAATTCAATTTTATTGAAAATCAACTGAACTATAGCCCACAAATTGAGAGCCAGAAAAATCGAAAATCTGCAATTGTGCTCCGATTTCGATGGTTGATATCTCTATCAATAGGCGTTGAAACCTGTAATCGTCATGCCAACGGTCATTTGGATCGCTAGAATATTTCTACACATTTCGCAGAAAATTCAATTTTATTGAAAATCAACTGAACTATAGCCCACAAATTCAGAGCCAGAAAAATCGAAAATCTGCAATTGAGCTCCGATTTCGATGGTTGATACCTCTATCAACGGTCATTTGAATCGCTCGAATATTTCTACACATTTCGCAGAAAATTCAATTTTATTGAAAATCAACTGAACTATAGCCCACAAATTGAGAGCCAGAAAAATCGAAAATCTGCAATTGAGCTCCGATTTCGATGGTTGATACCTCTATCAACGGTCATTTGAATCGCTCGAATATTTCTACACATTTCGCAGAAAATTCAATTTTATTGAAAATCAACTGAACTATAGCCCACAAATTGAGAGCCAGAAAAATCGAAAATCTGCAATTGTGCTCCGATTTCGATGGTTGATATCTCTATCAATAGGCGTTGAAACCTGTAATCGTCATGCCAACGGTCATTTGAATCGCTAGAATATTTCTACACATTTCGCAGAAAATTCAATTTTATTGAAAATCAACTGAACTATAGCCCACAAATTCAGAGCCAGAAAAATCGAAAATCTGCAATTGAGCTCCGATTTCGATGGTTGATACCTCTATCAACGGTCATTTGAATCGCTCGAATATTTCTACACATTTCGCAGAAAATTCAATTTTATTGAAAATCAACTGAACTATAGCCCACAAATTGAGAGCCAGAAAAATCGAAAATCTGCAATTGTGCTTCGATTTCGATGGTTGATACCTCTATCAATAGGCGTGGAAACCTTTAATCGTCATGCCAACGGTCATTTGGATCGCTAGAATATTTCTACAAATTTCGCAGAAAATTCAATTTTATTGAAAATCAACTGAACTATAGCCCACAAATTGAGAGCCAGAAAAATCGAAAATCTGCAATTGTGCTCCGATTTCGATGGTTGATACCTCTATCAACGGTCATTTGAATCGCTCGAATATTTCTACACATTTCGCAGAAAATTCAATTTTATTGAAAATCAACTGAACTATAGCCCACAAATTGAGAGCCAGAAAAATCGAAAATCTGCAATTGTGCTTCGATTTCGATGGTTGATACCTCTATCAATAGGCGTTGAAACCTGTAATCGTCATGCCAACGGTCATTTGGATCGCTAGAATATTTCTACACATTTCGCAGAAATTTCAATTTTATTGAAAATCAACTGAACTATAGCCCACAAATTCAGAGCCAGAAAAATCGAAAATCTGCAATTGTGCTTCGATTTCGATGGTTGATACCTCTATCAATAGGCGTTGAAACATTTAATCGTCATGCCAACGGTCATTTGGATCGCTAGAATATTTCTACACACTTCGCAGAAAATTCAATTTTATTGAAAATCAACTGAACTATAGCCCACAAATTGAGAGCCAGAAAAATCGAAAATCTGCAATTGTGCTCCGATTTCGATGGTTGATACCTCTATCAATAGGCGTTGAAACCTGTAATCGTCATGCCAACGGTCATTTGGATCGCTAGAATATTTCTACACATTTCGCAGAAAATTCAATTTTATTGAAAATCAACTGAACTATAGCCCACAAATTGAGAGCCAGAAAAATCGAAAATCTGCAATTGAGCTCCGATTTCGATGGTTGATACCTCTATCAACGGTCATTTGAATCGCTCGAACATTTCTACACATTTCGCAGAAAATTCAATTTTATTGAAAATCAACTGAACTATAGCCCACAAATTCAGAGCCAGAAAAATCGAAAATCTGCAATTGTGCTTCGATTTCGATGGTTGATACCTCTATCAACGGTCATTTGGATCGCTAGAATATTTCTACAAATTTCGAAGAAAATTCAATTTTATTGAAAATCAACTGAACTATAGCCCACAAATTCAGAGCCAGAAAAATCGAAAATCTGCAATTGTGCTCCGATTTCGATGGTTGATACCTCTATCAACGGTCATTTGAATCGCTCGAATATTTCTACACATTTCGCAGAAAATTCAATTTTATTGAAAATCAACTGAACTATAGCCCACAAATTGAGAGCCAGAAAAATCGAAAATCTGCAATTGTGCTCCGATTTCGATGGTTGATACCTCTATCAACGGTCATTTGAATCGCTCGAATATTTCTACACATTTCGCAGAAAATTCAATTTTATTGAAAATCAACTGAACTATAGCCCACAAATTGAGAGCCAGAAAAATCGAAAATCTGCAATTGTGCTTCGATTTCGATGGTTGATACCTCTATCAACGGTCATTTGGATCGCTAGAATATTTCTACAAATTTCGCAGAAAATTCAATTTTATTGAAAATCAACTGAACTATAGCCCACAAATTCAGAGCCAGAAAAATCGAAAATCTGCAATTGAGCTCCGATTTCGATGGTTGATACCTCTATCAACGGTCATTTGAATCGCTCGAATATTTCTACAAATTTCGCAGAAAATTCAATTTTATTGAAAATCAACTGAACTATAGCCCACAAATTGAGAGCCAGAAAAATCGAAAATCTGCAATTGTGCTTCGATTTCGATGGTTGATACCTCTATCAACGGTCATTTGGATCGCTAGAATATTTCTACAAATTTCGCAGAAAATTCAATTTTATTGAAAATCAACTGAACTATAGCCCACAAATTCAGAGCCAGAAAAATCGAAAATCTGCAATTGAGCTCCGATTTCGATGGTTGATACCTCTATCAACGGTCATTTGAATCGCTCGAATATTTCTACACATTTCGCAGAAAATTCAATTTTATTGAAAATCAACTGAACTATAGCCCACAAATTGAGAGCCAAAAAAATCGAAAATCTGCAATTGTGATCCGATTTCGATGGTTGATACCTCTCTCTATCAATAGGTGTTTAAACCTGTAATCGTCATGCCAACGGTCATTTGGATCGCTAGAATATTTCTACACATTTCGCAGAAAATTCAATTTTATTGAAAATCAACTGAACTATAGCCCACAAATTCAGAGCCAGAAAAATCGAAAATCTGCAATTTTGCTTCGATTTCGATGGTTTATACCTCTATCAATAGGCGTTGAAACATTTAATCGTCATGCCAACGGTCATTTGGATCGCTAGAATATTTCTACAAATTTCGCAGAAAATTCAATTTTATTGAAAATCAACTGAACTATAGCCCACAAATTCAGAGCCAGAAAAATCGAAAATCTGCAATTGTGCTCCGATTTCGATGGTTGATACCTCTATCAACGGTCATTTGAATCGCTCGAATATTTCTACACATTTCGCAGAAAATTCAATTTTATTGAAAATCAACTGAACTATAGCCCACAAATTGAGAGCCAGAAAAATCGAAAATCTGCAATTGAGCTTCGATTTCGATGGTTGATACCTCTATCAACGGTCATTTGGATCGCTAGAATATTTCTACAAATTTCGCAGAAAATTCAATTTTATTGAAAATCAACTGAACTATAGCCCACAAATTCAGAGCCAGAAAAATCGAAAATCTGCAATTGTGCTCCGATTTCGATGGTTGATACCTCTATCAACGGTCATTTGAATCGCTCGAATATTTCTACACATTTCGCAGAAAATTCAATTTTATTGAAAATCAACTGAACTATAGCCCACAAATTGAGAGCCAGAAAAATCGAAAATCTGCAATTGTGCTCCGATTTCGATGGTTGATACCTCTATCAACGGTCATTTGAATCGCTCGAATATTTCTACACATTTCGCAGAAAATTCAATTTTATTGAAAATCAACTGAACTATAGCCCACAAATTGAGAGCCAGAAAAATCGAAAATCTGCAATTGTGCTCCGATTTCGATGGTTGATACCTCTATCAACGGTCATTTGAATCGCTCGAATATTTCTACACATTTCGCAGAAAATTCAATTTTATTGAAAATCAACTGAACTATAGCCCACAAATTGAGAGCCAAAAAAATCGAAAATCTGCAATTGTGCTTCGATTTCGATGGTTGATACCTCTATCAACGGTCATTTGAATCGCTCGAACATTTCTACACATTTCGCAGAATTCAATTTTATTGAAAATCAACTGAACTATAGCCCACAAATTGAGAGCCAGAAAAATCGAAAATCTGCAATTGTGCTTCGATTTAGATGGTTGATACCTCTATCAATAGGCGTTGAAACATTTAATCGTCATGCCAACGGTCATTTGGATCGCTAGAATATTTCTACACACTTCGCAGAAAATTCAATTTTATTGAAAATCAACTGAACTATAGCCCACAAATTGAGAGCCAGAAAAATCGAAAATCTGCAATTGTGCTTCGATTTCGATGGTTGATACCTCTATCAATAGGCGTTGAAACATTTAATCGTCATGCCAACGGTCATTTGGATCGCTAGAATATTTCTACACACTTCGCAGAAAATTCAATTTTATTGAAAATCAACTGAACTATAGCCCACAAATTGAGAGCCAGAAAAATCGAAAATCTGCAATTGTGCTTCGATTTCGATGGTTGATACCTCTATCAATAGGCGTTGAAACATTTAATCGTCATGCCAACGGTCATTTGGATCGCTAGAATATTTCTACACACTTCGCAGAAAATTCAATTTTATTGAAAATCAACTGAACTATAGCCCACAAATTGAGAGCCAGAAAAATCGAAAATCTGCAATTGTGCTCCGATTTCGATGGTTGATACCTCTATCAATAGGCGTTGAAACCTGTAATCGTCATGCCAACGGTCATTTGGATCGCTAGAATATTTCTACACACTTCGCAGAAAATTCAATTTTATTGAAAATCAACTGAACTATAGCCCACAAATTGAGAGCCAGAAAAATCGAAAATCTGCAATTGTGCTCCGATTTCGATGGTTGATACCTCTATCAATAGGCGTTGAAACCTGTAATCGTCATGCCAACGGTCATTTGGATCGCTAGAATATTTCTACACACTTCGCAGAAAATTCAATTTTATTGAAAATCAACTGAACTATAGCCCACAAATTGAGAGCCAGAAAAATCGAAAATCTGCAATTGTGCTTCGATTTAGATGGTTGATACCTCTATCAATAGGCGTTGAAACATTTAATCGTCATGCCAACGGTCATTTGGATCGCTAGAATATTTCTACACACTTCGCAGAAAATTCAATTTTATTGAAAATCAACTGAACTATAGCCCACAAATTGAGAGCCAGAAAAATCGAAAATCTGCAATTGTGCTTCGATTTAGATGGTTGATACCTCTATCAATAGGCGTTGAAACATTTAATCGTCATGCCAACGGTCATTTGGATCGCTAGAATATTTCTACACACTTCGCAGAAAATTCAATTTTATTGAAAATCAACTGAACTATAGCCCACAAATTGAGAGCCAGAAAAATCGAAAATCTGCAATTGTGCTTCGATTTCGATGGTTGATACCTCTATCAATAGGCGTTGAAACATTTAATCGTCATGCCAACGGTCATTTGGATCGCTAGAATATTTCTACACACTTCGCAGAAAATTCAATTTTATTGAAAATCAACTGAACTATAGCCCACAAATTGAGAGCCAGAAAAATCGAAAATCTGCAATTGTGCTCCGATTTCGATGGTTGATACCTCTATCAATAGGCGTTGAAACCTGTAATCGTCATGCCAACGGTCATTTGGATCGCTAGAATATTTCTACACATTTCGCAGAAAATTCAATTTTATTGAAAATCAACTGAACTATAGCCCACAAATTGAGAGCCAGAAAAATCGAAAATCTGCAATTGAGCTCCGATTTCGATGGTTGATACCTCTATCAACGGTCATTTGAATCGCTCGAACATTTCTACACATTTCGCAGAAAATTCAATTTTATTGAAAATCAACTGAACTATAGCCCACAAATTCAGAGCCAGAAAAATCGAAAATCTGCAATTGTGCTTCGATTTCGATGGTTGATACCTCTATCAACGGTCATTTGGATCGCTAGAATATTTCTACAAATTTCGAAGAAAATTCAATTTTATTGAAAATCAACTGAACTATAGCCCACAAATTCAGAGCCAGAAAAATCGAAAATCTGCAATTGTGCTCCGATTTCGATGGTTGATACCTCTATCAACGGTCATTTGAATCGCTCGAATATTTCTACACATTTCGCAGAAAATTCAATTTTATTGAAAATCAACTGAACTATAGCCCACAAATTGAGAGCCAGAAAAATCGAAAATCTGCAATTGTGCTTCGATTTCGATGGTTGATACCTCTGTCAACGGTCATTTGGATCGCTAGAATATTTCTACAAATTTCGCAGAAAATTCAATTTTAATGAAAATCAAACTGAACTATAGCCCACAAATTCAGAGCCAGAAAAATCGAAAATCTGCAATTGAGCTCCGATTTCGATGGTTGATACCTCTATCAACGGTCATTTGAATCGCTCGAATATTTCTACACATTTCGCAGAAAATTCAATTTTATTGAAAATCAACTGAACTATAGCCACAAATTGAGAGCCAGAAAAATCGAAAATCTGCAATTGTGCTTCGATTTCGATGGTTGATACCTCTATCAACGGTCATGTTGGATCGCTAGAATATTTCTACAAATTTCGCAGAAAATTCAATTTTATTGAAAATCAACTGAACTATAGCCCACAAATTCAGAGCCAGAAAAATCGAAAATCTGCAATTGAGCTCCGATTTCGATGGTTGATACCTCTATCAACGGTCATTTGAATCGCTCGAACATTTCTACACATTTCGCAGAAAATTCAATTTTATTGAAAATCAACTGAACTATAGCCCACAAATTGAGAGCCAAAAAAATCGAAAATCTGCAATTGTGCTTCGATTTCGATGGTTGATACCTCTATCAATAGGCGTTGAAACATTTAATCGTCATGCCAACGGTCTTTTGGATCGCTGGAATATTCTACACATTTCGCAGAAAATTCAATTTTATTGAAAATCAACTGAACTATAGGCCCACAAATTCAGAGCCAGAAAAATCGAAAATCTGCAATTGAGCTCCGATTTCGATGGTTGATACCTCTATCAACGGTCATTTGAATCGCTCGAACATTTCTACACATTTCGCAGAAAATTCAATTTTATTGAAAATCAACTGAACTATAGCCCACAAATTGAGAGCCAAAAAAATCGAAAATCTGCAATTGTGCTTCGATTTCGATGGTTGATACCTCTATCAATAGGCGTTTAAACCTGTAATCGTTATGCCAACGGTCATTTGGATCGCTAGAATATTTCTACACATTTCGCAGAAAATTCAATTTTATTGAAAATCAACTGAACTATAGCCCACAAATTCAGAGCCAGAAAAATCGAAAATCTGCAATTGAGCTCCGATTTCGATGGTTGATACCTCTATCAACGGTCATTTGAATCGCTCGAACATTTCTACACATTTCGCAGAAAATTCAATTTTATTGAAAATCAACTGAACTATAGCCACAAATTGAGAGCCAGAAAAATCGAAAATCTGCAATTGTGCTTCGATTTCGATGGTTGATACCTCTATCAACGGTCATTTGGATCGCTAGAATATTTCTACAAATTTCGCAGAAAATTCAATTTTATTGAAAATCAACTGAACTATAGCCCACAAATTCAGAGCCAGAAAAATCGAAAATCTGCAATTGTGCTCCGATTTCGATGGTTGATACCTCTATCAACGGTCATTTGAATCGCTCGAATATTTCTACACATTTCGCAGAAAATTCAATTTTATTGAAAATCAACTGAACTATAGCCCACAAATTGAGAGCCAGAAAAATCGAAAATCTGCAATTGTGCTCCGATTTCGATGGTTGATACCTCTATCAACGGTCATTTGAATCGCTCGAATATTTCTACACATTTCGCAGAAAATTCAATTTTATTGAAAATCAACTGAACTATAGCCCACAAATTCAGAGCCAGAAAAATCGAAAATCTGCAATTGAGCTCCGATTTCGATGGTTGATACCTCTATCAACGGTCATTTGAATCGCTCGAATATTTCTACACATTTCGCAGAAAATTCAATTTTATTGAAAATCAACTGAACTATAGCCCACAAATTCAGAGCCAGAAAAATCGAAAATCTGCAATTGAGCTCCGATTTCGATGGTTGATACCTCTATCAACGGTCATTTGAATCGCTCGAATATTTCTACACATTTCGCAGAAAATTCAATTTTATTGAAAATCAACTGAACTATAGCCCACAAATTGAGAGCCAGAAAAATCGAAAATCTGCAATTGAGCTCCGATTTCGATGGTTGATACCTCTATCAACGGTCATTTGAATCGCTCGAATATTTCTACAAATTTCGCAGAAAATTCAATTTTATTGAAAATCAACTGAACTATAGCCCACAAATTCAGAGCCAGAAAAATCGAAAATCTGCAATTGTGCTTCGATTTCGATGGTTGATACCTCTATCAATAGGCGATGAAACATTTAATCGTCATGCCAACGGTCATTTGGATCGATAAAATATTTCTACACATTTCGCAGAATTCAATTTTATTGAAAATCAACAGAACTATAGCCCACAAATTGAGAGCCAGAAAAATCGAAAATCTGCAATTGTGCTTCGATTTCGATGGTTGATACCTCTATCAATAGGCGTTGAAACATTTAATCGTCATGCCAACGGTCATTTGGATCGCTAGAATATTTCTACACACTTCGCAGAAAATTCAATTTTATTGAAAATCAACTGAACTATAGCCCACAAATTGAGAGCCAGAAAAATCGAAAATCTGCAATTGTGCTTCGATTTCGATGGTTGATACCTCTATCAATAGGCGTTGAAACATTTAATCATCATGCCAACGGTCATTTGGATCGCTAGATTATTTCTACACACTTCGCAGAAAATTCAATTTTATTGAAAATCAACTGAACTATAGCCCACAAATTGAGAGCCAGAAAAATCGAAAATCTGCAATTGTGCTCCGATTTCGATGGTTGATACCTCTATCAATAGGCGTTGAAACCTGTAATCGTCATGCCAACGGTCATTTGGATCGCTAGAATATTTCTACAAATTTAGCAGAAAATTCAATTTTATTGAAAATCAACTGAACTATAGCCCACAAATTGAGAGCCAGAAAAATCGAAAATCTGCAATTGTGCTCCGATTTCGATGGTTGATACCTCTATCTCTATCAATAGGCGTTGAAACCTGTAATCGTCATGCCAACGGTCATTTGGATCGCTAGAATATTTCTACAAATTTCGCAGAAAATTCAATTTTATTGAAAATCAACTGAACTATAGCCCACAAATTGAGAGCCAGAAAAATCGAAAATCTGCAATTGTGCTCCGATTTCGATGGTTGATACCTCTATCAATAGGCGTTGAAACCTGTAATCGTCATGCCAACGGTCATTTGGATCGCTAGAATATTTCTACAAATTTCGCAGAAAATTCAATTTTATTGAAAATCAACTGAACTATAGCCCACAAATTGAGAGCCAAAAAAATCGAAAATCTGCAATTGAGCTTCGATTTCGATGGTTTATACCTCTATCAATAGGCGTTGAAACATTTAATCGTCATGCCAACGGTAATTTGGATCGCTAGAATATTTCTACACATTTCGCAGAAAATTCAATTTTATTGAAAATCAACTGAACTATAGCCCACAAATTCAGAGCCAGTAAAATCGAAAATCTGCAATTGAGCTCCGATTTCGATGGTTGATACCTCTATCAACGGTCATTTGAATCGCTCGAACATTTCTACACATTTCGCAGAAAATTCAATTTTATTGAAAATCAACTGAACTATAGCCCACAAATTCAGAGCCAGAAAAATCGAAAATCTGCAATTGTGCTTCGATTTCGATGGTTGATACCTCTATCAACGGTCATTTGGATCGCTAGAATATTTCTACAAATTTCGAAGAAAATTCAATTTTATTGAAAATCAACTGAACTATAGCCCACAAATTCAGAGCCAGAAAAATCGAAAATCTGCAATTGTGCTCCGATTTCGATGGTTGATACCTCTATCAACGGTCATTTGAATCGCTCGAATATTTCTACACATTTCGCAGAAAATTCAATTTTATTGAAAATCAACTGAACTATAGCCCACAAATTCAGAGCCAGAAAAATCGAAAATCTGCAATTGTGCTCCGATTTCGATGGTTGATACCTCTATCAACGGTCATTTGAATCGCTCGAATATTTCTACACATTTCGCAGAAAATTCAATTTTATTGAAAATCAACTGAACTATAGCCCACAAATTGAGAGCCAGAAAAATCGAAAATCTGCAATTGTGCTCCGATTTCGATGGTTGATACCTCTATCAACGGTCATTTGAATCGCTCGAATATTTCTACACATTTCGCAGAAAATTCAATTTTATTGAAAATCAACTGAACTATAGCCCACAAATTGAGAGCCAAAAAAATCGAAAATCTGCAATTGTGCTTCGATTTCGATGGTTGATACCTCTATCAACGGTCATTTGAATCGCTCGAACATTTCTACACATTTCGCAGAATTCAATTTTATTGAAAATCAACTGAACTATAGCCCACAAATTGAGAGCCAGAAAAATCGAAAATCTGCAATTGAGCTCCGATTTCGATGGTTGATACCTCTATCAACGGTCATTTGAATCGCTCGAACATTTCTACACATTTCGCAGAAAATTCAATTTTATTGAAAATCAACTGAACTATAGCCCACAAATTGAGAGCCAAAAAAATCGAAAATCTGCAATTGTGATCCGATTTCGATGGTTGATACCTCTATCAATAGGCGTTTAAACCTGTAATCGTCATGCCAACGGTCATTTGGATCGCTAGAATATTTCTACACATTTCGCAGAAAATTCAATTTTATTGAAAATCAACTGAACTATAGCCCACAAATTCAGAGCCAGAAAAATCGAAAATCTGCAATTGAGCTCCGATTTCGATGGTTGATACCTCTATCAACGGTCATTTGAATCGCTCGAACATTTCTACACATTTCGCAGAAAATTCAATTTTATTGAAAATCAACTGAACTATAGCCCACAAATTGAGAGCCAGAAAAATCGAAAATCTGCAATTGTGCTCCGATTTCGATGGTTGATACCTCTATCAACGGTCATTTGAATCGCTCGAATATTTCTACACATTTCGCAGAAAATTCAATTTTATTGAAAATCAACTGAACTATAGCCCACAAATTGAGAGCCAGAAAAATCGAAAATCTGCAATTGTGCTTCGATTTCGATGGTTGATACCTCTATCAACGGTCATTTGGATCGCTAGAATATTTCTACAAATTTCGCAGAAAATTCAATTTTATTGAAAATCAACTGAACTATAGCCCACAAATTGAGAGCCAGAAAAATCGAAAATCTGCAATTGTGCTCCGATTTCGATGGTTGATACCTCTATCAACGGTCATTTGAATCGCTCGAATATTTCTACACATTTCGCAGAAAATTCAATTTTATTGAAAATCAACTGAACTATAGCCCACAAATTCAGAGCCAGAAAAATCGGAAATGTGCAATTGAGCTCCGATTTCATGGTTGATACCTCTATCAACGGTCATTTGAATCGCTAGAATATTTCTACACATTTCGCAGAAAATTCAATTTTATTGAAAATCAACTGAACTATAGCCCACAAATTCAGAGCCAGAAAAATCGAAAATCTGCAATTGTGCTTCGATTTCGATGGTTGATACCTCTATCAATAGGCGTTGAAACTTTTAATCGTCATGCCAACGGTCATTTGGATCGCTAGAATATTTCTACAAATTTCGCAGAAAATTCAATTTTATTGAAAATCAACTGAACTATAGCCCACAAATTCAGAGCCAGAAAAATCGAAAATCTGCAATTGTGCTTCGATTTCGATGGTTGATACCTCTATCAATAGGCGTTGAAACATTTAATCGTCATGCCAACGGTCATTTGGATCGATAGAATATTTCTACACATTTCGCAGAATTCAATTTTATTGAAAATCAACTGAACTATAGCCCACAAATTGAGAGCCAGAAAAATCGAAAATCTGCAATTGTGCTTCGATTTCGATGGTTGATACCTCTATCAATAGGCGTGGAAACATTTATCCGTCATGCCAACGGTCATTTGGATCGCTAGAATATTTCTACACACTTCGCAGAAAATTCAATTTTATTGAAAATCAACTGAACTATAGCCCACAAATTGAGAGCCAGAAAAATCGAAAATCTGCAATTGTGCTTCGATTTCGATGGTTGATACCTCTATCAATAGGCGTGGAAACCTTTAATCGTCATGCCATCGGTCATTTGGATCGCTAGAATATTTCTACACATTTCGTAGAAAATTCAATTTTATTGAAAATCAACTGAACTATAGCCCACAAATTGAGAGCCAGAAAAATCGAAAATCTGCAATTGTGCTCCGATTTCGATGGTTGATACCTCTATCAATAGGCGTTGAAACCTGTAATCGTCATGCCAACGGTCATTTGGATCGCTAGAATATTTCTACAAATTTCGCAGAAAATTCAATTTTATTGAAAATCAACTGAACTATAGCCCACAAATTGAGAGCCAGAAAAATCGAAAATCTGCAATTGTGCTCCGATTTCGATGGTTGATACCTCTATCAATAGGCGTTGAAACCTGTAATCGTCATGCCAACGGTCATTTGGATCGCTAGAATATTTCTACAAATTTCGCAGAAAATTCAATTTTATTGAAAATCAACTGAACTATAGCCCACAAATTGAGAGCCAGAAAAATCGAAAATCTGCAATTGAGCTTCGATTTCGATGGTTTATACCTCTATCAATAGGCGTTGAAACATTTAATCGTCATGCCAACGGTCATTTGGATCGCTAGAATATTTCTACACATTTCGCAGAAAATTCAATTTTATTGAAAATCAACTGAACTATAGCCCACAAATTCAGAGCCAGAAAAATCGAAAATCTGCAATTGTGCTTCGATTTCGATGGTTGATACCTCTATCAACGGTCATTTGGATCGCTAGAATATTTCTACAAATTTCGAAGAAAATTCAATTTTATTGAAAATCAACTGAACTATAGCCCACAAATTCAGAGCCAGAAAAATCGAAAATCTGCAATTGTGCTCCGATTTCGATGGTTGATACCTCTATCAACGGTCATTTGAATCGCCCGAACATTTCTACACATTTCGCAGAAAATTCAATTTTATTGAAAATCAACTGAACTATAGCCCACAAATTCAGAGCCAGAAAAATCGAAAATCTGCAATTGTGCTTCGATTTCGATGGTTGATACCTCTATCAACGGTCATTTGGATCGCTAGAATATTTCTACACATTTCACAGAAAATTCAATTTTATTGAAAATCAACTGAACTATAGCCAACAAATTGAGAGCCAGAAAAATCGAAAATCTGCAATTGTGCTCCGATTTCGATGGTTGATACCTCTATCAACGGTCATTTGAATCGCTCGAATATTTCTACACATTTCGCAGAAAATTCAATTTTATTGAAAATCAACTGAACTATAGCCCACAAATTGAGAGCCAGAAAAATCGAAAATCTGCAATTGTGCTTCGATTTCGATGGTTGATACCTCTATCAACGGTCATTTGGATCGCTAGAATATTTCTACAAATTTCGAAGAAAATTCAATTTTATTGAAAATCAACTGAACTATAGCCAACAAATTGAGAGCCAGAAAAATCGAAAATCTGCAATTGTGCTCCGATTTCGATGGTTGATACCTCTATCAACGGTCATTTGAATCGCTCGAATATTTCTACACATTTCGCAGAAAATTCAATTTTATTGAAAATCAACTGAACTATAGCCCACAAATTGAGAGCCAGAAAAATCGAAAATCTGCAATTGTGCTTCGATTTCGATGGTTGATACCTCTATCAACGGTCATTTGGATCGCTAGAATATTTCTACAAATTTCGCAGAAAATTCAATTTTATTGAAAATCAACTGAACTATAGCCCACAAATTCAGAGCCAGAAAAATCGAAAATCTGCAATTGTGCTCCGATTTCGATGGTTGATACCTCTATCAACGGTCATTTGAATCGCTCGAATATTTCTACACATTTCGCAGAAAATTCAATTTTATTGAAAATCAACTGAACTATAGCCCACAAATTGAGAGCCAGAAAAATCGAAAATCTGCAATTGTGCTTCGATTTCGATGGTTGATACCTCTATCAACGGTCATTTGGATCGCTAGAATATTTCTACACATTTCGCAGAATTCAATTTTATTGAAAATCAACTGAACTATAGCCCACAAATTGAGAGCCAGAAAAATCGAAAATCTGCAATTGTGCTTCGATTTCGATGGTTGATACCTCTATCAATAGGCGTTGAAACATTTAATCGTCATGCCAACGGTCATTTGGATCGCTAGAATATTTCTACACACTTCGCAGAAAATTCAATTTTATTGAAAATCAACTGAACTATAGCCCACAAATTGAGAGCCAGAAAAATCGAAAATCTGCAATTGTGCTTCGATTTCGATGGTTGATACCTCTATCAACGGTCATTTGGATCGCTAGAATATTTCTACAAATTTCGCAGAAAATTCAATTTTATTGAAAATCAACTGAACTATAGCCCACAAATTGAGAGCCAGAAAAATCGAAAATCTGCAATTGAGCTCCGATTTCGATGGTTGATACCTCTATCAACGGTCATTTGAATCGCTAGAATATACAAATTTCGCAGAAAATTCAATTTTATTGAAAATCAACTGAACTATAGCCCACAAATTGAGAGCCAGAAAAATCGAAAATCTGCAATTGTGCTCCGATTTCGATGGTTGATACCTCTATCAATAGGCGTTGAAACATTTAATCGTCATGCCAACGGTCTTTTGGATCGCTAGAATATTTCTACAAATTTCGCAGAAAATTCAATTTTATTGAAAATCAACTGAACTATAGCCCACAAATTGAGAGCCAGAAAAATCGAAAATCTGCAATTGTGCTCCGATTTCGATGGTTGATACCTCTATCAATAGGCGTTGAAACATTTAATCGTCATGCCAACGGTCATTTGGATCGCTAGAATATTTCTACACATTTCGCAGAAAATTCAATTTTATTGAAAATCAACTGAACAATAGCCCACAAATTCAGAGCCAGAAAAATCGAAAATCTGCAATTGTGCTTCGATTTCGATGGTTGATACCTCTATCAATAGGCGTTGAAACATTTAATCGTCATGCCAACGGTCATTTGGATCGCTAGAATATTTCTACACATTTCGCAGAAAATTCAATTTTATTGAAAATCAACTGAACTATAGCCCACAAATTGAGAGCCAGAAAAATCGAAAATCTGCAATTGTGCTCCGATTTCGATGGTTGATACCTCTATCAATAGGCGTTGAAACATTTAATCGTCATGCCAACGGTCATTTGGATCGCTAGAATATTTCTACAAATTTCGCAGAAAATTCAATTTTATTGAAAATCAACTGAACTATAGCCCACAAATTGAGAGCCAGAAAAATCGAAAATCTGCAATTGTGCTCCGATTTCGATGGTTGATACCTCTATCAATAGGCGTTGAAACATTTAATCGTCATGCCAACGGTCATTTGGATCGCTAGAATATTTCTACAAATTTCGCAGAAAATTCAATTTTATTGAAAATCAACTGAACTATAGCCCACAAATTGAGAGCCAGAAAAATCGAAAATCTGCAATTGTGCTCCGATTTCGATGGTTGATACCTCTATCAATAGGCGTTGAAACATTTAATCGTCATGCCAACGGTCATTTGGATCGCTAGAATATTTCTACACATTTCGCAGAAAATTCAATTTTATTGAAAATCAACTGAACAATAGCCCACAAATTCAGAGCCAGAAAAATCGAAAATCTGCAATTGTGCTTCGATTTCGATGGTTGATACCTCTATCAATAGGCGTTGAAACATTTAATCGTCATGCCAACGGTCATTTGGATCGCTAGAATATTTCTACACATTTCGCAGAAAATTCAATTTTATTGAAAATCAACTGAACTATAGCCCACAAATTGAGAGCCAGAAAAATCGAAAATCTGCAATTGTGCTCCGATTTCGATGGTTGATACCTCTATCAATAGGCGTTGAAACATTTAATCGTCATGCCAACGGTCTTTTGGATCGCTAGAATATTTCTACAAATTTCGCAGAAAATTCAATTTTATTGAAAATCAACTGAACTATAGCCCACAAATTGAGAGCCAGAAAAATCGAAAATCTGCAATTGTGCTCCGATTTCGATGGTTGATACCTCTATCAATAGGCGTTGAAACATTTAATCGTCATGCCAACGGTCATTTGGATCGCTAGAATATTTCTACACATTTCGCAGAAAATTCAATTTTATTGAAAATCAACTGAACAATAGCCCACAAATTCAGAGCCAGAAAAATCGAAAATCTGCAATTGTGCTTCGATTTCGATGGTTGATACCTCTATCAATAGGCGTTGAAACATTTAATCGTCATGCCAACGGTCATTTGGATCGCTAGAATATTTCTACACATTTCGCAGAAAATTCAATTTTATTGAAAATCAACTGAACTATAGCCCACAAATTGAGAGCCAGAAAAATCGAAAATCTGCAATTGTGCTCCGATTTCGATGGTTGATACCTCTATCAATAGGCGTTGAAACATTTAATCGTCATGCCAACGGTCATTTGGATCGCTAGAATATTTCTACAAATTTCGCAGAAAATTCAATTTTATTGAAAATCAACTGAACTATAGCCCACAAATTGAGAGCCAGAAAAATCGAAAATCTGCAATTGTGCTCCGATTTCGATGGTTGATACCTCTATCAATAGGCGTTGAAACATTTAATCGTCATGCCAACGGTCTTTTGGATCGCTAGAATATTTCTACAAATTTCGCAGAAAATTCAATTTTATTGAAAATCAACTGAACTATAGCCCACAAATTGAGAGCCAGAAAAATCGAAAATCTGCAATTGTGCTCCGATTTCGATGGTTGATACCTCTATCAATAGGCGTTGAAACATTTAATCGTCATGCCAACGGTCATTTGGATCGCTAGAATATTTCTACACATTTCGCAGAAAATTCAATTTTATTGAAAATCAACTGAACAATAGCCCACAAATTCAGAGCCAGAAAAATCGAAAATCTGCAATTGTGCTTCGATTTCGATGGTTGATACCTCTATCAATAGGCGTTGAAACATTTAATCGTCATGCCAACGGTCATTTGGATCGCTAGAATATTTCTACACATTTCGCAGAAAATTCAATTTTATTGAAAATCAACTGAACTATAGCCCACAAATTGAGAGCCAGAAAAATCGAAAATCTGCAATTGTGCTCCGATTTCGATGGTTGATACCTCTATCAATAGGCGTTGAAACATTTAATCGTCATGCCAACGGTCATTTGGATCGCTAGAATATTTCTACAAATTTCGCAGAAAATTCAATTTTATTGAAAATCAACTGAACTATAGCCCACAAATTGAGAGCCAGAAAAATCGAAAATCTGCAATTGTGCTCCGATTTCGATGGTTGATACCTCTATCAATAGGCGTTGAAACATTTAATCGTCATGCCAACGGTCATTTGGATCGCTAGAATATTTCTACAAATTTCGCAGAAAATTCAATTTTATTGAAAATCAACTGAACTATAGCCCACAAATTGAGAGCCAGAAAAATCGAAAATCTGCAATTGTGCTTCGATTTCGATGGTTGATACCTCTATCAATAGGCGTTGAAACATTTAATCGTCATGCCAACGGTCATTTGGATCGCTAAAATATTTCTACAAATTTCGCAGAAAATTCAATTTTATTGAAAATCAACTGAACTATAGCCCACAAATTCAGAGCAGAAAAATCGAAAATCTGCAATTGTGCTTCGATTTCGATGGTTGATACCTTTATCAATAGGCGTTGAAACCTGTAATCGTCATGCCAACGGTCATTTGAATCGCTAGAATATTTCTACAAATTTCGCAGAAAATTCAATTTTATTGAAAATCAACTGAACTATAGCCCACAAATTGAGAGCCAGAAAAATCGAAAATCTGCAATTGAGCTCCGATTTCGATGGTTGATACCTCTATCAACGGTCATTTGAATCGCTAGAATATTTCTACAAATTTCGCAGAAAATTCAATTTTATTGAAAATCAACTGAACTATAGCCCACAAATTCAGAGCCAGAAAAATCGAAAATCTGCAATTGTGCTTCGATTTCGATGGTTGATACCTCTATCAATAGGCGTTGAAACATTTAATCGTCATGCCAACGGTCATTTGGATCGCTAGAATATTTCTACACACTTCGCAGAAAATTCAATTTTATTGAAAATCAACTGAACTATAGCCCACAAATTGAGAGCCAGAAAAATCGAAAATCTGCAATTGTGCTTCGATTTCGATGGTTGATACCTCTATCAACGGTCATTTGGATCGCTAGAATATTTCTACAAATTTCGCAGAAAATTCAATTTATTGAAAATCAACTGAACTATAGCCCACAAATTGAGAGCCAGAAAAATCGAAAATCTGCAATTGAGCTCCGATTTCGATGGTTGATACCTCTATCAACGGTCATTTGAATCGCTAGAATATTTCTACACATTTCGCAGAAAATTCAATTTTATTGAAAATCAACTGAACTATAGCCCACAAATTGAGAGCCAGAAAAATCGAAAATCTGCAATTGTGCTCCGATTTCGATGGTTGATACCTCTATCAATAGGCGTTGAAACCTGTAATCGTCATGCCAACGGTCATTTGGATCGCTAGAATATTTCTACAAATTTCGCAGAAAATTCAATTTTATTGAAAATCAACTGAACTATAGCCCACAAATTGAGAGCCAGAAAAATCGAAAATCTGCAATTGAGCTCCGATTTCGATGGTTGATACCTCTATCAACGGTCATTTGAATCGCTCGAATATTTCTACACATTTCGCAGAAAATTCAATTTTATTGAAAATCAACTGAACTATAGCCCACAAATTCAGAGCCAGAAAAATCGAAAATCTGCAATTGAGCTCCGATTTCGATGGTTGATACCTCTATCAACGGTCATTTGAATCGCTCGAACATTTCTACACATTTCGCAGAAAATTCAATTTTATTGAAAATCAACTGAACTATAGCCCACAAATTCAGAGCCAGAAAAATCGAAAATCTGCAATTGAGCTCCGATTTCGATGGTTGATACCTCTATCAACGGTCATTTGAATCGCTCGAATATTTCTACACATTTCGCAGAAAATTCAATTTTATTGAAAATCAACTGAACTATAGCCCACAAATTGAGAGCCAAAAAAATCGAAAATCTGCAATTGTGATCCGATTTCGATGGTTGATACCTCTATCAATAGGCGTTTAAACCTGTAATCGTCATGCCAACGGTCATTTGGATCGCTAGAATATTTCTACACATTTCGCAGAAAATTCAATTTTATTGAAAATCAACTGAACTATAGCCCACAAATTCAGAGCCAGAAAAATCGAAAATCTGCAGTTTTGCTTCGATTTCGATGGTTTATACCTCTATCAATAGGCGTTGAAACATTTAATCGTCATGCCAACGGTCATTTGGATCGCTAGAATATTTCTACAAATTTCGCAGAAAATTCAATTTTATTGAAAATCAACTGAACTATAGCCCACAAATTGAGAGCCAGAAAAATCGAAAATCTGCAATTGTGCTTCGATTTCGATGGTTGATACTATCAACGGTCATTTGGATCGCTAGAATATTTCTACAAATTCGCAGAAAATTCAATTTTATTGAAAATCAACTGAACTATAGCCCACAAATTGAGAGCCAGAAAAATCGAAAATCTGCAATTGAGCTCCGATTTCGATGGTTGATACCTCTATCAACGGTCATTTGGATCGCTAGAATATTTCTACAAATTTCGCAGAAAATTCAATTTTATTGAAAATCAACTGAACTATAGCCCACAAATTCAGAGCCAGAAAAATCGAAAATCTGCAATTGTGCTTCGATTTCGATGGTTGATACCTCTATCAATAGGCGTTGAAACCTGTAATCGTCATGCCAACGGTCATTTGGATCACTAGAATATTTCTACAAATTTCGCAGAAAATTCAATTTTATTGAAAATCAACTGAACTATAGCCCACAAATTCAGAGCCAGAAAAATCGAAAATCTGCAATTGAGCTCCGATTTCGATGGTTGATACCTCTATCAACGGTCATTTGAATCGCTCGAATATTTCTACACATTTCGCAGAAAATTCAATTTTATTGAAAATCAACTGAACTATAGCCCACAAATTGAGAGCCAGAAAAATCGAAAATCTGCAATTGTGCTCCGATTTCGATGGTTGATACCTCTATCAACGGTCATTTGAATCGCTCGAATATTTCTACACATTTCGCAGAAAATTCAATTTTATTGAAAATCAACTGAACTATAGCCCACAAATTGAGAGCCAGAAAAATCGAAAATCTGCAATTTTGCTTCGATTTCGATGGTTGATACCTCTATCAATAGGCGTTGAAACATTTAATCGTCATGCCAACGGTCATTTGGATCACTAGAATATTTCTACACATTTCGCAGAAATTTCAATTTTATTGAAAATCAACTGAACTATAGCCCACAAATTGAGAGCCAGAAAAATCGAAAATCTGCAATTTTGCTTCGATTTCGATGGTTGATACCTCTATCAATAGGCGTTGAAACATTTAATCGTCATGCCAACGGTCATTTGGATCGCTAGAATATTTCTACACATTTCGCAGAAAATTCAATTTTATTGAAAATCAACTGAACTATAGCCCACAAATTCAGAGCCAGAAAAATCGAAAATCTGCAATTGAGCTCCGATTTCGATGGTTGATACCTCTATCAACGGTCATTTGAATCGCTCGAATATTTCTTCACATTTCGCAGAAAATTCAATTTTATTGAAAATCAACTGAACTATAGCCCACAAATTCAGAGCCAGAAAAATCGAAAATCTGCAATTGTGCTCCGATTTCGATGGTTGATACCTCTATCAACGGTCATTTGAATCGCTCGAATATTTCTACACATTTCGCAGAAAATTCAATTTTATTGAAAATCAACTGAACTATAGCCCACAAATTCAGAGCCAGAAAAATCGAAAATCTGCAATTGAGCTCCGATTTCGATGGTTGATACCTCTATCAACGGTCATTTGAATCGCTCGAATATTTCTACACATTTCGCAGAAAATTCAATTTTATTGAAAATCAACTGAACTATAGCCCACAAATTGAGAGCCAGAAAAATCGAAAATCTGCAATTGAGCTCCGATTTCGATGGTTGATACCTCTATCAACGGTCATTTGAATCGCTCGAATATTTCTACACATTTCGCAGAAAATTCAATTTTATTGAAAATCAACTGAACTATAGCCCACAAATTGAGAGCCAGAAAAATCGAAAATCTGCAATTGTGCTCCGATTTCGATGGTTGATACCTCTATCAACGGTCATTTGAATCGCTCGAATATTTCTACACATTTCGCAGAAAATTCAATTTTATTGAAAATCAACTGAACTATAGCCCACAAATTCAGAGCCAGAAAAATCGAAAATCTGCAATTGAGCTCCGATTTCGATGGTTGATACCTCTATCAATTGGCGTTGAAACATTTAATCGTCATGCCAACGGTCATTTGGATCGCTAGAATATTTCTACACATTTCGCAGAAAATTCAATTTTATTGAAAATCAACTGAACAATAGCCCACAAATTCAGAGCCAGAAAAATCGAAAATCTGCAATTGTGCTTCGATTTCGATGGTTGATACCTCTATAAATAGGCGTTGAAACCTGTAATCGTCATGCCAACGGTCATTTGGATCACTAGAATATTTCTACACATTTCGCAGAAATTTCAATTTTATTGAAAATCAACTGAACTATAGCCCACAAATTCAGAGCCAGAAAAATCGAAAATCTGCAATTTTGCTTCGATTTCGATGGTTGATACCTCTATCAATAGGCGTTGAAACATTTAATCGTCATGCCAACGGTCATTTGGATCGCTAGAATATTTCTACACATTTCGCAGAAAATTCAATTTTATTGAAAATCAACTGAACTATAGCCCACAAATTCAGAGCCAGAAAAATCGAAAATCTGCAATTGTGCTTCGATTTCGATGGTTGATACCTCTATCAATAGGCGTTGAAACATTTAATCGTCATGCCAACGGTCATTTGGATCGCTAGAATATTTCTACACATTTCGCAGAAAATTCAATTTTATTGAAAATCAACTGAACTATAGCCCACAAATTCAGAGCCAGAAAAATCGAAAATCTGCAATTGTGCTTCGATTTCGATGGTTGATACCTCTATCAATAGGCGTGGAAACCTTTAATCGTCATGCCAACGGTCATTTGGATCGCTAGAATATTTCTACACATTTCGCAGAAAATTCAATTTTATTGAAAATCAACTGAACTATAGCCCACAAATTGAGAGCCAGAAAAATCGAAAATCTGCAATTTTGCTTCGATTTCGATGGTTGATACCTCTATCAATAGGCGTTGAAACATTTAATCGTCATGCCAACGGTCATTTGGATCGCTAGAATATTTCTACACATTTCGCAGAAAATTCAATTTTATTGAAAATCAACTGAACTATAGCCCACAAATTGAGAGCCAGAAAAATCGAAAATCTGCAATTTTGCTTCGATTTCGATGGTTGATACCTCTATCAATAGGCGTTGAAACATTTAATCGTCATGCCAACGGTCATTTGGATCACTAGAATATTTCTACACATTTCGCAGAAATTTCAATTTTATTGAAAATCAACTGAACTATAGCCCACAAATTCAGAGCCAGAAAAATCGAAAATCTGCAATTTTGCTTCGATTTCGATGGTTGATACCTCTATCAATAGGCGTTGAAACATTTAATCGTCATGCCAACGGTCATTTGGATCGCTAGAATATTTCTACACATTTCGCAGAAAATTCAATTTTATTGAAAATCAACTGAACTATAGCCCACAAATTCAGAGCCAGAAAAATCGAAAATCTGCAATTGTGCTTCGATTTCGATGGTTGATACCTCTATCAATAGGCGTTGAAACATTTAATCGTCATGCCAACGGTCATTTGGATCGCTATAATATTTCTACACTTTTCGCAGAAAATTCAATTTTATTGAAAATCAACTGAACTATAGCCCACAAATTCAGAGCCAGAAAAATCGAAAATCTGCAATTGAGCTCCGATTTCGATGGTTGATACCTCTATCAACGGTCATTTGAATCGCTCGAATATTTCTACACATTTCGCAGAAAATTCAATTTTATTGAAAATCAACTGAACTATAGCCCACAAATTGAGAGCCAGAAAAATCGAAAATCTGCAATTGAGCTCCGATTTCGATGGTTGATACCTCTATCA
Source organism: Tipula helvola (assembly GCA_963556165.1). Lineage (NCBI taxonomy): Eukaryota > Metazoa > Arthropoda > Insecta > Diptera > Tipulidae > Tipula > Tipula helvola. The sequence goes on from OY744483.1 coordinate 124,066,464, forward strand.
ACGGTCATTTGAATCGCTCGAATATTTCTACACATTTCGCAGAAAATTCAATTTTATTGAAAATCAACTGAACTATAGCCCACAAATTCAGAGCCAGAAAAATCGAAAATCTGCAATTGAGCTCCGATTTCGATGGTTGATACCTCTATCAACGGTCATTTGAATCGCTCTAATATTTCTACACATTTCGCAGAAAATTCAATTTTATTGAAAATCAACTGAACTATAGCCCTCAAATTCAGAGCCAGAAAAATCGAAAATCTGCAATTGAGCTCCGATTTCGATGGTTGATACCTCTATCAACGGTCATTTGAATCGCTCTAATATTTCTACACATTTCGCAGAAAATTCAATTTTATTGAAAATCAACTGAACTATAGCCCACAAATTCAGAGCCAGAAAAATCGAAAATCTGCAATTGTGCTTCGATTTCGATGGTTGATACCTCTATCAATAGGCGTGGAAACCTTTGATCGTCATGCCAACGGTCATTTGGATCGCTAGAATATTTCTACACATTTCGCAGAAAATTCAATTTTATTGAAAATCAACTGAACTATAGCCCACAAATTCAGAGCCAGAAAAATCGAAAATCTGCAATTGTGCTTCGATTTCGATGGTTGATACCTCTATCAATAGGCGTTGAAACATTTAATCGTCATGCCAACGGTCATTTGGATCGCTATAATATTTCTACACATTTCGCAGAAAATTAAATTTTATTGAAAATCAACTGAACTATAGCCCACAAATTCAGAGCCAGAAAAATCGAAAATCTGCAATTGAGCTCCGATTTCGATGGTTGATACCTCTATCAACGGTCATTTGAATCGCTCGAATATTTCTACACATTTCGCAGAAAATTCAATTTTATTGAAAATCAACTGAACTATAGCCCACAAATTCAGAGCCAGAAAAATCGAAAATCTGCAATTGTGCTTCGATTTCGATGGTTGATACCTCTATCAATAGGCGTTGAAACATTTAATCGTCATGCCAACGGTCATTTGGATCGCTAGAATATTTCTACACATTTCGCAGAAAATTAAATTTTATTGAAAATCAACTGAACTATAGCCCACAAATTCAGAGCCAGAAAAATCGAAAATCTGCAATTGAGCTCCGATTTCGATGGTTGATACCTCTATCAACGGTCATTTGAATCGCTCGAATATTTCTACACATTTCGCAGAAAATTCAATTTTATTGAAAATCAACTGAACTATAGCCCACAAATTCAGAGCCAGAAAAATCGAAAATCTGCAATTGAGCTCCGATTTCGATGGTTGATACCTCTATCAACGGTCATTTGAATCGCTCTAATATTTCTACACATTTCGCAGAAAATTCAATTTTATTGAAAATCAACTGAACTATAGCCCACAAATTCAGAGCCAGAAAAATCGAAAATCTGCAATTTTGCTTCGATTTCGATGGTTGATACCTCTATCAATAGGCGTTGAAACATTTAATCGTCATGCCAACGGTCATTTGGATCGCTAGAATATTTCTACACATTTCGCAGAAAATTCAATTTTATTGAAAATCAACTGAACTATAGCCCACAAATTGAGAGCCAGAAAAATCGAAAATCTGCAATTGAGCTCCGATTTCGATGGTTGATACCTCTATCAACGGTCATTTGAATCGCTCGAATATTTCTACACATTTCGCAGAAAATTCAATTTTATTGAAAATCAACTGAACTATAGCCCACAAATTCAGAGCCAGAAAAATCGAAAATCTGCAATTGAGCTCCGATTTCGATGGTTGATACCTCTATCAACGGTCATTTGAATCGCTCTAATATTTCTACACATTTCGCAGAAAATTCAATTTTATTGAAAATCAACTGAACTATAGCCCACAAATTCAGAGCCAGAAAAATCGAAAATCTGCAATTGTGCTTCGATTTCGATGGTTGATACCTCTATCAATAGGCGTTGAAACATTTAATCGTCATACCAACGGTCATTTGGATCGCTAGAATATTTCTACACATTTCGCAGAAAATTCAATTTTATTGAAAATCAACTGAACTATAGCCCACAAATTCAGAGCCAGAAAAATCGAAAATCTGCAATTGAGCTCCGATTTCGATGGTTGATACCTCTATCAACGGTCATTTGAATCGCTCTAATATTTCTACACATTTCGCAGAAAATTCAATTTTATTGAAAATCAACTGAACTATAGCCCACAAATTGAGAGCCAGAAAAATCGAAAATCTGCAATTGAGCTCCGATTTCGATGGTTGATACCTCTATCAACGGTCATTTGAATCGCTCGAATATTTCTACACATTTCGCAGAAAATTCAATTTTATTGAAAATCAACTGAACTATAGCCCACAAATTCAGAGCCAGAAAAATCGAAAATCTGCAATTGTGCTTCGATTTCGATGGTTGATACCTCTATCAACGGTCATTTGAATCGCTCGAATATTTCTACACATTTCGCAGAAAATTCAATTTTATTGAAAATCAACTGAACTATAGCCCACAAATTCAGAGCCAGAAAAATCGAAAATCTGCAATTGAGCTCCGATTTCGATGGTTGATACCTCTATCAACGGTCATTTGAATCGCTCTAATATTTCTACACATTTCGCAGAAAATTCAATTTTATTGAAAATCAACTGAACTATAGCCCTCAAATTCAGAGCCAGAAAAATCGAAAATCTGCAATTGAGCTCCGATTTCGATGGTTGATACCTCTATCAACGGTCATTTGAATCGCTCTAATATTTCTACACATTTCGCAGAAAATTCAATTTTATTGAAAATCAACTGAACTATAGCCCACAAATTCAGAGCCAGAAAAATCGAAAATCTGCAATTGTGCTTCGATTTCGATGGTTGATACCTCTATCAATAGGCGTGGAAACCTTTAATCGTCATGCCAACGGTCATTTGGATCGCTAGAATATTTCTACACATTTCGCAGAAAATTCAATTTTATTGAAAATCAACTGAACTATAGCCCACAAATTCAGAGCCAGAAAAATCGAAAATCTGCAATTGTGCTTCGATTTCGATGGTTGATACCTCTATCAATAGGCGTTGAAACATTTAATCGTCATGCCAACGGTCATTTGGATCGCTATAATATTTCTACACATTTCGCAGAAAATTAAATTTTATTGAAAATCAACTGAACTATAGCCCACAAATTCAGAGCCAGAAAAATCGAAAATCTGCAATTGAGCTCCGATTTCGATGGTTGATACCTCTATCAACGGTCATTTGAATCGCTCGAATATTTCTACACATTTCGCAGAAAATTCAATTTTATTGAAAATCAACTGAACTATAGCCCACAAATTCAGAGCCAGAAAAATCGAAAATCTGCAATTGTGCTTCGATTTCGATGGTTGATACCTCTATCAATAGGCGTTGAAACATTTAATCGTCATGCCAACGGTCATTTGGATCGCTAGAATATTTCTACACATTTCGCAGAAAATTAAATTTTATTGAAAATCAACTGAACTATAGCCCACAAATTCAGAGCCAGAAAAATCGAAAATCTGCAATTGAGCTCCGATTTCGATGGTTGATACCTCTATCAACGGTCATTTGAATCGCTCGAATATTTCTACACATTTCGCAGAAAATTCAATTTTATTGAAAATCAACTGAACTATAGCCCACAAATTCAGAGCCAGAAAAATCGAAAATCTGCAATTGAGCTCCGATTTCGATGGTTGATACCTCTATCAACGGTCATTTGAATCGCTCTAATATTTCTACACATTTCGCAGAAAATTCAATTTTATTGAAAATCAACTGAACTATAGCCCACAAATTCAGAGCCAGAAAAATCGAAAATCTGCAATTTTGCTTCGATTTCGATGGTTGATACCTCTATCAATAGGCGTTGAAACATTTAATCGTCATGCCAACGGTCATTTGGATCGCTAGAATATTTCTACACATTTCGCAGAAAATTCAATTTTATTGAAAATCAACTGAACTATAGCCCACAAATTGAGAGCCAGAAAAATCGAAAATCTGCAATTGAGCTCCGATTTCGATGGTTGATACCTCTATCAACGGTCATTTGAATCGCTCTAATATTTCTACACATTTCGCAGAAAATTCAATTTTATTGAAAATCAACTGAACTATAGCCCACAAATTCAGAGCCAGAAAAATCGAAAATCTGCAATTGAGCTCCGATTTCGATGGTTGATACCTCTATCAACGGTCATTTGAATCGCTCTAATATTTCTACACATTTCGCAGAAAATTCAATTTTATTGAAAATCAACTGAACTATAGCCCACAAATTCAGAGCCAGAAAAATCGAAAATCTGCAATTGAGCTCCGATTTCGATGGTTGATACCTCTATCAACGGTCATTTGAATCGCTCTAATATTTCTACACATTTCGCAGAAAATTCAATTTTATTGAAAATCAACTGAACTATAGCCCACAAATTCAGAGCCAGAAAAATCGAAAATCTGCAATTTTGCTTCGATTTCGATGGTTGATACCTCTATCAATAGGCGTTGAAACATTTAATCGTCATGCCAACGGTCATTTGGATCGCTAGAATATTTCTACACATTTCGCAGAAAATTCAATTTTATTGAAAATCAACTGAACTATAGCCCACAAATTCAGAGCCAGAAAAATCGAAAATCTGCAATTGAGCTCCGATTTCGATGGTTGATACCTCTATCAACGGTCATTTGAATCGCTCTAATATTTCTACACATTTCGCAGAAAATTCAATTTTATTGAAAATCAACTGAACTATAGCCCACAAATTCAGAGCCAGAAAAATCGAAAATCTGCAATTGAGCTCCGATTTCGATGGTTGATACCTCTATCAACGGTCATTTGAATCGCTCTAATATTTCTACACATTTCGCAGAAAATTCAATTTTATTGAAAATCAACTGAACTATAGCCCACAAATTCAGAGCCAGAAAAATCGAAAATCTGCAATTGTGCTTCGATTTCGATGGTTGATACCTCTATCAATAGGCGTTGAAACATTTAATCGTCATACCAACGGTCATTTGGATCGCTAGAATATTTCTACACATTTCGCAGAAAATTCAATTTTATTGAAAATCAACTGAACTATAGCCCACAAATTGAGAGCCAGAAAAATCGAAAATCTGCAATTGAGCTCCGATTTCGATGGTTGATACCTCTATCAACGGTCATTTGAATCGCTCTAATATTTCTACACATTTCGCAGAAAATTCAATTTTATTGAAAATCAACTGAACTATAGCCCACAAATTGAGAGCCAGAAAAATCGAAAATCTGCAATTGAGCTCCGATTTCGATGGTTGATACCTCTATCAACGGTCATTTGAATCGCTCTAATATTTCTACACATTTCGCAGAAAATTCAATTTTATTGAAAATCAACTGAACTATAGCCCACAAATTCAGAGCCAGAAAAATCGAAAATCTGCAATTGAGCTCCGATTTCGATGGTTGATACCTCTATCAACGGTCATTTGAATCGCTCGAATATTTCTACACATTTCGCAGAAAATTCAATTTTATTGAAAATCAACTGAACTATAGCCCACAAATTCAGAGCCAGAAAAATCGAAAATCTGCAATTGAGCTCCGATTTCGATGGTTGATACCTCTATCAACGGTCATTTGAATCGCTCTAATATTTCTACACATTTCGCAGAAAATTCAATTTTATTGAAAATCAACTGAACTATAGCCCACAAATTGAGAGCCAGAAAAATCGAAAATCTGCAATTGAGCTCCGATTTCGATGGTTGATACCTCTATCAACGGTCATTTGAATCGCTCGAATATTTCTACACATTTCGCAGAAAATTCAATTTTATTGAAAATCAACTGAACTATAGCCCACAAATTCAGAGCCAGAAAAATCGAAAATCTGCAATTGTGCTTCGATTTCGATGGTTGATACCTCTATCAATAGGCGTGGAAACATTTAATCGTCATGCCAACGGTCATTTGGATCGCTAGAATATTTCTACACATTTCGCAGAAAATTTAATTTTATTGAAAATCAACTGAACTATAGCCCACAAATTGAGAGCCAGAAAAATCGAAAATCTGCAATTGTGCTCCGATTTCGATGGTTGATACCTCTATCAATAGGCGTTGAAACCTGTAATCGTCATGCCAACGGTCATTTGGATCGCTCGAATATTTCTACAAATTTCGCAGAAAATTCAATTTTATTGAAAATCAACTGAACTATAGCCCACAAATTGAGAGCCAGAAAAATCGAAAATCAGCAATTGAGCTCCGATTTCGATGGTTGATACCTCTATCAACGGTCATTTGAATCGCTCGAATATTTCTACACATTTCGCAGAAAATTCAATTTTATTGAAAATCAACTGAACTATAGCCCACAAATTCAGAGCCAGAAAAATCGAAAATCTGCAATTGAGCTCCGATTTCGATGGTTGATACCTCTATCAACGGTCATTTGAATCGCTCGAATATTTCTACACATTTCGCAGAAAATTCAATTTTATTGAAAATCAACTGAACTATAGCCCACAAATTCAGAGCCAGAAAAATCGAAAATCTGCAATTGTGCTTCGATTTCGATGGTTGATACCTCTATCAATAGGCGTTGAAACATTTAATCGTCATGCCAACGGTCATTTGGATCGCTAGAATATTTCTATACATTTCGCAGAAAATTCAATTTTATTGAAAATCAACTGAACTATAGCCCACAAATTCAGAGCCAGAAAAATCGAAAATCTGCAATTGTGCTCCGATTTCGATGGTTGATACCTCTATCAATAGGCGTTGAAACCTGTAATCGTCATGCCAACGGTCATTTGGATCGCTAGAATATTTCTACACATTTCGCAGAAAATTCAATTTTATTGAAAATCAACTGAACTATAGCCCACAAATTCAGAGCCAGAAAAATCGAAAATCTGCAATTGTGCTTCGATTTCGATGGTTGATACCTCTATCAATAGGCGTGGAAACATTTAATCGTCATGCCAACGGTCATTTGGATCGCTAGAATATTTCTACACATTTCGCAGAAAATTCAATTTTATTGAAAATCAACTGAACTATAGCCCACAAATTGAGAGCCAGAAAAATCGAAAATCTGCAATTGTGCTCCGATTTCGATGGTTGATACCTCTATCAATAGGCGTTGAAACCTGTAATCGTCATGCCAACGGTCATTTGGATCGCTAGAATATTTCTACAAATTTCGCAGGAAATTCAATTTTATTGAAAATCAACTGAACTATAGCCCACAAATTGAGAGCCAGAAAAATCGAAAATCTGCAATTGAGCTCCGATTTCGATGGTTGATACTTCTATCAACGGTCATTTGAATCGCTCGAATATTTCTACACATTTCGCAGAAAATTCAATTTTATTGAAAATCAACTGAACTATAGCCCACAAATTCAGAGCCAGAAAAATCGAAAATCTGCAATTGAGCTCCGATTTCGATGGTTGATACCTCTATCAACGGTCATTTGAATCGCTCGAATATTTCTACACATTTCGCAGAAAATTCAATTTTATTGAAAATCAACTGAACTATAGCCCACAAATTCAGAGCCAGAAAAATCGAAAATCTGCAATTGTGCTTCGATTTCGATGGTTGATACCTCTATCAATAGGCGTTGAAACATTTAATCGTCATGCCAACGGTCATTTGGATCGCTAGAATATTTCTATACATTTCGCAGAAAATTCAATTTTATTGAAAATCAACTGAACTATAGCCCACAAATTCAGAGCCAGAAAAATCGAAAATCTGCAATTGTGCTCCGATTTCGATGGTTGATACCTCTATCAATAGGCGTTGAAACCTGTAATCGTCATGCCAACGGTCATTTGGATCGCTAGAATATTTCTACACATTTCGCAGAAAATTCAATTTTATTGAAAATCAACTGAACTATAGCCCACAAATTCAGAGCCAGAAAAATCGAAAATCTGCAATTGTGCTTCGATTTCGATGGTTGATACCTCTATCAATAGGCGTTGAAACATTTAATCGTCATGCCAACGGTCATTTGGATCGCTAGAATATTTCTACAAATTTCGCAGAAAATTCAATTTTATTGAAAATCAACTGAACTATAGCCCACAAATTGAGAGCCAGAAAAATCGAAAATCTGCAATTGTGCTCCGATTTCGATGGTTGATACCTCTATCAATAGGCGTTGAAACCTGTAATCGTCATGCCAACGGTCATTTGGATCGCTAGAATATTTCTACACATTTCGCAGAAAATTCAATTTTATTGAAAATCAACTGAACTATAGCCCACAAATTCAGAGCCAGAAAAATCGAAAATCTGCAATTGTGCTTCGATTTCGATGGTTGATACCTCTATCAATAGGCGTTGAAACATTTAATCGTCATGCCAACGGTCATTTGGATCGCTAGAATATTTCTATACATTTCGCAGAAAATTCAATTTTATTGAAAATCAACTGAACTATAGCCCACAAATTCAGAGCCAGAAAAATCGAAAATCTGCAATTGTGCTCCGATTTCGATGGTTGATACCTCTATCAATAGGCGTTGAAACCTGTAATCGTCATGCCAACGGTCATTTGGATCGCTAGAATATTTCTACACATTTCGCAGAAAATTCAATTTTATTGAAAATCAACTGAACTATAGCCCACAAATTCAGAGCCAGAAAAATCGAAAATCTGCAATTGTGCTTCGATTTCGATGGTTGATACCTCTATCAATAGGCGTTGAAACATTTAATCGTCATGCCAACGGTCATTTGGATCGCTAGAATATTTCTACAAATTTCGCAGAAAATTCAATTTTATTGAAAATCAACTGAACTATAGCCCACAAATTCAGAGCCAGAAAAATCGAAAATCTGCAATTGAGCTCCGATTTCGATGGTTGATACCTCTATCAACGGTCATTTGAATCGCTCGAATATTTCTACACATTTCGCAGAAAATTCAATTTTATTGAAAATCAACTGAACTATAGCCCACAAATTCAGAGCCAGAAAAATCGAAAATCTGCAATTGTGCTTCGATTTCGATGGTTGATACCTCTATCAATAGGCGTTGAAACATTTAATCGTCATGCCAACGGTCATTTGGATCGCTAGAATATTTCTATACATTTCGCAGAAAATTCAATTTTATTGAAAATCAACTGAACTATAGCCCACAAATTCAGAGCCAGAAAAATCGAAAATCTGCAATTGTGCTCCGATTTCGATGGTTGATACCTCTATCAATAGGCGTTGAAACCTGTAATCGTCATGCCAACGGTCATTTGGATCGCTAGAATATTTCTACACATTTCGCAGAAAATTCAATTTTATTGAAAATCAACTGAACTATAGCCCACAAATTCAGAGCCAGAAAAATCGAAAATCTGCAATTGTGCTCCGATTTCGATGGTTGATACCTCTATCAATAGGCGTTGAAACCTGTAATCGTCATGCCAACGGTCATTTGGATCGCTAGAATATTTCTACACATTTCGCAGAAAATTCAATTTTATTGAAAATCAACTGAACTATAGCCCACAAATTGAGAGCCAGAAAAATCGAAAATCTGCAATTGAGCTCCGATTTCGATGGTTGATACCTCTATCAACGGTCATTTGAATCGCTCGAATATTTCTACACATTTCGCAGAAAATTCAATTTTATTGAAAATCAACTGAACTATAGCCCACAAATTCAGAGCCAGAAAAATCGAAAATCTGCAATTGAGCTCCGATTTCGATGGTTGATACCTCTATCAACGGTCATTTGAATCGCTCGAATATTTCTACACATTTCGCAGAAAATTCAATTTTATTGAAAATCAACTGAACTATAGCCCACAAATTCAGAGCCAGAAAAATCGAAAATCTGCAATTGTGCTCCGATTTCGATGGTTGATACCTCTATCAATAGGCGTTGAAACCTGTAATCGTCATGCCAACGGTCATTTGGATCGCTAGAATATTTCTATACATTTCGCAGAAAATTCAATTTTATTGAAAATCAACTGAACTATAGCCCACAAATTCAGAGCCAGAAAAATCGAAAATCTGCAATTGTGCTCCGATTTCGATGGTTGATACCTCTATCAATAGGCGTTGAAACCTGTAATCGTCATGCCAACGGTCATTTGGATCGCTAGAATATTTCTACACATTTCGCAGAAAATTCAATTTTATTGAAAATCAACTGAACTATAGCCCACAAATTCAGAGCCAGAAAAATCGAAAATCTGCAATTGTGCTTCGATTTCGATGGTTGATACCTCTATCAATAGGCGTTGAAACATTTAATCGTCATGCCAACGGTCATTTGGATCGCTAGAATATTTCTACAAATTTCGCAGAAAATTCAATTTTATTGAAAATCAACTGAACTATAGCCCACAAATTCAGAGCCAGAAAAATCGAAAATCTGCAATTGAGCTCCGATTTCGATGGTTGATACCTCTATCAACGGTCATTTGAATCGCTCGAATATTTCTACACATTTCGCAGAAAATTCAATTTTATTGAAAATCAACTGAACTATAGCCCACAAATTCAGAGCCAGAAAAATCGAAAATCTGCAATTGTGCTTCGATTTCGATGGTTGATACCTCTATCAATAGGCGCGGAAACCTTTAATCGTCATGCCAACGGTCATTTGGATCGCTAGAATATTTCTACACATTTCGCAGAAAATTCAATTTTATTGAAAATCAACTGAACTATAGCCCACAAATTCAGAGCCAGAAAAATCGAAAATCTGCAATTGAGCTCCGATTTCGATGGTTGATACCTCTATCAACGGTCATTTGAATCGCTCGAATATTTCTACACATTTCGCAGAAAATTCAATTTTATTGAAAATCAACTGAACTATAGCCCACAAATTGAGAGCCAGAAAAATCGAAAATCTGCAATTGAGCTCCGATTTCGATGGTTGATACCTCTATCAACGGTCATTTGAATCGCTCGAATATTTCTACACATTTCGCAGAAAATTCAATTTTATTGAAAATCAACTGAACTATAGCCCACAAATTGAGAGCCAGAAAAATCGAAAATCTGCAATTGAGCTCCGATTTCGATGGTTGATACCTCTATCAACGGTCATTTGAATCGCTCGAATATTTCTACACATTTCGCAGAAAATTAAATTTTATTGAAAATCAACTGAACTATAGCCCACAAATTCAGAGCCAGAAAAATCGAAAATCTGCAATTGTGCTTCGATTTCGATGGTTGATACCTCTATCAATAGGCGCGGAAACCTTTAATCGTCATGCCAACGGTCATTTGGATCGCTAGAATATTTCTACACATTTCGCAGAAAATTCAATTTTATTGAAAATCAACTGAACTATAGCCCACAAATTGAGAGCCAGAAAAATCGAAAATCTGCAATTGAGCTCCGATTTCGATGGTTGATACCTCTATCAACGGTCATTTGAATCGCTCGAATATTTCTACACATTTCGCAGAAAATTCAATTTTATTGAAAATCAACTGAACTATAGCCCACAAATTCAGAGCCAGAAAAATCGAAAATCTGCAATTGAGCTCCGATTTCGATGGTTGATACCTCTATCAACGGTCATTTGAATCGCTCGAATATTTCTACACATTTCGCAGAAAATTCAATTTTATTGAAAATCAACTGAACTATAGCCCACAAATTCAGAGCCAGAAAAATCGAAAATCTGCAATTTTGCTTCGATTTCGATGGTTGATACCTCTATCAATAGGCGTTGAAACATTTAATCGTCATGCCAACGGTCATTTGGATCGCTAGAATATTTCTACACATTTCGCAGAAAATTCAATTTTATTGAAAATCAACTGAACTATAGCCCACAAATTCAGAGCCAGAAAAATCGAAAATCTGCAATTGTGCTTCGATTTCGATGGTTGATACCTCTATCAATAGGCGCGGAAACCTTTAATCGTCATGCCAACGGTCATTTGGATCGCTAGAATATTTCTACACATTTCGCAGAAAATTCAATTTTATTGAAAATCAACTGAACTATAGCCCACAAATTCAGAGCCAGAAAAATCGAAAATCTGCAATTTTGCTTCGATTTCGATGGTTGATACCTCTATCAATAGGCGTTGAAACATTTAATCGTCATGCCAACGGTCATTTGGATCGCTAGAATATTTCTACACATTTCGCAGAAAATTCAATTTTATTGAAAATCAACTGAACTATAGCCCACAAATTGAGAGCCAGAAAAATCGAAAATCTGCAATTGAGCTCCGATTTCGATGGTTGATACCTCTATCAATAGGCGCGGAAACCTTTAATCGTCATGCCAACGGTCATTTGGATCGCTAGAATATTTCTACACATTTCGCAGAAAATTCAATTTTATTGAAAATCAACTGAACTATAGCCCACAAATTCAGAGCCAGAAAAATCGAAAATCTGCAATTGTGCTTCGATTTCGATGGTTGATACCTCTATCAATAGGCGCGGAAACCTTTAATCGTCATGCCAACGGTCATTTGGATCGCTAGAATATTTCTACACATTTCGCAGAAAATTCAATTTTATTGAAAATCAACTGAACTATAGCCCACAAATTCAGAGCCAGAAAAATCGAAAATCTGCAATTTTGCTTCGATTTCGATGGTTGATACCTCTATCAATAGGCGTTGAAACATTTAATCGTCATGCCAACGGTCATTTGGATCGCTAGAATATTTCTACACATTTCGCAGAAAATTCAATTTTATTGAAAATCAACTGAACTATAGCCCACAAATTGAGAGCCAGAAAAATCGAAAATCTGCAATTGAGCTCCGATTTCGATGGTTGATACCTCTATCAACGGTCATTTGAATCGCTCGAATATTTCTACACATTTCGCAGAAAATTCAATTTTATTGAAAATCAACTGAACTATAGCCCACAAATTCAGAGCCAGAAAAATCGAAAATCTGCAATTGAGCTCCGATTTCGATGGTTGATACCTCTATCAACGGTCATTTGAATCGCTCTAATATTTCTACACATTTCGCAGAAAATTCAATTTTATTGAAAATCAACTGAACTATAGCCCACAAATTCAGAGCCAGAAAAATCGAAAATCTGCAATTGTGCTTCGATTTCGATGGTTGATACCTCTATCAATAGGCGCGGAAACCTTTAATCGTCATGCCAACGGTCATTTGGATCGCTAGAATATTTCTACACATTTCGCAGAAAATTCAATTTTATTGAAAATCAACTGAACTATAGCCCACAAATTCAGAGCCAGAAAAATCGAAAATCTGCAATTGTGCTTCGATTTCGATGGTTGATACCTCTATCAATAGGCGCGGAAACCTTTAATCGTCATGCCAACGGTCATTTGGATCGCTAGAATATTTCTACACATTTCGCAGAAAATTCAATTTTATTGAAAATCAACTGAACTATAGCCCACAAATTCAGAGCCAGAAAAATCGAAAATCTGCAATTTTGCTTCGATTTCGATGGTTGATACCTCTATCAATAGGCGTTGAAACATTTAATCGTCATGCCAACGGTCATTTGGATCGCTAGAATATTTCTACAAATTTCGCAGAAAATTCAATTTTATTGAAAATCAACTGAACTATAGCCCACAAATTCAGAGCCAGAAAAATCGAAAATCTGCAATTGAGCTCCGATTTCGATGGTTGATACCTCTATCAACGGTCATTTGAATCGCTCTAATATTTCTACACATTTCGCAGAAAATTCAATTTTATTGAAAATCAACTGAACTATAGCCCACAAATTCAGAGCCAGAAAAATCGAAAATCTGCAATTGTGCTTCGATTTCGATGGTTGATACCTCTATCAATAGGCGCGGAAACCTTTAATCGTCATGCCAACGGTCATTTGGATCGCTAGAATATTTCTACACATTTCGCAGAAAATTCAATTTTATTGAAAATCAACTGAACTATAGCCCACAAATTCAGAGCCAGAAAAATCGAAAATCTGCAATTTTGCTTCGATTTCGATGGTTGATACCTCTATCAATAGGCGTTGAAACATTTAATCGTCATGCCAACGGTCATTTGGATCGCTAGAATATTTCTACAAATTTCGCAGAAAATTCAATTTTATTGAAAATCAACTGAACTATAGCCCACAAATTCAGAGCCAGAAAAATCGAAAATCTGCAATTGAGCTCCGATTTCGATGGTTGATACCTCTATCAACGGTCATTTGAATCGCTCTAATATTTCTACACATTTCGCAGAAAATTCAATTTTATTGAAAATCAACTGAACTATAGCCCACAAATTCAGAGCCAGAAAAATCGAAAATCTGCAATTGTGCTCCGATTTCGATGGTTGATACCTCTATCAATAGGCGCGGAAACCTTTAATCGTCATGCCAACGGTCATTTGGATCGCTAGAATATTTCTACACATTTCGCAGAAAATTCAATTTTATTGAAAATCAACTGAACTATAGCCCACAAATTCAGAGCCAGAAAAATCGAAAATCTGCAATTGAGCTCCGATTTCGATGGTTGATACCTCTATCAATAGGCGCGGAAACCTTTAATCGTCATGCCAACGGTCATTTGGATCGCTAGAATATTTCTACACATTTCGCAGAAAATTCAATTTTATTGAAAATCAACTGAACTATAGCCCACAAATTCAGAGCCAGAAAAATCGAAAATCTGCAATTGTGCTTCGATTTCGATGGTTGATACCTCTATCAATAGGCGCGGAAACCTTTAATCGTCATGCCAACGGTCATTTGGATCGCTAGAATATTTCTACACATTTCGCAGAAAATTCAATTTTATTGAAAATCAACTGAACTATAGCCCACAAATTCAGAGCCAGAAAAATCGAAAATCTGCAATTGTGCTTCGATTTCGATGGTTGATACCTCTATCAATAGGCGCGGAAACCTTTAATCGTCATGCCAACGGTCATTTGGATCGCTAGAATATTTCTACACATTTCGCAGAAAATTCAATTTTATTGAAAATCAACTGAACTATAGCCCACAAATTCAGAGCCAGAAAAATCGAAAATCTGCAATTTTGCTTCGATTTCGATGGTTGATACCTCTATCAATAGGCGTTGAAACATTTAATCGTCATGCCAACGGTCATTTGGATCGCTAGAATATTTCTACAAATTTCGCAGAAAATTCAATTTTATTGAAAATCAACTGAACTATAGCCCACAAATTCAGAGCCAGAAAAATCGAAAATCTGCAATTGAGCTCCGATTTCGATGGTTGATACCTCTATCAACGGTCATTTGAATCGCTCTAATATTTCTACACATTTCGCAGAAAATTCAATTTTATTGAAAATCAACTGAACTATAGCCCACAAATTCAGAGCCAGAAAAATCGAAAATCTGCAATTGTGCTCCGATTTCGATGGTTGATACCTCTATCAATAGGCGCGGAAACCTTTAATCGTCATGCCAACGGTCATTTGGATCGCTAGAATATTTCTACACATTTCGCAGAAAATTCAATTTTATTGAAAATCAACTGAACTATAGCCCACAAATTCAGAGCCAGAAAAATCGAAAATCTGCAATT